>CM023452.1:172590973-172720973 GCA_013339765.2 Haemaphysalis longicornis | reverse complement strand
TTGAAAATGACAAAAGGCGGGGTTCCTCGCTGTCTCGAAATGAAACCAGGGCACGAAGATAGAAGTGCGCAGTGAGATTTTAGCCGTGAGTTAGCCCAGCAGATTCTCAAGTAGAAACTTCGGCATTTTTTCGAGTCATCTTACCTGGAACCCATGCGCTCCAAACCACCAGGATTCCCCTGAGATTGCCGCGCGTGCGAAGTGGGAGGCATTGCACATACATTATGATCTAAAGAGGCTAGATCTGTCTTATAGCTGCGAAGGTTCCAAAGTATAACTAAGCAAAGAGAACGTATGCTGCACGACATCGGTCACTCACGCGGATAAGGTTCTCTGCATGTACATCTGTGTGGGCATGGGCCCGCATTTCGCGCGTGTGTGTGCGTGTGTGTGACGAGAGAGAGAGAGAGAGTAAGAGGCAACGTGAGTAAGTGTGATGGAAATCGGGGGAAAATTTCACAATTCCGTAAGTTAGAAGACAACCCAGCACCCTCGTCCATGCGCCCTCAACCTGTTTCGTCTCCGCAGCTTTTCCTTGTGAGACCTACCTCTCTCTCTCTCTCTCTCTCTCCTCTCTCTCTCTCTCTCTCTCCTCTCTCTCTCTTCTCTCTCTCTCTCTTACGCTGTTATTCCCACCAATAACGTCCTTTCTGCTCGAAACTACCGCGAAACGTCAGGCACCTTCGCCTCTGTTTTCTTACCCCTTTTCTCCCGCACCTCTATCCCCCCAGAATTCATTCATATCCGCACAAGGCCTCCCAAACGACGGACCTACCAGCCAAGCCCAGATGGTCACGTACAACTCAATGGTGGTACCACTTTTTTTAGAAGAGTGGGACTCAGTCGCGGAAGAGCGGAACGAGCGGACAGCAATTTTCTTTTTCGTAAGGGCGAGGTATGTCCACGGGCCCAATATTTGGCATGTCAAGGCCATGCATTGAGGGTGCGGCTCCCTTCCCACACCCACGGAGCCCCTCAGATTTTCGTCCAGCCGGAAATATCGCCCGTTGGACCTCTTCATGCTGAGCTTTTTTCGCCTTTTTTGTCTGCCAACTGCACCGTGCTTTCATCTCTCAGGGAGTGCATCTCAACATGGCCGCAAGGAGGAGGAAAACAGCGCCGCTTTCCCGCTCCAGTTTCACGACGTCTCATTCCCTTTGCTATCTTCCCGATCTTTTTTTTTCAAAACCGCCTTCTATCGACGCTCGAAATGTTGGATGTAACGTTTCCAACTAGGGAAGGCGTCACCATGATGACCAATGTAAGAAAGCGCAAATAAATTATGGCCAACGCTGACATTCACTTACTGAGTAAAAATATGTTCAAGCAAAGGGTGAGTTTTTCAAAACCTATGATGGGTTTTCAGGGTTCGTTCGATGAAAAGTTGAGCTGGCGCACAGTTTCTCTCTTAGCGCTAAGTCGTGCTTGCGAACGAGTCGTACGCTCTTGAACTGAGTCATTTTCTTTCATTCTGTGGCTTGAAGGGAAGTTGAAATCTTTGCGAATCATGAGCGTGCTCTATTGGGAGCTAAATCTTATTTCAAATTAGTGATATTCATTCTTCAGCCCCTCGCTGATATGAGTACTCTCAAATAACTTTTTTTTTACCGGAGTGTAACTTTACTAATAGCAGCATGGAGCGTAACGAGCGGCAAAGGTTCTTGGAAAAACCACATGGGAACACCACAACCCTGCCTTTTCTGGTGGAATTGACTTCGCAGAAGTGTTGAGGCAAGCTCAAGAGTTGCCAATGGTTAAAAAAAACTAACACTCTTCAAAATTAGTCGTGCGAAGTACGTCGTATATGTCATCACAAGGTCAGCCTTTCCATGCCTTCCGCATTTATGTATACAAGGACATGCATTTTACGAAAGCCATCATCATCGCTGTTTTTGTTACAAACTACTGGAATTGTTGTAACCCGGAAATTTTGTTGAAAACAATAAAATAAGGCACCAGGAAAAGCAGTGCGGCCGTTTGCTGGTGTTTTTGATAGAGACAAAGGATTTCCAATTGAGCGCTTACCGTTTAGGATTTCATGGCAGTTCTGTGCCATTTTCTCAAACACGTCAATTTAACACCATCAAATTTGCTTAGAACCAACTCAAACTTCTTGGTGTTCCAACACCAGGGCTCAATTTGTATGGACTTACCATTCAGTCATTGTGAACGTGTCGCAAACTGCAGGCCAGGCCCTCCATTTTTTATATTCGGGCGGCCGACATGATGGCCTCCCGGACGGAGTCGGCCATTTTGCGCCTGACTGAGGAATCCGTGGTCCCCCTTCGGCTTTGTGCTCACGTTCTTTTTTTCGCCCTGCCAGCTCAGAGGACAATGCGAGCTGCCGCATTCCAGCGCGCAGGTGCGGAGGGTGACGTCAGGATCGCTAGCTCGGACGTGCGCGTACGATCGTGGCGAGTTGCCGATGGCCCCGAGAGGGGGGAACAGAGGAACAATGGGGAAGACTTTCGGAGTGGGTCTACGGGACGGCCGGCGGAGGTTATTTAAGCGGACGCAAGCGGCCACTTTCGGCAGTCGGCAGGAGATTCGTGAACGTGCTACGCGGGGAAGGGTCCCGGGGGTCACGCGCTTTAGCGGAAGTACATCGGTAGGCTCGCGACGGATCGGTCCACGCCTCGGCTCAGCGCTCGAGTTCGCCCGTCGCTGCGAGTCCCATGGCCGACCAGCTTCTGCACCCCGGATCCCCGAAACACGTAAGCGGCTGCCCGGCGAGGTCGGCTCCACCTCGTCGTGACTTTCCGTCGGTGAACCGGCGTGTTCTCCTTGCCTCGTAGAGACTTCTTTACAACGCCCCCTCCCGCCGTATTTTGTTTGTTGCCTCGGATTAAGATATCCGCATCCTCCGGGTTTGTTTCTTCCGGCGTCGCTTGTCACTTAACGGGTTGAGAGTTTTTCTGTGGGTTTGTGTCTTGGTTGTAGTAGTGTGTTTTGAGGGTAATGATGTTGGAGGGCATCTTGCTCACCCTGTACAGCTTGCACAGCTGCTAGATTTCTTTTATAGTAAGTGCTGTGTCGAGGCTTAAACAAGTGTTTGCCTCTAGAGTGTTATGCGGTTTGTGTACTTGTTAGTATTTTTTTGGTAGTTGCGTTGTCGAGGTTTAAACATGTGTTTGCCTGAGTGTTTCGCGTGTCGCGTGCGGCTGTCTGAGTTATGTTTTTCGAGGTCGAAGGTTAAGGCGTAGGCCACGGTGGATCGAGTGCCTCCGTAGTGGCCACCTTGTGTATTTGCTTGTCCTTTGTTGTGCTACTAGCTAGTTAGCGCGCGCGTGCGCGTAGTGTACGGTCGATTAGTCGATACGTAAAAAGAAGCCTTCGCACTGCAAGGCCGATGGCAGTGTGAAGGCTTCTTTTTCTTGTGTCGGGTGTTGCCCTGTAATCTTTTGTTCGTGTAGTAAACTATATAGTAAAAACGCAGTCGAGCATCTCTGTTGTGATTTCATTCACCCCAGCAATCTCGGCACACGTGAAAACTCACGGGCCGGCCACCCTGTTAAAATATAAATAACTGTTGTCTCGCACCCTTCTTTGGGATTTGCAAGCGGACGCAATTACGCGGGGGAGGGGTCTGTGACAGAATGCTAGCCGCAAGGAAACACATGAACCGGCAGCTCTTCATGTGTCCGTTACTCTGCTAGTGTGTAGGTAACTCGGTGAAATTTGAGCTTTGTGCTGGAATATGGAACACACGTAACAAATAATTACCAACAAATTTGGGGCAGGTAAATGCGACGCAGTAGTATTCCTCCTCTTCCGCGGTGATATTTTAGGAGTCTTAATATTTGTGAAGACCGCAGCTCTTGTGGAGACCTCCTGCTGCGCGGAGAAAGCTATACGGCAGCTTTTTTAATTAAAAAAAACTAGGTCCGCTTCCATAAAACCCGCACGTCGCGTTTTACTATCCACAAATTCGGAGGAATGGGAGAAGAGGCGCCAAAATATGAAGAAGAAATTGGTCCAAAAAAGACTGCAATGGCCTTCAGAATAAGCCATATCATGTAACGGCAACATTCAGATAAAAACAGCAAATGCGCGCCATTCACACACAAAAGCAAACCCTTCATAAATAGAGCAAAGTATTATCACTAAAGGGAGACCTCAATAATAAATAGCAGCACGTACTTTGAGAAACGAAACAAACCAAACCCCGCGTCGTTGCGAAAACCGAAATGCCCAAGGGAAGAACCGTGATGCATGCCGAGAAAGATTTCTGTGCCATTCGTTTGGACAGGGCTGCTGTAGGTTTCCGGAGCGGCTTTCTGCATGAATGGGTCTCGTTGAAAGGCCGCAATTTCTCATGTCGTTTACCCGACGAGCAGCCGCCGCTCCCGGAAGTCCGAAGCAGAACACGCTGATCTTTTACGTCCGCCTACGCAGACGCAGGGAGGATGCACCTTAGCCTCCAAAAACGTGCCCCCCACTCATATTTCACGCTGTTGCCTCTTACCAAGATTGTTCTGATTACGACTTTTCGCGTCCTTTACGTACATCCGAGGCCCGCATACAAGCACATAGAAGCCTTCCATCAAGCGAGGTCTTCCTTCGTATACACACTATCTCATTTGTATGCCCTTCTAACAAATCCCTCTTTTGATAACCTCGCGAAACGCCCATACCTACACGGGGCATCACTGTCTTCGGAATTCCCCTTCGCCCCTCCAACCTCCTACGTCCAAGGGAAGAATTCATTTCCGTTTAGTTGGTTGGCGGAGAATATTGGCAAAAGTGCGGCCACCGGGAGAGGTCGCGTTGCGTTTTATTTATTTTTTAACTTGCACACTCGGTATTCATCTAACATACACCCTCAGAAGTGAGAAGAATACATACGTAAAACGAACGTAAAACGGCAGCATAACGTACCTAAAGCGAAATAAAGTGGACTCGCGAATATTAAAACTGGGATAATTCAAACTTTCGATTAATTCAAGCAAATTTCCAAGTTTGCTTTGGCCCGTTATGTTGTCAATCCATTTAATTCCGCTTAAATCACACTGCCCAATTTTGCAATTTCGTTTAATTCGTACTTTTTGTTTTGCCATGTGCTGATTCACAGTATAATTTTGTATTATCCACCCTACTTCTTTCGTAGATGTTCATGAAACTTACGCGAGAATGGCTTGTCCAGGGTAGTGATCGATATTTTCAGCAGACGTTATTACAAGTCCTGCTGAAGGGGCAGGATCTAAAGCCATTGAGTGCCTGACGAGGGCTCCTGACCCTCTGGAGTTCACAACAGAGGAGTTGTTATTGCGTGACAACTTTTGATATTGTCACGCACATCTGGCGTGGTGTCAAGTAATGAGTGCTCCGCTAGATTATGTGAGAACACCAACCGATTTAAATCGTAGCTCATCGCCGTTTCATGACCACCTGAGGAAATGATGCTTACGAGGCAGGGTTAGTAAATTTCAGAGCAGTGTATGGCAATCAGCCGAATGCATATGCCGGTTTCGCGACG
Organism: Haemaphysalis longicornis; assembly: GCA_013339765.2. Lineage (NCBI taxonomy): Eukaryota > Metazoa > Arthropoda > Arachnida > Ixodida > Ixodidae > Haemaphysalis > Haemaphysalis longicornis. The sequence continues at coordinate 172,715,497 of CM023452.1, read as the reverse complement.
CCGCCTGTGAAACACATCTGGCGCTTAGACAGACAAATTTGCCACACTAAAATTGCGTCAGAAACATTTACGCTCTCTTAAATACAGCACATTTGCGAACAGATGGACTGTTCCACATAAATAGGTATTTCCAACGCACACAAACGCTAGGTCTCAGTCATGAACATACAGCAAGAGGAGCGGCGACAAACGGGCCGCAAGGGCTATTCCAGTGGCGCACTTACAGGCAGCGCTCAAGGCGTATAGAATACAACATTGGAGAAACTATTAGGCACATTAGGCAATATATTCCAATATGTTTGGGCATATAAATAATCAAGCGGCTAATTAGGAATTGTTTTATTTCAGTTAACATAAAATTGTAGGTAGCGTAAACGGCACGCCTGTGAGAAGCCACTAATGTATTAGCTTCTTTTAGCTCGAGCTGTCGCCGTGCTAAATGCAAAAAGACGCAGCCTCTTCCGTCGTCCGCCCTTGCTCATCCGCCCAGAAGTTACGCCAGAGGTTCAAAGTAGCAGAGATCCCAAGATAGCTACCATCACGGCCTCTACCATCAGGCCTCTATAATTTCTCGTGCCTTCGTTGGTTGATTGGTTGGTTGGATCATTAAGTCATGGCGCGTACTCACGCGGGGGATTGGCCTAGATGTTGCCTGTAATGATTAGGCTGTGAGCCGATTTACTTTAGAGAGAGAAAAAAAAGTGAAGCACGAGAAAAATATTCAGAGAAGAAAAAAAATCCTTGGATAGAACAGGATTGTCAGAACAAAAAATGCGAATGAAGACATAGCTGTTAGCAGGGCATCCGCCCTGCCGCCGCAACAAAGGAGTGAAAGGCGATCACAACATCTCTGTGGCAATATCCTAGGACGGAAGCACCCAAGAAATAAATAACGGTTAAAGATAAAGGGAGATTCAGCCGATTAAAGTGTATTCAAGGTGCGTGCATCGCATCGAGGAAAAGCTTGGGCAATTTAAAAGAAAGTGTTCTATAGTTTCAGGGGCCTTGCAGAAAGGGCACTGAGGAATAAAGCCTGGGCAGCTTGTGTAGATAAAAATTTAAAGGGGGGATCCTGCAGCAAAATTTGTGATGGCCACCTCACATCTACAAAATTCTCAGATTTTGGGCTTCATAAGTGAGAGAGGGGAATATAGTCGGAGCATGATCGAAGGGCATCCTGCTGATTAATTTGTAAATTTTGAAAGCGCCTGAAACCTCGCCCCAAAATAAACTGTCAATTCGTCAATTCACGATGGCAGGACCCCAAAGGGCCAAATAGGCTCATTGGTCTGGCAGTTCATTGAAGATTATCCCGTGCATGACCAGGGAGCCACCCTAACGGATCTCACGAAGCGGTAAGACGAATGAACGGAATGTCCGAAGAAGGGGAGAATCTTTATCATTTGTTTAGAGCGGGGCAGGGAGAGAAAAGCGGAAAGGATAACACCCGCACAAATCTATGCTGTAGTTTATTAAGGGGTAAGGTTGTCGCTGCACCTGCGCCGAACCTTAACTTCTTTTAACAGTGGTTCACACTCGCCACTCGTGCAGGCCAGACAGTCAGCGGGCAAGTGGCATTAAGTTTGTTTTTGCCAGAGTTGTCAGGATCACGCATACTGTCATTCATACAGCGCTTATCTGTGTGTGTGCGCTAAACAGAGAAAAGGGAAGTACGAGAAGGGAGTAGAGGGGAAGAAAGAAAGATGAGGAGGGACGGAGTGAAATAACACCCGCGCGCCTTTGGGAAGCTGCTCGTCCTATTCCATAGCGGGCTAGATAAAGCAATAGCTTGCATAGCCATGGCTACCATAAACGAGCAAGTGAAGTGCGCACTCGGTGATTTAGGATTTACTCCGGAGTGGGCTACTTTTATGGCGGCCATTCTCTTACGTTTAACCTTGTTAGATTGATAGGCGCACGTGCTATCGTTTAAAAATTGCGCCTATAAACATTTCTCTGGACGTAATGTCTTGCGAAGTGAATACTAAGCGGCCGTTCAGTTGAAGAAACAATATTTCAGTGCCGCTAGGGTTTTATGAGCCCCACTCGAATAAATAAGGAGGCCAATCCAAGGCTCTTTATTTCGCCCGTTGGGTCCCAGTAAGAACATTCCCATGAGTAGGAGTCTGCGCATGCGCGTATCCCTTTTACAACTTCTCTGCGTTTTGTAAAAGAGGCATTCATGAGCTTGCGAGGTGTCCTCCCACCCACCCAACTGCTGAATACTTTTTTTTTCAGGCCTCGCTTATACCTGAGTGTTGACAAGCATCCCGCGGGGACTTGGAACGTTCTGTGTCCGAGGGTCCGCTACCGCTTAACGTCACGGGGCGATACCGCACGCCGTAAAAGCTCCAATCGCTGGGATATTTATGCGCCGCGCCTCACGCCCCGGCCGTTACGGATCGTTACATTGAGTGCATCCGGCGGCCGCCTTGCACCCTCCTGTGGTAGCCTAAACAAATAACTACTAAGCTTTCAGGCTCAGATTTTTTTCGCGTTTTAGCATTTTCCCAGGTGCCATTTTCTCTGGATTTTTTACGACACGCGTAAACGCGTACCTTCAGAGCCTCGATCGCAAGAACCCCCGTCAAAGCACTCAGACCGTAGCCAACGTTCTTCGAAACAAGCCAAATAAAGTCAATCCGTAGTCTACCGGCTAGCGCAGAGCAACTCGTTTCACCCCACTAAAAGAAAGTGCTTCCTTCCAGAGAAGCAGTAGACGTCTGGGTCCCATTTTGTTAGCTCCAGGTTACCTTTTCTCCGTCCTGCTTTTCTTCAATCAGTTCGGGTGCTATTCGGAACGTCCGGTTAATAAATCTTACCCTGGTGCTCTCACCCGAACAGCCCGCACCATGCAAGAGAGTGCAGTAATGCTATGGGGCTCTAGAGGGCCGTATAAGGAAGCGGCGGTAAGGTAGTGAAAGAAGACAAAGGGTAGGCGATTCGATAACCATAAAAGAAGCTTCCTCCGCATTTTTATTCAGGGAGTGCAAGAAAGGAAACGCGGTCAAGGAGAAGACGGATTGAAGCACACAGAAAACATAATCTTCCCATTTAACTGCAAGGTCACATCAAGTGGTTCAACATTACAGCTTTCCAAAGCAGCGCCTTACTTCCATCGTGAAGTGCCTGCATGGCAGATTTTACCTTTTTTCCTATTTCCTTGATTTTATTGGTCCATCACTGAGCCATGGCGCGAAAGCGTCCTTTCCTCTCTAGTTAGGAGGATCCCACTTGAAGGAAGGCGAAGTTTAAAAGTGCAAATGCAGGAAGAAATGAGCGGTACGAATATTGCGACAATTTTTAGTGACGCTGACTTTCAACGTGCCTTTCCTAAGATCGTAGCCCCTCGATGAAAAAGTTTGATTAGTCCCAGGCCGGCATTGGACGTACTGCGCAGCGCTTTGTGTGGTTATTGACTCCCATTCTTGAACGGAACCCTTTTTATAGAAAAACAGCAATTTTATTTAACTTCATTTCCCGGAATTTGTTTCGGGGGGTGGGGCGATTGGCAGCCTCGCACAATTGATTGATTGATTGTAGGGTTTAACGCGCCGACGCAACGCAGGCGATGAGGCGCGCCGTAGTGGGGGGGCTCCGGATTAATTTTGACCACCTGGGGATCTTTGACGTGCGCCGAAATCTCGTACACACAGGCGTTTTTGCTTTTCGCCTCCATCAGAAAAGCGGCCGCCGCGGCCGGGAATCGAACCCGCGACCTCGTGCTCAGCAGCGCAACGCCTTAGCCACTGAGCCACCGCGGCGGGTAGCCTCGCACAAGCAAAATAACTTTCCTCTCTTTTGTTACGACAGCCATTCCTCCTGCTTTTTCATCTTGGTTTTGACCGAAAACAGCGTCGAAGGAATGACAGACATAAGCTAGCACTAAAAAATGATGCTGGCTCGCGCAGGGGTCGCAGCTGGAGCTGGAGCTGCAAGTACAACAGAAAAAAATATTCCAAGCGATGGCGCGCGAGCTGCACGAACACGGAGAAGTTGAATTGCTTAGGGCAAGCGTCCATCGCATGCTTCATGGGAGGAGCAAGAGCGGAGGCGAAGGGCGTGAGGGGCGGGAGAGGCAGACTCGAAAGGCACTACCGTGGCAGGGGCCAGAGATGACTGCCGTCTTTCGACGGTATTTGCAGAGAATCAAGAAGATGTGCGCCTATATTTGAAATTGTTTTATGCCGGGGTACACAAACCTCACCGACGTCATATCCGTCCCGGAAATTACATCACCTGAAAAAGGTCCATTTGCGAGGCGGCGCTAGGTTTCGAGGCCACGATCACTCTGGCCGCAGCGGGAGGTGTGAAACGCTCTGCCAACTGAGCCATGAAGTCATGCCCGGATAGCTGTACGAACGCGCCTGATGTCCTTCCCTCTAACTTTTCCCTTCAGATGGCGCCACCGTCTAGGAGAGGCGAGGCGAAGTAGTGCGTCATGACGCTAATGAGCGCCGATAGTTGGAGCCTCGATAGGGCAACGTGTAGTAGCAGAAGCTGCTGTGTTCACCCCTCCGCTGCCTATGTGGAACGCCGCAGAGCTTGCGGAACGCCGCCGCCGCGTACCACAAGCTGAGCTCGTCGCAACGCTTCTGGCGTTCACTCTACGGAGCGGGACCAATGTGGCCGCACCTTTGCCTAAGCGACCCGCCAGCAGTACGCCGCTCGCCAAGCACACCCGAAAGACTGCTACCGACCCGAAAATCATTCTCCTTTCGTTGTAGTGCACTGTGACTTCAGCAAGCGATTCGCTGACAACCCGTTCGGTTTCGTTCGCACGTTTTGGCAGCGCCTGTTGTTTCAATCGGATTTACGGCATGGTCCGCGCGTGTAATCCAGTGTCTAATGCTGATGCCTCGTTCGGTGCCATACCGACGAAATATAAATCGCGATGTGCAAGCCCATATCCATGCACAATAGACATTCAAATCCTCCTGTGTAGGCACAATGCTCGTTCGTGTTTTACCTATTCCTATGAAAGAAAGATCAACCACATTTTTTTTGTTTTTCTTTTGGTCGATGGCAGTCAGTTCTATCAAACGCATTGTGATGTCCCATCAACGTCGCGCTAACAGCATCTCTGCCAAGCCCAAAGCTCACAGGTTCGTCGTGTCTCGGAAGCCGACTGACAACGCCTCTTGATTCCCGTTCTACTTCATAGGGGAAGAGGGGCACGTCAAAGCTGTTTCCAGACTCCGAATACAGCTAAAACCCGAAGCACCTTACCAAGCTTAGTGAGGAAGTTCATTCTGTTCGTGCTTCCATGAAGTTTTTCGCAAAGAAAGAACGCCACGAGGGACGCGGTGGGGAACTGCTTTGCTCGTGGGAACCACGGCCAATGTATAACACTAAAAACAAAGAACAATTGGTCCCAGTGCAGCCGCCGTCACCTCCCTGCAGAATACAATGGGGGAGTAGCGGGTCCAGTGGCGCAGGAAAAGCAGCACTTAGTGTGAATAAAGTAAGCGGTAGGAGAAGAACGCTAAGAGTCCGAGATTAAACATGATGCCAGAGACAACGCTCTCATTTCGCGCACTCTTCCGCACGTCAGAAGCCACAGTTTTGCAAGACACCACAGTGTAAAAATAGCCATTCTGTTTAGAAGAGACATAATTTAGCCTAGATAACTAGTGCGGCATTGCACGACTCACCAAACACTGAACAACCAATATGAATAGAGCAGGACCAACTCTGAACGTAGACTATTTCTTCCGATTTCGCCCTGTTGGATGCACTACGGACGCTAATTGGTCTGCAGGTGACTGATTAGTCACCGCTGTGGATTAACGCGTGACCTACAGACTGCGTGTTTGTAAGTGTCCCACCCGCGAGTAGATACAAAAAAGGGTCTTCAGCTAAGCCAGGGCGATTTCAAGTAATCGTAGAACTAACTTACACGGGCCGCACAAATATAAACGATTTCGCTGGAACGACAGTTGCATGCACTGTGCGTCAGGGTGGCTGGTGTAATAACACCCCAACGGCAGTTATAGCTAACACTAAAGCGCTGGACGCCCCTCTATTCTAAATTTAAATCAATCATTGTTTGGCTAAAGGTCTTCGTTTTGCATCAGCGAATTTCGTATCAGTACAAGCCCCGCCGTTGCTTGTAAAACAGCTATCACGCGCAGAAATAAAGCCTAAATTAAACCGTCTCCCCAACCATAATCAACATCATCAAATACAAAACATTGGTCACCTACCTGTTTGCTTTGCTGCAAATAAATTGCCCTCACGTATATTTTAATTCATAGGACCGTGCTAGTAAAACTTGTGTAGTAATGTGCTCCTTCAACTCTGCTGAATGTTTGCTTTTTGCTGAAAAATGTGGAAGAGTATGAAGCATGTTACCAGATTTGGTAGTGTGTCAAAAACTTTCGCCTATATAAACCCTTTGATCAATAATTACTTCACATTTTAGCCTGGCCGCTACATTGAGGCTCATACAGAAAGAAAGACCAAAATTTTCGCATATATGTTCACGAAGAAACACAATGGTGTTTAAAACGATTTGCAATGTTACGCAGCATAAGAGAGTGGGGAGGTTATGTTTCGCGGCAAAACAAAACGGGATTGGGAAAACCTAAATTTCACTTCGTAGCCTATAATATTAGTAATTGGTACACACCTACCATTTATTATGACTTCACGCCTCTTTAGGACGTAAATACTTGGTACGATGTAAACTCCGGTTGAGAAGGAGCAATATTTGATGAAGGGAAATAGCTGAAAAAAAGAGAGAGAGAAGTATGAGAAAAGATTCTGGGAGCTTACAAACAGCTCTCATTCCTTAAGACGTAATAGAAAACTCACTGCTTTTCTCAGCTACTTGGACAACTGGAAGCTGTAATGGAAACCCTGGCATTATTGTGCTGCAGAAGTGGCCAGACAGGATCGTGAAGTAAATTGAGGCTTTATATTGGAGCGCTAGCCTTCCATCGACTTTCTGCGAGCTCGTTCTATCTTCTCCTTGAGTTCGTTCTAAAATAATTATTCCGGCTTTTATCAAAGCCCGTATTGACTTCGGAGCCAAAATGAAAGGACGCCGTGATTTTCTGTCTCAGATTATGTGAAGGAACTAAACAAAATCTCTTTTTGTTGATCCCGCCTACCCGCCGCGGTAGCTCAGTGGCTAATGAGTTGTGCTGCTGGGCACGAGGTTGCGGGTTCGATTCCCGGCTACGGTGGCCGCTTTTCTGATGGAGGCGAAAACCAAAAACGCCCGTGTGTACGAGATTTCGGCTCACGTTAAAGATCCCCAGGTGGTCAAAATTAATCCGGAGCCCTCCACTACGGCACGCCTGATCGCCTGCGTTGCGCCGGCGCATGAAATCCCCACAATCAATCAATTAAACAAAAATGTACGGGAATGAAGGGTGCTTCAAGAACGCCGCAAACAAGCGGCCCAATGTCATTAGTTGTCAATCATTTCCGCTAAAATCCCTTGCTCAACGAGCTCGCTTAAAGCCAACGTGAAGAAAGAGAAACCAAAACAAGAATCGCATCTGCTGCTAGCGGATTTTAAAATCCACAATCCCTAATTTAGCTCTGGTTAACACAATAAAAAATCGTCATTCATTAATCTTGTCGTTATATTCTTGCACGTACGGTTTAGGATGGAGTGTCTTCTCGTATGGACAAGTAAGGTTTGCCCATGAGCACGGGGAAACCGCCTCTAAATGAGGAAAACCATGCATGACTGCTTTTCTGGAGCATTGTAGGGGTGCTAATTTATGGGAACGAGAGATCCTTAGCACACCAATCTGTACTGAACACACTTGCACTAACACGCGCTTGTGCATACAGCTTGTTATGCTGACTAAGAATATCTCCCAAGTGGGTTCGCTCAGTCTGTTTTCGTCAGAGACAGTTTCCGGTTTTCGGAGAAACGAACATCACAGACGGCTCTGTTGTTTGCGTCTCCGCAAATGGCGGCGTTGTAATTTATTATCAGGTAAACGAGCCATGTCCTCTGATCCAATTGCCACCGGACGCTCCCTGCTCTTTGAAAGCTGACCTTCTGAATTAATTGCCACGATTTCTGTATGCGGACAAACTTTCTTCTTAGAGAACATATATTCGAGGCTTTTTTGACTGGTGGCCGGGGGGTGGTAATGCAAAAACACAGATGACAACAAGCGGGACGAGTCCATAAGCAGCCAGCAGAGGCAGGCACAAACATCAGTGTGTCTCCAAACTCAATATCAAAGAGCACACAAAAAATTGCAAAATATTAGTCAACAATAGAACGAAGGGCTGCACCGTGCTAATCTTATTGCGACTGCAAAGCGGAGCGTGGCACATCATGGCCCCAATGCCATGAAATATGGCCAAGCAAGAAGTGGGGAAGAATTGGACCTCGATTGTTAGGAGACTGAAGCAGGGGCCAGCACTACTTTTGTTCCCTGAGAGGATACTGAGAAAACGTTTCAGATAACGCGTGTAAACGCATAAAGTGCCTGCTAATTCGGAAATCGTTGTCCTCTCAAGTATCGGAAGGCTGCTATCGGCTAAGCGGCTCTATGCACGATGGATGGCAAATAACGCTGCTTCGACATGTCAGCATTGCCGGAACAACTACATTTCGTCGCACAGAAAAGTAAAGGAGGGAACGTTTCTTTTATTATCAGCTATAAGCGCCGAGAGCGTGATAGACGCGCGGTATGCAGTCAGTCCCTACCCCCCCTCCCTCCGCTGGTTGCTTTCCTGGCACCACGGGAGGTATTCGAGGTGGCGAGCCTTATATTCTGTAAAATACAAAGCAGCGGATCATTCGAAAATGTTGCGAAACACACACTGTGAAAGGCTGCGCCGCCGTGGCGGAGGCCGAGATTCGACAAGGCGTTCATTATCGCTGGCAGTGTATCACGCAACGTATCCGGCAAGAAAGCAGCAGCAGCATGGTACCCATGCAATCAAAGAAGTAGACAAAAAAGCTTCCCTTTAAAAGTCGTGTTGATTCAAATAAAAAAAATGCTCTACTTTTTCTGACAGTCTGTTAAAGCTTTGCCACGTGTGATCAGCACCAATTTGGTTCTTGGTGCAAGCACATATTCCATAAGTGTTGTTCACTATGCTGCTCTTAATCTTCTAAAATACCTGAACTGGTCAGGACACCTTAACCAGAGACCCTTGTTGAATAAGTGAAAGACGCAGAAGAAAAAGGGCAAGCCCACCTTTTCCAGCCTCAGGCAGACAATCGGTTTTGTTCAAGCATTAGGGCCGATGTCACTTTCCTGTTTCGCGTAAAACTTGCGCCGCGGGGGAAAATGAGTTAACTGTGCAGCTACTTTCCAGATACTGCGCACGCTCTAATGCCTAAGCGCCGGAAAAATTCTTTGTCGTCAAGCGCGCTATCAAGAAAAGAGGAGAGACAACGGAGCTCTCTAAACAAGGCTGCTACACTCTATCGGTGATCCGCTATAGGGAGACAACCATCTTGAACGGCTACAGCCATAAAGTATAAAAAAGAGCTCTATCAGGACGAGGATAAATGAGAAGACTGTTTCAATGCATCAGGCACTTGCAGCCAACAGACGCAACAATCAAACAATGAGGACAACCTCATCTCTTTCTTTTCCGCTTTACTGCAATGTAGTTTCATGTTCACTTTCCTTTTTTTCTATGTGCGTGTTAGAGGTTCTTTCAAGTAAATATGAAATCTTGTTTTCTGCGCTGACACAAACCACACCTGTTTCGAGCTTCCGTTGTTAGGAATTGCCAAAATTGCCAGACCGCTTCCAGGGAGATCACTTCTGAGAGGAAACGTAATAATATTTTCACAGTCGAAGAGCGACTTGGACGGTTTTTAATCTCCGAGGTACTAAGATAAAATTTGGGTGCATCTCCGCGATTATGTAGTCACGTCCTACGATTTGTCTTTACGTATCGAACGAAACAATTACAAAGTAACCATTACTTTTCATTTTAATTGCGGCTAATGAGGTAAAGCTTGGTACCAGAGTACACGCCACAAATTTGAAGCAAGACCGGAAGATTTAATAAACCCTTAAGATTAACACGCTTGCGTGCTGAGAAACCATTTGGCGATAAGCATGACCATCAATCTTTTAAAATGGCATGTTACAAGACTGGTATATTTATCCTTGAGCAAGAATGAATTGTGTGCTTACATGTGTCTAGTCTTTTTAAATTATGGGATGCTAACACGAAGGTGCAAGGACAGTTAAAAAGTCGCTCACGTTCACATTCAAATGTAGATTTCAATTTCATGATTACTGGTATTAGGAATGTAGGATATTTTGCGAGTAACATACAGTGCTCGTCTTTATGTTCAAGTTCAGAATCATCATATAAAACATGCTAAGTTGAGGTAATTTGGGTAGGCCAAAACTGGGAGCCGGTGGTGTTTGCTTACAGAAATCTCATCACGTTTCACTGCACCAATGTAAGCAACCAATAATGCGGCGCTGTTAAACACTAGCATACCAGTTTTTGCTTGTGGCCATGTCGATGGTAATGCACAGTAATTCACTAATGGTGTATAGAAGTGAAAAGTGGGTTGGCACGGCATTTCAGATTCCCTGAATTATAAAGAAACCATTGCGCTAGGCAAGGGTAGTGGTAATGAAACGCAGTGGCAAGTAAGCATGACGCAGCATTTTTTCTTAACACTACCTAATGTTTTTTCCACAGAACATAAACGCTTTGTGGTTTAAGGGGACATCTGTCGAAGCCGGGGAGTGAAAAAAAAGATGCGTGGCCGGCCAATCGCTTACAAAAAATCTACGCATACTTTCAGAAGACAGAAGGTGTGTGATGGCCTACATAACATAGCTATAACTTTTGCGCACAAAAAACAACTAGCCCGCCTTTCAGTGTTATGGCCTACATATATACAAAAAATGTTATTATGAAACAATAATGTGTCGCATCATGACAAGGGTTAGTGTAACTGCAGTATAATCTTATGGGCCATAGAACTCTTATTTATGCGTTCCAGAAACATGGCTTCAGCGCTTGACATGGATACATTTACCCTAACAATGAGCCTGCCGTTTGGGCTCTGTAGAAAAAGGTGGTAGTCTAAGGCCATGCTGACAATACAAATATTGAAAGACCGGTGGACGACGAGAACAAAACAACAAACAAATTCACAGCATATTTGGGACACAGCTCTTACACTGACTTCATGCGGAAATAATGACGGAAAAACTTTTCTCAACACATTTGTTTTGAGATGATGGCTGGTATCATATTTAACATAGAAGTGTGAGAATATTTTTCTCAGCGATCACCTAGAAGACAAACACCGTTTACGCAGTGGTTTGCAGTAATGCTAATGGGGAAATTAAAAAGAACAAAGCTGAAGATTTTTTTTAAACAAATGAGAGAAATATACAAAACTAATTGGGTGGATGGCACGTTAGCTGAGGAGGTTGCATGATTTGCTAAACGAGCGAACATAATTCCCACAGGAGGAAGTTGAGGTCTTTTTAAGGGAGAATGAAGGATTGACCGCGATGCAATTGATAAAATATGCATTTTAGAAAAGATGATTCTCAAAAGCGATAGCTAAAAAAAACTCTCCAAATTCTGGATGATACCCTCGTCATCTCCTCCGATATAAATTTGTGTAGGAAGAGTGCACGGTTCCTAAATTAAATACATATACCCCCTGTTAAGTTTATTGTGTCAAACGGAAGTACCAGCGAATAGGTACGCTCTAGCAAGGTAGCAGCCGCTGCAGGAGCACTGGTATGAGGGCTTCTCGCACTTTCGAACCCGAACCCACTCTCACAATAAAAGAAATCAGGGAAGCTTGCACTCCACGCGGAAAACTTGAATGCCCGAACCTATTGTTGGTGACTATTGCTGGACACATAGTAACTTTCAGTATAATTGTTTAATTGCATAGTTGCGGGGCTAGCAATCGTAGTCATATGCGTCGAAGAGGTCGCCGTCTTCTTCGTGGCGAGTGGTGAATGCAAAGTCATCCTCAGCATTGTAGACTTCCCTGAGCTTCTTCGTCATCGTCTGGAGGCAGTGGGCGCGGGATCTCCAAGTCGTCTGGGGAAGGGAATGGCACACTCGTAACCACGTCTTTAGTTATCCATAATGGCTTCTAGAGAATGCGCCGTCCACGTGACCTCTCCCCAGCAGGGTGCCTTTTCCTCTTTTGCATTAGCACTGGAACTTTTTACATGCGGGGTAGTGCTTAACGACAACATTGAATAATTTTTATTTTGCTAGAGCCACTGCGCAAGCCGGGTATTCGGCGGTCGCCGCGAGGCATGCGCTCAGGAAAGCTCATCAATTTCTTGGTATCTTTTCCTGCGACGGCGAACTTACGGCTTGTACAACAGACTCCGCTGTTGATAACTGTTTACCACCCCCAGCACCAGGACAAGAGTATCGCGGCAATCACTCAGCAGCTTTTGCTGAAGTTGGTGGCGTGTTAATACATCGGGGTATAACATGTGAAATGCCGGCGTCACCCTTCGCGACCCTTAGTTGACTAACATGAAAAAATCTCTTAACTGATGCAGAAGACCCTCTTCTGTGAACAAGGAATAATTAGCGAATCAAATAATGACGCCGAGCAGGCCGGTAATAATGGCTAATCTAAGCTAGATCTATTTGAACGGAAAGCCAGAAATTAAATTCAGAAGATCTCCAGAAGGCGATGTTCTCCACAAAAAGCAAGCCGCCTCCAAACGCCTCCGAAGAAACAGTGCCCAGAATTTATCTCGAAGAAAAAAGGGATATCTATGAGACACTGACCCAATCACTACCACGTCGCTGTGGGTAAAACGCTTCTAGTAATTCAGCTGCAGTGGCGTCATGACTGCTAACGAGAATTTTATTAATAATGAATTCATGGTTGCAACATGTACGAACGCTCACTGCCTGGGCACATGTACACTTCCTCCGCTTTTAGCAAATTTATTGTGTTCGTTCTGCACACCCTAACGGTATTTCATGCGCACCTTCTGTGCACTACTGTAAGAAAAGTATGGCAGACAAGCCCTACGCCTGGTTTGAGCTCTCTATGCTGTATTCTTACCTTTCACCTTCTTTCCACGGGCGAAGCACCTTAGGGCTCGGGCGGTCCTGGTCCCTTTCGTCGTCTCCTGCAGTCAGGGTACTAAATGCTGGACACTCGTTTTCCAACGACTTGCGCTAGAAGTAACGCGTACTAAAAGAAAAGTGTATATTGAATAAAAGCTGCTCAAACTGAACTGACATGCTTTAAAGATTCGTGGAACGCTCTCTGCCTATTTCAAGAATCATCAAGCACAAGCAGAAGCTATCTGTAGATGGGTATAAGTTGTGTGGCACTCACATACCCACCGGCTGTCGACGCTAGGCCTGATCGGGAAGGCTGGTTGGTCAGAGCAAGAAAAGGCCTACTTACCTGGTGCTGGGGCCTCGTTGATCACCAAGGCGAGCATCCAGGGTGAGGCGCGGGCATTGCATGGCGCTTGTGTTGACCCCTGCCACTACCCCAAACTGGAGAAGATGGGCCATGAAAATTGAGTTAACTCTGTTTAACGCAAGACAGGGCGCCAGCGCCTCAGCAACATGCTATTGCTACTTCCCACCGGCGCTTCTGCACCGCTCCATAGTGCGCGCCGTGTAACAAGAGAGAGACTTACAATCTTGGAACACACTTAGACACTGCATGCTTCGCCCCTCCCCAGGTTTCACGTTAGGGGAGATGGCCCGTTTTTTCTGTTTGTTTTGTTTGTTTACGCCGATATTGCTTTTATACATTGCAGGACACCAAACTAGGCTAAAGCCTACTCAATAGTCATGCCTCTTGCTTATTTCTTGTCTTTTTCTCAACGCTTTATTACCCGTGATGTCACCGCTTCTAATATCGTCACGACAATCATATTCCAGGATCTCTTGCCGTCTCATAGAGAAGGCGGGAAAACCTTAGCACCTCTTGCATCCACGATGCGCTAAGTGTTCGGCAGCTTGCTTTCATGTTCCTTCATGGAAGTGACTGCTAATCTCCCTGCCAAAGCATCCTACGTGTCGACCCAATATCACTGCGAGTTGTGGCGCCTTCAGAAATAGCGACAACTACAGCGGGACGCCGGCTGCTGCTCATGCATATTCAATGAGAGAGTGGACAAATGAGAGACCATCGCCGAAAGCGTACCTAAAGGCTGTTTCCTTGTCCCTTTCCACCTGGTGCCGACTCTGGCATTGTCAGCAGTTGTGATTCCATTAGCCTCAGCAAGACTCCCGTCGGACATTCCGGTAAATGCGCAAGCAGTCGGGGTGGGGATGGAGGAGTAACGTAACTGCGTCCGGCCGAAACCTCCTACTCCCCTGATGCCGCTGGATCTGCAACAGATGGAAATAAATATGGATGTGAAGCCCTCGCGTCGGGTACAGCGAAGCACAGGTGTGTGGATATTGGCCGAGCGCATAAAAACAGTGCAGAAGGACTTCCTGCAAGTGCATTCACTTCGTGTTTATAGGATGAGCTTGTGGCACGCGCACAATCCTCTTGGCTGATGGTCAGCAAAAATGTTACGTCTGCCTTCTCGTGTTGGATTTATATCACCTAAATAGTACTCTTATAGGAAACATAAAAGTGAAACTTTTGCAATTGCAAGTCCAATAATAATCGCGGTTGGCACTCAAATGTTCTTGCGCAAGGCGTGAATTTTGCTACCGACGTGTGCCAGTTTTGGCCGCTCTCTGCATTTTGACCAACGTTTTTGAGGCTTATAGCTTCATTCCGCACAGGTTGCATTCTTAAGGTCTAGCTTTGCCGAAATATCTCTCCCACAAGGTTAAAGCATTCTAGGCAGTCTGAAGGATGAATAAAACACTGCCTCGTATTTGGGACACAATAAACATTTATAATTGTTTTGAAATTTGAATTTAAACATTTCAATTTGCATTGCGGCATGTACCTCAACCAATAAATACCATAAGGTGATGGGTTTATTATTCAACTTCTTTATAATCAGTTTTAGAACAAAAAGACTTACACAGGCGCACCATACAAAAGCACTTTCAAAGGGAATATATCAGTTTTGCAGAGTATATAAAGGTGTCTTTAAAACATAGAGTAACACATAAAACTAGGCCCTCAGAAAATATTGTGAAAAGGGTGTAGTTCTTGCACGACTGGAACCACCAGTTATACACGGTAATCGTCACAATGGCCCAAGGTTGACTGCTCGCGTGCCGTCAGTTTGGACCACGCACATCGTCATTTTCTTTATCCTTTGTTTCTGTTTGCGCATTAAAAAGCACGTACTCTACCGCTGTTCCTTTTGTGTTTGCGACTTTCTGCGCCTCTTTCAAGACACCGCATTTTTTCCTTTGCCACTGTAAAAGCCGGCCCAAATTCTATCATCATCATCACCAGCCTGCTTAGGTTCACTGCAGGACGAAGGCCTCTCCATTGACTTCCAACCGCTCCTCTCCTGCTCTGCTCGGGTCCACAGTTTACCCCGGAAGTTTTGTATTTTATACCTCCAAGTTGTTATCGGCCTTCGCCTTATTCTATACCCATCTCTTGGTATCCACTCTGTTAACCTAACTGTCCACCAGTTGTCTGTTCATCTCCCTACACATCCCGCCCAAGTTAAGTTCTTTTTTATTATTTTAACTATGATATTGTCAACTCTAGTTTGTTGTCTGATCCAGGTAGCTCGTTTGTTGTCCCTGAGTGTTATTCCGAAAAAATTCGTTGCATGGCCGCTGAGCCGACCTAAGTTTGCTTTTTAGACGTTTAGTAATGCGCCAAGTTTCAGCTTCGTATGTCATCACGGCAGTAAGCACTGGTTGTAGATTTTTATTTTAGTGACAGAGGTAGCTTTCTTTTCATTTATTTGGGAGTGTTTGCAGAGTGCTTGCAACCAATGCTATTTTGCGTCGGATTTCTCTTTCGTATTTGGGGTCAGGACTAACCGCCTGTGCGAAGTACTTAAATTTCTTTATAGTTGTGTACATACTTCAAAGGAACACGGGTACGCCCGGTTATGTACTTAGGATTTGCCCAAAACATGCCTGAGGTTTTCTTGGCGCTAAATAAATTTGATGCTTGTGACCTCGTCCAGCAGTTTTAATTGTTAGGTACGGTCCTGCCTATGAAACTCGAAGTACGAGGCACTAAGTACACTTCGTACCTGTGTATACTCTGTGGTGGCTGAATTGAGTGATAGGCTCACGGACAGTAATACAAAAATGTTCTCTTTTAGGTGGCCCAATAAACACAGAGCACGGCCTCCACCGAGCCTAGCCATCGAAAGCACTGTCGACGAGGTCTTGGCGGCTGTCACATTAAAACGCTAGGGTGCTCCAGCACAACGTCAGAGGATCACAACGCATCGGGACCGGAGGCAAAATGAAGGCAGGGGCAGAGAAAAGTGACCCGCGCAGAAAAACATGCCTGAGAAGAGGTGCTTGGAATCAACAGCACGAATGTGGGTGCTCCGTTTATGTTAGCGCAAGCTGGGGAACACAAGAACGAAATACCAGATGAGCTCGGTCGCACGCACAAAATGACAGGCAGGGCTAGCGAAACGGAAGAAATCAGGAGGACAAAATTGATGGTGACGTATGATGCAGGGCGACGTGTGCTCATACACCACCTTGACTTGGCAGGGGGAAAAGTGACAACAAAAAGAAGGTTCATAATGAAAACAAAAGCTTCTGCCGAAACAACCAGACCACCCTGGGGTCGAACCGGAGATATTCCGAAGCACGTTCCTGTTTCCGGCTACGCCAGTGACCGGAGTTAGCGTCGGAGGAGCCGACGAGGACCTGTGCCACGCCGTCTATGATAGGAGGCAAGCAGAAATAAGTCGGGCCGACCTGTCACCGCGGGCAACACGCGAGGGCCTGGTATTCTCTGGGGCTCACCACCGCGGGGCCGTCGTCAGAAGCCTAACCGACGTCTCGCGGGAGCTGTGCACAGCCTTTGTGTCTCTGACTGTACGGAGCGCAAGTCTATAAAGATTAATCTCTCCCACAGAGACGGAGGGTGTTGCTCTGTGTTTGGATATGATGATCCTACTCTCTCCCTTCCAGCTAGGTAGAGACGGAAGAAGTATAGCGAGAACCAACCAAGCACTGACAATTGAGTGCACTACGCAATTCCAAGCATGCATGCAATGTAGCTTCGCAATGAAAGCCCCAAAGGTCTGCGAGCATGAAAGCACAGTTTAGAAAACCAAACAACGCGAAGTAACTGTGTGTAGTTTTTGGAAATGCGGCATTTGAAAGGTAGAATCGCGGCAACATGAACTTACATAACCAATAAACAATAAGCAAACAAACGAAAAAATAATTTTAAAATTTGTCTTCATGACCCGCGTCATCCTGATGACTGTACCACTTGTTTAGGGAACTTATGGGGATTAAAAAAAAAACATTGATCACCGAAAACACACAGTGGGCGTTTGCCTCAGCACCTTGGCAATTTCTGATTGCCAAAAGGTCAATATACCACATCTACTGTCTGGATTCTCGCGGAAGTTAAGGAAGGGAAAGATCAAAAGATGCTTCAATTGCTGGTGGTCTCCTTCTCTCATCAGACGTGGTGGATCATGTAAGTTCATGCTGGCCAAGTCCACAAATCCAAGCAAAGTTTGTTTCACCTGGCTTGTCTTCATCACTAATATCAAGTGTTGGTACGTGGGTAGATTAACGTTGTGTTTGGGTGGCCACTCATCAGATCGTGTACAGCGCATTTCCAATTCACGGGCCCAGCATTGGCTTCTCGGTACGCTGGTCGCTGAACTTGCGTTTTATGCTTTTTAAACTATCCTCTTCCTATCTTGACGCACGCGGACATGCACCCCTGCGTTCATATCACAGAGCAGCGTTGCCTGATAACCTGAAGAACTTGAGGCTTCACTCGTTCCAATTCGCTATTCTCTGACGACTCTCCCTTTCGCTTTCCCACCTCCTGCTACCATGTTGCGCATTTTCTTCTCCCTTCACTATTTTCCTCGAACTCTCTGTGTACCCCTTCTCTCCCACACTTCTCCTGCTACACTTCGCTTTCACATACTCACTGATTTCCAGTGGGTCAGTAACGCACAAGTGAGCAGACTCGCCATAACATTTCTGGCTGATTCCAGTGACAGACCGGCAGCCCAAAAACCTTTCATGTTCGGAAAATAGGCACCTCAAGTTTGCTAGGTGCTCCGATACAAATTTCAGGATACGAATATATCCTTAAAGATAATCAGGCAAGAGCATTGTTATGTTTAAAAATATATTCGTGGACGGGCGTAAGTTGCGTCCGGCGCTCCTAGCGACATCTGAAAACACATTGGTCCGACGCATGCTATACCATGTGCTTCAGCCAAAACAAACAGTAAAGGACCACACCCATTGGCGGCAATGTTTTTCATTACACATGCGTAAAAATACCACGAAGAAACGCGCATCGTTTTCTTGGAGGCCTTAAGTACCTCTTGATTTCAGAAATAAAACAAAAAAAGTGTTCCATCTTCACTGAACTAACGTCGTGAACTCTGATATTAACAGCGGAGCTGCCTGGCGTTCTCTAATAGCAAGGACATCTCATAGGACATCTTAAAGCCAGCAGATCGATTCCCGATTTCTAGGTCTTGTTGGTGGGAGATTAGGGGTATCTTTAACGTAAAGCAACAAAACTTCGCAAATTGAGACGACCCCACAAGGTTAAGTAGACCAGGACAGGCGGAGTAGACAAGGAGTGCGCCTATCCTTGTCTACTTTCTTTTTTGTGGTCGTCTGAAGTTGCGCACTTCTTTTACTTTAGGTTAACGATTCCCGTTTCGGCTAATTCATTTGTGCCATGTTCCACAGTTCGCACCATCCACTGGAACCTTACGATCCTCCTGACCCTGTAATCCTGCCCCGGGGGGCCGGCACGAGCACTTTTTCCTTTTTTCACGACATATTTATTTATTTTTTTTGATATCGCGAAAATTAGGCACGTATTTATCTATTTTTAAAATTTTTTTCTGTATTGCGACTTGCCTCACATATTCTTTATGTTTTCTTTTCTCTCAACGTTGTTGACAAATATACACATTGCCACCAGATTTATAAGTCTAGAATAGCTTTGTCTGTAAAAGCATCTCGTTCAAGCATTCTTTTACCTTTTGTTGCGCGTGTGCTTGGCGCTTGTTCTCCTCCTCGCTAGGCTATGCCCGGTCCACATCGCTGGGACCGCGTTACCACATGTAGTCCAATGAAAGCCTCGACCAAGCACAGCTTCGCTGTTAATAGAAGGCCACGCAGAAATATGGAGACTAACATGGAACAGCCGAGAGTGCCTGTGGGGGAAGCGGATTGATGCAATCCCGCCTCTAGAGGCCTCGCGTCACTCATTCGGGCGCGCAGCGGGGATAAAATTCCCATTGATGCTTTCGAAGTCAGTACTTATCAAAAGTGCCTAATTTTTAAGCTGCCTCTCTTAATCCACCTACTGAATCAAAATCACTTAGGCATTTTTGTATGCTCAGGCTTTAAATTTCCCAGACATTCAAGGAATATTTTGGAAGCTTTTGTGGCACTGTTTTTTCTGCATATATTTTGTGACCCAGGGTTAATTTGTCGTCCCCCAAAGCTTCTCCCGTGTTCATTACGTATAGCGATTTTTCTACAGGCACTTCGCCAACGACGTTGTTTCTTACAATACTGCCTCCTGGCCTAACTTTGCACGCGTACAACCAGGTATTAAACATTTCGGCTGCTCTCCTTATCTCATGGTGTGCGTAATGTTACCACTTTCTCCAATTAGTGAATGAATTCTATTTTAGCCATTAGCACGTGTCATGTTCTTGCATTTATGATGCATCTTTTGTTCCAACATTTCTTCAACCCTTCCCAAGCACGAATTCTGATGGCCTCTCCTGCAGCTGGATTCGCGTCTTCTTTTTTCTTTACTCTTTCACATTCTTGCGCTTCGGAATACGTTCTTTGGTATCTTAAGTAAGTTTACTTGTTTTGTTTCCAGGAAACCTCTTCGAATGGCTACAGCTGACTCGCTAATTATCGCCGTTTGGTTGTCACTTGGTACCTCTACGCCATCCTCATTCACTCCTGTTAAAATCACAAATACGTACCGCAGCGTCATTGTAAACTGCTGCGCTCTCTCTTTGCTACTTCAGATAGATTTTCTTTCCTTAAACCAGTTTCATTTTTTCCCCTTTCGTACCTAGCATTATTGTGCTCACCCCCAACCTGCGGTCATAGCTCTTTATCGAGACATCTGCGCACGCAAAAAAATTATGCGTCCTTATAATGAATCTGCGCACTTTTTGTCTGACCAAGTGACCAAAGCTACCCTTCTTTTAATGCTGATCTTAGTGTTCGATTATATGAAACAGTGGCTGCTTTCGTGTTGGAGGCGAAATCAGCCGCTGTTTGTGTTTACGCGATATCTGAGTTCGTTGAAAAACCCGCACGTACACATTGGCGCATAATCATTCTGCAGGGCACTATTAAAAGACCAAGCGTAGTTTTGCTGGCTTAAGCCACAATGTTTTGTTTGAACTTTCCTTCGCAGTGGCGGACTATGAGTCGATTGCAAGCGAAGGTCGGCCGTAAATCAGTTGAACAAGAAGTATACAGCTTCTGGACTTTGAGAAAACGTGACCATGAATACCCCCCCCCCCCCCCCCCCAACTCCTCTGAAAGAAAGTTCAAGGATACCCCCCTGTTTTTTTATTATACATTGGCGCCAACCCAAGAAACTTTTTTTTATTTAACCCACTGTCGGCTTCCATTTGGACGACAAAGTGTCAGTGTCTTCCGGACTATGAGCGCTTCGTCCTGAACGCTGAATGGCACGCTCGAACTTGGGTAAACATATCCGCCTCCTCCGTCGGTTCCCTTTCATCCCCACTGCGACGGCTTCCACGCAGCAATGGCCGTGAAATATGAGTGCCATATTTCGTTGCAGTTCGTGTCGCTGTACTCCCGCAATAATTCAGCTCCCCATGCGTCGCAGCGCTATTGATAAATGTTTCCTCTCATCTATTCCATTTCACTGCGGCCTATCAACTCATTTATTCCTATTACTCGCATCGAGCAGCAAGGCAGGAAAGCCAACATCTTGTGGAGATCAAGCAACGTCTTTCCTCCCCCTTCTAATAAATAACACGGCGATCAGCGAACAAGCGAGTTACATTGCGCATCTCGTAGTTAAAGAAACACGTTGTCAGTTTTCCCTTTCAACCTGTTTCTGTTTCAGCTTCCTTCTACCTTCAGGCGGTAGTATTGTGCTTTGGGATTAGGCAGAGGTGGGGAGGATTTCAAAACCAAAAGGTGTTCAAAAATGAATCCTGCGTGATAACTCTCGGGAAACAAGTTATTTTTTACAGGGAGCTGCTCTAGGGCTGGCCCTGACGACAGTCTCTGCTGGTAGCGGGTCACCCTCGGCGGCACGTTTCTCCGCCGCCCAAACTCCATTCTCAGAATAGAAAAATTGGTCCCAATCCACCCTGTGAAGGGGGTTGGAAAGCAAAGCTGTAAATGACCCCCACAACAATTGCCCATGTGACGTCACTTGAATTCACACACGGGGCTCTAAAACGAGTAAAACTAGAGATTCTTGCAGCCGTTACCTGGGATTCGCGGGGGCGGCGCCCCGAAAGCAGCAGCGTCGGCGACGACCGGGCTAAAGCGGCGGACGCCACATCTGTATTAGCGTCTCGAGTGGGGCCAGTTGGTTCATTCTGAACATACAAAACAGCGCAAAAACGAGGGCTAAGAAAGAAGGGCCCAGTCGAGCGCTATTTTCTCTGTGTACGAAAAGACGTGCAGGGAGATAGGAACGGAATTTAACAAAACGCGGAATATTTTCCGGCCACATGGTCGAACGTCGAATAATCGCAATCGATGAGCTCAACTTTGTCTCTGTCCTGTATAGATATTCGCAAGGGAGTAGTTTGCGGAACGGCCATTTCCCAAAAATGTACGAGATTTGGTCGTAGATCGTAAATCTGGGTACCAGATATACCGGCACCCGGGAACAGTAGGTTCTGATGTTATTACTTATTAAGAAGACATGCGTATGAGAACCCCGTATGTAAGGGAAGTCATCTTTCATGTTTTTACTCCAGGGGAATTTCCCCGCGCTCTTGGTCGGCCCTTTTGTCCTCTTCTTTGTACATCTCACACGAATTCGCTTTCCTAGCTCGAATAGCCAGTGACCCCACATTGAAAAATTTTTGCAGATCGCTTGTACAGGTTCATTACAGGTCATTTATCCTTTCATGGTGTTACGGAGACCGCATGGCGTTCAACTAGCTAAACCTTTTACTAACTGTCCTTTTGTTTTGTTTATATTTGGTTGGCTCTGAGTTTGTTTCATGTTTAACAAGGACTACAATTTGAAGAACGGTTGGCAATGCCAGGTGGGCTTCGGGCTGAGATGCGTCTATTACTTCCGCTAAGGATCGCTAATAAAGCAGAGGCGTTACTTGTCATAAAGAAGGCGGCACAAAAGCACACAGCTGATTTCACACGCAAGACACAGTTGCCCACTCAAGCATGTCAAATGCTTGCACCTACACGCATACCACACACACGCAGAAACAAGAATCAGCGGCAGCGGTGATTTACTGCGGGCATTAGGGAATGATTTATTAGATATAGCGAAAAACCCAAAAGGAGAAACCGAAGTTGAATTCAGTATATTTTTTCCCGGCTGTAGACAGATTGCTAGGCGGAAGACTGTTAATAAAAGGTTCAATGCGGCCGCCGAAGCCACGAATGACGTGACACAAAATCACAGGCGTGAAATATCGAGAGCACACCGAAAACGCTTTAAACATAAAAACAAAGAACGCACAAGCAGCCTTCAACAAACTTAAAAGTCACAACAAACGCTCAAGGAACTACTGCGCCGTGTTAATAAACCTTTAAATTGCATTCCCAGTACATCAATCATTTTTGAAGAACAATGACAAACGAAGGAACGTCACACTAACGCGTAGGACTTGAATGTAGCGAAGCTGTGAGCAACATTTACGACCATCACGAAGTTTTAGGCCCAAAATTGCCGTCAATTTGCTTCTTATTCGCTGCCGCAATGGCCTTATAGAAAATTGCTGCTTTATTCCTGAGCTTCTTTCATTTTAATGGAGGTGATAATCGTTGGATATCACCTTAGAGGGGCGTATGCTATGACGTGTCTTCCTCGTGCCAAGCAAGCGTTGCCACAATTACGGCGAACGCTGGAGTCTTTGTCGTTCCGAGCAAGTGTTGCCACGATTACGGCGGACACTGGAGTTTTTTTTTTGGCCAACCTTGGCCCATCTTCCTAAGTGGGAATGCTCGGATAGAGGTGCTAAAGGGGCGCTGGGCAGCGTTGTGAGCCACGCAAACACGAGCGCTCTCCATTTTTCTTGCTGTTTGAACTACGGACACGACAAATAGCGATTCGCTTAACAGCTTCGCTGGTAAAAGTAACAGCGGCACCTTAAATTTAATACCCCACTGCCGCACGTTCTCTAGAAATTAACCTGGGCAGCAGTATACACACAAAGTGGTGCAAAGCATACTTTATGCTGTACATGATGGTGGAGTTTAGCAGAAAAAAAAGTACACTAAGTGGACGCGTAACAGCGCGTTACCTAAACCAAAAATAAATTCACTAGCGACATAAAATCGCCGGTAAGGCTTTTCTTTGCAGGATAGCGGCCGCGTGATCAAAATCACGAGAATAAACGCGCTACGACGAAAGTCTTTGTAGTAAAGTCTAACGTATGCTTAAAGACGAACTCGCTGCCATTTCTTCTGAGGCTGCTAAAAAACAAAATGGCAAATTACGATGGACATAGCGCAAGAACGCTAAAGTCGTGGAACGTTCGATATTTTTAACGGACTGCCTCGTCAATACCCGATGCCCTACAGGTGTGCAAGTCCATCATTTCCTGTTCATCGATAATTCCAGATTTTTTAATCGTTTCCCTTGTTTCCGTACCCACCGCTTAGCTTCCGTTTCTTTCACTGCCTTCGTAACTATGCAGGTATTCCGCTGCTCTTTTCGCGTGCGATTTAGCTCCCTTTGTTCTGGAGATTACATAACCATCTTTCCGCGCTTTTTTTTTGTTGGTATTTCCCACAGATTGTTCTATATGCGTGCGATGATAGAACACGAAAAAAAAACATTAATTCAAGTGCATGACGCGACGGGAGATGATGTAATTGTATTTTTAACGGCGCTCTAGGCCCCTTACTTTCCCATTAGGAGCTAGGTCCCTGCAATCAATCATAGCAAGCATGCCAGTGCGCAGGTGATTTTTCACTCGTCCATGTCTTTTTCCTGCATTTACTTGTTACGTTACTTTCTCTTTCTCTCACGAGTTTTACGTCTGCTCTGTTGCTCGGCTTTGTTCGTTTTTTTTTTTCATTTTAGGCGAAGTTAACTCAGCCTACCAAAGCGAAGTTTACCAAAGCGAAGACGAAAGGAAATTCTGGTGGCACCGTGCACGCAGAAAACTCTTCTAGCGTGACCCCATGCGCATGCGCTAAAGAAGCAGGTTAGAGAGGAGTTAGAAGCTACGAAAGAAAGATTTCCTGGATTTATCTCTCTCGCAGCAGAGAGCACGCCGAGCGAGCTACTGACAAAAGCACAGCTCAAGCGACAACGGCAACCGCGGCCGGAGCAGCGTTGACGTGGCAATTGCAAAGACTGGCCACACGTTAACTCGAAATGGTTGCTTCAGGAGTCATACGTAAAACCGCAACCGCACCTGAGAGCTTCGCTGCATGGCTAACCATCTCTACGGAGTCCATGGGCCCATGTTTTTGCTTCTGTAGAATTACAGTACATGTATTTCTACATCTGCGTCTTCTTGGAAATGACGAGGCTTTGTCACCGCAAAAACCTAATGCAAGCACATTTCTCTTTGCACCATGAACAGTAACGTTTGCACAGACTACAAACAAAGCTGTCTTAGAGATTAAGACGAACTAGGATCACTGCTTTCCCGTCTATTTCAAATCGCATCCTCAATGACTTTCTCCTACATTTCTAAGATTTGCAGATGGATTTTACTCCTACCAGCCATGGGTCTGGAGCAGCTACTCAGTTCATGCAACATAGGCGTCATATTTTTGTTTGATAAGCCTGATGGTAAGTCTGTGTTAAACAGCACGGGATATATTCACAGAGAGTGAGGCGTAGCTTGCAGAATCTGCGAACTCGCTGCGTGTTGTACCCATTCCCCGGCTCTACCGACGGAATAAGGACTCGCCTGCCAACGGGAAAGTACCGTAATCGAATCTAACGGTTCAAACTAAATTACGAAGTTCATGAAGGTGAATATTTCTTCACAAAGGTGGAAAATCAGCTTCTTCTATAAGATCAACAAAATTCTACAACGGGATAACAGTCGTGCTGCAGTTATCTAAGAACAAATGTATACGTCTATAGGCGAATGTTGTTGGGAACGTTGACACAGCGTTCATTCTTTCAGTGCTAAAGCACAAGTGGCACCTTGATCGGAACAGCCAGCGTTGGAAGCCTGTCCCTGAATTTACGTGACTATTCGGTGTTGCATTGAGCGAGTGTCGCTCGCTCAGAAGATCTCAAGAACTCAAGAAAACTAAGAACTCAAGAAAAGGATTGCGCTGATAGGACTAGCCCGAGTGTGGGCCGAGCGCCATGAAAAACGGCGAGTGAATAAAGCACGGGCCAGTCTGGCCTCACCCGTAGACGCAACAGTTCAGAGAGGCAGGTGAGCCCGTACCGCAGTGTGATTCTCAAAAATATCGTATAAATGTTACAGTGTACAGCCAACATGCTGACGTAAAAACTCTGCATAATAACCAGCTGAAGCTTGTCCTACCATAACAACGGTATCCATGGAGCCATGTGCACATGACGACATGATATGTTGGAGATCATTTCGGAGGAAAAGCTTTTTGCTAATGATTCCGACAATGCTTTTCTGGGAGTAACAAAAACACCCATCCGCATATTGCTGACATTTATGCGTGCACGAACAAGGATGCCACAATACTCGCAGGCGCCGTGTGAAATACTACCATAAGAATGTGAGCATTCAAAGAAGAAACAAAATGTAAACAAGCGCATACCAGCAATGTTAAGAGTTCTAAAAGGGGACGATTGAGAAGAAGTATAAATGGGAATTGCTTTGGACGAATAATGCCGATGGCCACATGAACCATCTGTCTGAGCCTGGGGAAAGACACCGACGCCCAGTTCCCACGCATGACTAATTTGCAACAGCTTCGGAACGTTTGAAATTCCCAGCCTTTGCTGTTGCTCTTAGCAAACATTAGAGTTTCAACCTCTTCGTCGGGGTAAAAATCATAGTGGCTGTCCTACAAACATTCTGCAATCGTTTCCGCTCAATCTCAATAAGCTTTATAAACGCTTGGCACCAAGCATGGACGCTATATGGTAGAGCGTGTTCACGAGAGCATATGACACACGCAACTTCATTTTCGGCATGTTCCCCGTCCGCCTACAGAGAACGAGTAAAACAACAACAATACATCAGTGCCAGATGACTAGGGGTGTAGTTCGAATACCCTATGAGCTTGACAACGCAATGCGGACTCAGGCGCGTAGGATGCAAGAGCAAGTTTCATTCGTGAGGATCGGTGGTTTGTCACGGATATCGGAGGGTGTTCCTCCCGAGTTGCAAATGCAGGCCGTTATACATGCGCGGCAAGCGAACGCTAAATTACAGTTGTCTGGACGCTATGAAAAGCAGCGTACGTACATGCAACGCCTGTGGGGTGCCAACATTCAGTGGGAACCAACGCAGCTGTGCCCCCGTTTCGAGCAGAAACCTTCGATTCGCATGTACCACGAGCTATTGCAAAAAAGCATGGTAAATCATGGGCCGCATTAATGGAGATTCACCTTAAAAGAACAAGGCGCTAGAGAGAAGCAAATATATAAAGCTTGCGTTGACAGTATACTGAACGGTGGTCTCCCGTGTGGTGGTCAAACTGTTCGGTTACAGAAGAAACCTGAACCCAATTCGACACTGTGGTGACCGCTCGACAACCCCGATGCATGTTGCGTCCTTCACTCAGTCAGAAATCATACCTATTTGAAAGGACTTTTATTTCTGGGCGAAACATTACCTGCTGTACGTTTATTGGCGGAAACGAATCAACTTAATCTGATTTAAATTCATCGCCGTGACTTTTCTGTTCGTGCAATATTTGAAACAACAGAAAACATATAACTAGAAATGCAGAGTTTGGAAACGCTGAAATTCACTTATTCAAAGCATTTAAATTGATGAAGCTATTGAGGGAAACGTATCATCCAGTTTCAGGGGGGTGGGGGGCATCACATTTGGTTCAAATAGCCGCTTCTAACCGCCCCTGATAAGCTGAATCATTTCAATGAAATTTTGCGCCGCCTAAAGTTATGCACAATTTACATAACCTATCTTTCAGCGCCAACATTCGCTACTTACAAGCCAAACGATGCAGTAAGGGTAGAAAGCAGGTGAAAAATATCAAGTGCTGTTTGTTACGTTTCCTAAATGGGCTTACTGTGTACCCTGTTGTGGCGGCCTTTGAGGAGCATTACCACTTAGGAATCAACGAAGAGCATCTCCGCTTCACGTGAAAGCGCAAACAATCTTGCGAAATTTGCAAGGGCCCGAAATGTAGCTAGTGGGAACATTGAAGCCTTGCTGGGACTACAGTGACCACAATTAGCCACACCTCCGCCCATTTTATTAACGAAGTAGATAATCCCTCGATGCAAGCTGTTGCTCTAGCGAGCTCGCCCAAGCAGCGAGACGGTTTCCGCGTGATTAACACTCCAGTACGACATCTCCGCGTTCCAGCCAGTAACCTTAACCGAACCAATGCGGCCATCGGAAAACCCATTAAGCTCAAGCAAAGTGAGCTCCTACGGTTTCACGAAGCGATCACGGGTCGCATGACTTTCGAGGCCCCGAGCCGGTGAAGAACTCGCGTGAAACTGGCACTACTCAAATCAGCTGTACCAAAAACTTCTAACTACACTCTCAAACCGCACACCAAACTATTCCAGTCCCTACCTGCTCAGATTTTTGGCTCCATACAACTCCCGGCAGCGCTTCATAGGGACCCGTTCAGGCCCCCATTTGGCCCTTACACACCAGTGATAACATATGCGCCTTCAATGCCAGAGTCTTCTCGTTTCGTCCGCCAATTAGGCACGGTTCGCGGAAAGGTTTCGATACGAAACCGCCGGCCTGTTTCTTGGCAAGCCAAATCCGAACGTTTCCTCGGCCTTTCAACTAGGTCTCCATCAATCCGTTCCCCCTTACGACTCGAATACCCTTCGACTCTTCGCTCTTTCGTTCCTCTCTCATCGACAACTCTTTCAAAGAAAGGTGATGGTGGCAGAGGTGGTTCCGTCGGAAGCTTAGCACTTTTCCTCCTTCATATCTCCAAAACACACTCTCACTAACACCGTCCCTGTGGGCATGTGATAGTTTTCACACAAGCCTCAGGGAATGGCTCAGAGAGAGAACGGCGGAGGTGAAGAAGTTGTGTAAGATAGTACGGAGCAGGTACGTTGTTATTAATAGCAATGGGAAGCTTCTTTCAATATCGAAGATTGTTTATTAACTCACAGTGCCTTTCAGAGCTTCGTTAGTAGGGATGAATGCTGTTTCGCACAATATTCCGCGGCTGGCGCAGCCGAGCCATGTTACCTTATCGCTATCACAGGTCTACTTGTATTCACTGCTCTCCCTAAGATCTCCAGCCACGCCTATCGAGCGCTAGCTGAGTCCATGCTTTTAAGTGCAATGCACTTCTTAAGCGACCCTGAACCTGCGTCCACCGGCGATGTCCGCATCACATACCCACGTGGGGGATTGGCCAGAATCTCCTCGTCTTCCTTGGCAACGGGGGAGATGGCGCGCGCTGCCTGGCCGCTGACATGGCACATACCCACGTGGGGGATTGGCCAGGAATCGGGCGTGAGAAGCTAATGCACCCGCTTAACAGGAGAACTGACACGAAATTTCAAAGCTGAGATCCGCTCTAGCAATCAAGTACAACGACAACACAATAGGTGTCTGTGTATAAAGCATCTTTCTTTCTTGTAGTTGTGTATGTGGTTGGTTGTTGTGGGTGATGCTGTCTTCGCGAACATTACCGAACCGGCAAATTCAACTCGTGCATTCGCACTTTCACATTCTTCCCCTCGGGGAAATGCGGGGATTTTCTTCCCAAATTTTCGTAGCTAATTCCTCCATAGAGTCTTTGGCCGACCCGTATTGCGGTTGCGGGCTATTGGCAGCCACGCTGTTAAACGGATGGCCCGCTCTTCTTTCTCATACGCATTACGTGACCCGACAATGTCCATTTCCTTCGCTTTATCAGAACTAATATGTCTTTCACCTTAGTCTGTTCCCTAATTTATGCGGCTATTTTCCTACCCCTCAGCGTGGCCCCTAGCAATCTCCGTTCCATGGCGCGTTGGGCTTATCTGAGTTTCCTTTGAAGTCGTCAGGTGAGACCCCATGTTTCTGCCCCGTAAGGTATTACTGGAAGAACGCCCACGTCTAAATCATTGTACATGCTTTCGTATATCTGCCGTTCACAAAGTGAAACCTCACTATAATATTACTTTCAAACTTCCTAGCTAAAGCAAAAAAAAAAAAAAGATCCCTGCCATGGAAGGAAAAAAGCGTTAATTATCACAAAGTAAGGACAGTGCTGTTCATACAGACATGTTCCAGGAACATCCTAGAGATGCTGACTTATCGCATAGTGACCAAGGAAAACCGGAACGCGATTTATGTGACGAAAGAAGAAGGGGCGTTTAACAAGGGAAAAGAGCACTAGCTGGACAGGCCTATAATACGTACGAAAGCGAAACAAGGGCACAAAGACAAAAATTTTGTTCCTGTAATGCCAGCGTGCGGAAGAAAGGGAAAAAGCGGGGAGCAGCGGAAAGCTGGCAGTCGGAGAAAAATGTCTCCTATTCACGAACAACTGGCGCTGAAAGCGAGCGTTGGCGCTTCTGAAAGATTCCCATCTTCCGGTAGCCGGCCGGAAGGAACTGGGCAAATTACCTTCTCTTTCACGTCTGTTGACTTCCGGGCTTGTTTTGTCTGCGCACTTCTTACTGCATCAATAGTGCACAAGTTCACATCTTTTCAGCACATGTACCAGCGTGGAACATTTCCGTAGAATAGGCGAATCCGCTTTCTTAATACGTGCGGCTTTATTTGCTTGTGCTCAAGCAATTACGCCGAAACCCACTTTCCACGCAAAGCCTTCGAAGACCGAAAAGTGGAGCTTGCGAAAATACATGCGGAAGTGGGAAGAAACAGGCACACATTAAGAGAAATAAGGTACAGCCGTACTCTACACCTTAGATGAATATGCACGTCGCATGTCCAGTGGAGTCGTCGCTTGCGTTTAGGACATAATACGTGAGGGGCAGAAACGTCGGAGTTGAAATATCGTTACACCAGGAGGACTCCGATCCATTCAAATCATCGCGTAATACATTCCGTGTCGGAGGATACATATATTTCTAACGCTAAAGATGGATTCGCTGGATGTTGGGTCACATGAAGGCTCTATATTTGCCTGTATAGGCGGGTATGGCATCGTTTCTGGTTATTACAGCGGAGCCGCATTGGCCTCCATTACCGCATGCCCGTTCTGCTGGTGGGAAATCTCAACGTTGACATTTCGCGACGCGATGCGAACTGACTGCTATACTCCGTGGTCGAGGGGCTTGGGTTGGTGCGTCACACACATAGTAAGGTGCGTTACGGGAAACCCCGTGTTTCTCCGTTAGCACAAAACTCTAGTCTTCCCAGGATTCCTGCAGCCCGTTATCAGGGAAGTAAGCTCAACCGCAATTTACAAACAAACGTGTTTTGTTTCATGCACTGCTTGTACTCCGCCCAGCTTCGCTGGTAACCCTTTTGTCCCAGCGAGGACTGTAACAGGATGTTTACTACACGAATGAATCGTTAAGTAGAAAAGTAGATGATGAGCGGTATTTGGCGTTTCCAATTTTTTGGTTGGCTTGGCACAAACGACAGAATGTTCGGACGTTTCACAGCTAGCGCAAGAGAGTTAGTCTGACTTCGACGTCACCGTTTCCTTCTTCATGTTTCGCTCACCACGTCTGGGGGCGACCGCAGGCACCAACGTCGTCAACTGCAACTGAAAAAAATTATGTGCAATTCCACTCTACGCATGTGGGTGAGCCGCGAAGCATTGTAGCACATGAAATAGAAATGAGACAGTATTCACGGAGAGGTACGACCAAATTTTATTTCTCTTGAGCGTTGGAGGTGGTCACCCCAAGAATGGATCGAACAGACACGTACAAACCTTTGTTTTCACATTACTGTTCTTGAAAATGGTGCGTATTTAAGCAATCCGCTTGAAACGCATATCCAAGTGATGAGACTTGTCAGCTTGATGTTTAAGTTATTTTTTTTTAAACTTAACAAGGACGCCTATTGCTACCTATACAGTGCACTTGACCACCTGCTAATAGCACATACATCAGGACGTTAGTCGCCTAATGTGTCGTACTTCGCAATTTGAAGATTCATACAGCATCAGAAAGTTTTGTTCGCAGACCAGAAACATACATATAACCCTAGCCATATAAGCTACGCTTAAAAAGGAGAGTGAAACACGCCGATACCCAGGGCCAGAAATTACGGCAGTCGGAGGCAGTGTCATTGTCGCTCTTCAATCACCTTCGCGTTGAAAGAAGACTTAGCGGTCAAATAAGTTTCTTGCCCAATTTTTAGTGCGCAAGAACTATCGCGGCGGCCACTGTGGTTGGCTGCGGCGATGACGACGGGGTCGACGTTTTAACGGAGCGAGCGAAGGCAGAAAGTAACCGGCGGAGGAAAGTGTATTGAAGGCGTTGAGGGGGCGGGCAGTATGTTGAGCCCGCACGAGATGCTCGTCTAGCGAAGGTGTCAGGAGGAGGGTGGTACGCTCTGATTTGCCGTCATCTCTCACACTACCCCCAGGCAAGACGCTACTCCCCTGTGCGTGGCTTTCCAAACCACGTGACATTTGCGGGCGGTTCAAACACGATTGCAACACACGCTCGCCAGCACGGGCGACGCGCTGCGAGATAGCAGCGCCGTAGCGCGCGCCGCCGTGAGTTCGCTGATCACGCGACCACTTCCTAAGATGCAGCAGATATGCGCCGGGAATGAGAAGACAGGAGTTCGCGCTGTGCACAAATTTTGCATTAGCGAGTATAGTAATATTCAGTGCGTTTTAAGTGCGCACTTAAGCGCCCCAAACCATCCACCGCGGCGTCGGCGTCCGCAGTGCTCTCTATAAAGAAACAGCATCCGGCGCCAGGTTTCGATCAGGACTTTGCGGCCGCAGCGCGACGCTCTACCGATCAAGCCACGGACGCACGGTGATATCAGTGTTGGACGCGCCTTATATCTTTAACGCATTCACACTACGTCGTCAGCGGCATGCGTGGCGATCAGCGGCGTTATAGCGGCTGATAACTGCGTGGTGTACACTGATACTACAACCCGATGGAGAGACTGAAGAAGGCGGCGAGGCGCGGGTGCGTGCCGAGCGCAAGCGCCGCAGCGGGCCGACAACCGTGCATTCGCCTTTCACATTCTCCCCCTCGGGGAAATGCGGGGGAATTTTTTCTTGGTTCATTTTGCTTAGTGGTTGGTGCATAGCGACGGCGGGCTGATTATTGTTGTTGCAAAACGTTTGTTTAGACAAAGGGAGAGGAGAGGGGGAAAGAGGAGTTACGAGTGGTGGGTGGCCATCGTGGTTCGGTAGGCCTCGTGCTGTCGCCGCCCCCTCCGCCCGAGAGATACTTTCCTGGTCTTCGAGCTAACAACTGCACAACGCACTCTCCCATCGCTCTATAGTACGGGGAGCCGGTTTTAGAAATGTTTCAGGAGCAGTTCTGAAAGGTTTCTCTAAGTGAATTATTTTATTCATTTTTAACCAATTCATTTTGCTTTTTCCTCTTTTTTTAGCTTATTTATTATACTTGGGGGTTTGTGACTTCGAAGATTAAACTTCTATGCCCGTCTTGGTTGGGCCTTCGGCTTGCACTTTGTACCTCAAGAATGCTCTCCTAGGTGAATAAAATGTATGTGGAAAGATTATTGAATTCGCCCTCTACTCCAACAAGCATGATTTCAACCGGTTGCAACCTCCTATAAGCCAAAGAAAATAATCAAGGGGTGCTACAACAAGCTTCTCCTTTAAATTTCTTGAAGTTAAATACGAGTCAAATAAATTTCTGGTTAAATGCTGTATCATACTGATATAGTATATGAGGCAGCTGCGCGCGAGCTGGTTCCCATAGCCGTAGCCGGAATCAAGAGTCTGAAGATTTTACTGATTACCGAATGTTTCTCCTTGTTGGCTTAGTTATTACCAGGAGCTCCCACCTCCGGCTTTTAAACTTGAGATCATCTGACCGCACTAACTGCTTAAACTAAATTCCTGAAATACAAGCAGAACTTCATCGCGAAGACTTCCCACGTGTTCTGAAATAAGCAATGACTGTCAAAGAGGAAACAACCACCCCATAAAACGCACTGAAATACTTTGCCGCGGGGGCAATAGGAGAGAATGCCAAAAAAGTATCAGCCCAAAAGAAGAAAAATTGCACAGGCCTGACCTGCAGCTTGTTGCTTTGCTCGAACTCAGGATGTTTCAATCGTTCAACCCGAAACGCGAAAAATAAAAAGCGAAGTGTCAATAAGCTGCTAAAAATACTACAGTCGTGGATGTACAGGTATGCTGAACACACTTGAGCGGTGGTAACACGAAATTGGGGAGAAAAGTCACGATAATTCACAAAAAGGGATATGCTTCTGCTGTGGCCTAAGTGCTCTCTGGCACCGGGGGAAGCAGAGGCGATGGAGATGTTCAGGGACTACCGTAAGACAGAACCGGGAAATGGTGCAGCAAGCTTTTAGTGTTTCTTTTTAGTGTTTTAGTGCCTGCGAAGCCACCGCCTGCAAAGCACTTTCTGCCCGTCTGTTCCCCACTATTTATCGTACATAACTTTCTTCATTGTCGCTCACAGCTTGATGTGTCCTACACTCACGCGGTTTTCCGGATTCAGGATATTATAGAGAAATTTCCGCTATAGGGAAAGCAGTTTAAGCACAGCCCTAACAGTTTTTGCAACGTTGTAAAGTTTCAACGTACATGCACCATGTGGTTGGTTTTGTTTTGAAGTTGTCAGAGCGCTAAAACGGGAGCGATTCGACGCAGTTGATCCTTACCACATAACTCATTTGAACAACCCCAGCTCTCTGCCATGGCCCGCCTTACTATTTTTTTCCCTTGTTAGTTCCTGTTCATCACAACCTTTTGTTCATTCTTGCTGTTCCCACGATAAACACTTCGTATTTCCCGCTTCGTTCCTGTGGCATACGGTTGGACGCAGGAGAGCAATGTTCTTTCTTTTAGAACCACGACGCGTACTCGACATGGATCGCTTTCGCGGACACTATCTCCGGAAGCCATCTGAAAAAAAAAATGCAGGAAGCTCCCACCAACCCGTAAGACATGAAGATAGCGAAACTGTACGCAACCTTCACGACCATCACGACGGTTTAAGTCCACGATTGCCGCCGATTTGCTTCTGCCTTGAGGGTAGTGTCGGGCAACCCGAGTCCCGTGGTGACTAACACAAGACCATGATTCCCCGCGTCGTGTTCCCAGCCAGCTAGAAGCCGATCGAGACGACCTGGGACTAGACGAGCTGAGACCAGCCAGAGATGTCATGTTCCCCTTTGTGGCGACCGAAGTAGCTCCAAGCCCTTGGACGCTGAAGCTCCCGTAATCCGTGCAGCAAGGTCTTCTTCACTGTGTCATCTCTGTTCACTCTGTCATCTGTTCACTCTGTCATCTTTCGTTTTCAGCGTACTCGTCCACCTACCACGACTTCGGCCGGAACGGCCATATGACCAGACGAAAAGAAGTGGACAAACATCGCGAACAGTCCTTTCCGAGGAAGAAGAAGCTGTGTATTTTTCACGTAGCCTGCGGGGCTGTCTCATGGTCGTAATATTATAAATGGAGCGTATCACGCTGACTATGGTTCAATTCACTCGTGCTCCCGTCATATATTACCGGTAATGTTTAAATTAACGCGATCGCTTAAATAAGGTGCCTGTGCACATTGCAGAAAAATTAAATAAGCTGCCTGTCACATTGCAGAAAAATTTTATTAAGGCGCGAGACCGGGACGGCGCTCCCCCTCCCACAAAGAAAGAGCGGCAGGATATATTGGGTACAAGAAGCAAAACAGAACAAAAATAACCCCACCCAAAATTAGCGACCCAAGAACTTCTGTAGGGTTGAAGTTCAGTCGCTGTAGGCAAGCATCGAATGTTTCCTTTGTTTTTGTTGCAGGAAATTGCAATATGAATCAACGTCGTGGTTACCGGAGACACCGAAGCCGGGTAAGGGAGTTGTTTGCATTAGTGAGAAGAAAATAAATAATCGGCCGTCGATCGATGACAGGTAGAAACGAGTCAATGACCTAGTCCGTCATGCTCCTCTTTAAAAAAATTAGCAGTGGCTTAGCTCGGCTATCTCAGGATATACGTAGCGTGAGCCAAGGTTCACCTGGTTATTCTTAGGTTTCTTAGTTGTCTAGGATTAGCTAATTATCATGCTTACTGTTGCTAAAACGATTTCCAAACCAATTCAATCCAATCCAATACAATCCAGTCCAGTTCAGACCAGTCCAGTCCAGTCCAGTCCAGTCACTGCTCCTCGCGCATGGCTCCTCCCGCAGCATGGCTCTCCAGGAGCCACGCGAAACGGCTATGAAGCGGCTCCGGCACAGCGTCAGACTTGGCTACTGCGCAACGGAGGCGCACAGCTAGGCACGCGCCAGCGCCAGTGCGTCTGCCGCGGCTATGACGTCACTCCTCTGGAATGCGGCGACCGCCGAATGTACAGACTCAATTCGCTACACACCCGTACTCCAATTGGATTGGATTTCAATCCAAGAAAAATCCAATCTCATTCAATCCAATCCAAGCCAAGCCAAGCCAATCCAAGCCAATCCAATCTGATTCGAACCAAACCAATCCAATGGCTTGCGCAGAACGGCCCTTCACGGCTCACGCGAAACTGCTCAACCTCGGCCAGTGTAGCTTACGCTACAAAACCTAGAAATATTGAAGAAAGAGGGGCGGCCCTCTGGCGACGAACCCCCCCCCCCACCTTTGGGTAAGCCACCGCCGCACTGCCAACAAAAGAAGCGACGGCCATCCAATGGCGCGCTAAAGCGAGCAAACGTGCTTACTCACGCTTATAAAACTCAGAGCATGGTTGGCAGGACGCGTGATGAATGTGCGAGAAACGCCGTGTTGCGAGCTTCTAAAACCGCCGCAAAACGACGTACCCATCGGCCAGAGCCCTATTGTCGCGAGGGAGAGGGTATACGCTGTTACGCATTCATAAAAATTCACCAATAAATCTTTGGTTATTAAGTTTGTTTTTATTCCAATATGTCGTTGCTAATGTTTTAATTAACTCCTGCATGGAACGGGTAACCTTTGTTTAGAGCGTTCACAACGTATTCTTATTACTTCAAAAAAAAAAAAAAACACTTTGCGAGAAGCGGTACTGTGAGGGTGCCGGAGGTGAAATCAGTCCTTGGTAGCTCGATTAGGCTCTTCACCGCAGTCTGTCACTAGGGTGTTGGCATCGGCATAGCACTATATTTTTGATGCGATGCCAGCTGCGTCTTATCGGACGATTTCAATTTCTTCTTGCCGTGTGCTGTCAGCGGACAGCTCACGCCCAACAGTGCAGTTACAGGACGACGACCTCGCGACAGCATAGTAGAGCCACCTACTACATCTGCAAGCTTCTTTCCAGCATTTTAACGACTGTTATCGTTGTTTACCACAAGATGTATTTTAAAGTATGAGGATCTAAGCAAGTATTTTAAGAAAAACATGCTTTGAAAGCCTGAAATCAGCTTTCAGGCTTGTGATTTGCAATAATGTCACTGAAGGCACTGGCGCATTTATCTGGGCTGCATCTGGTGGCTTCAAAATGAAAGGCGATTTGTGGCCTGGTGTCGGAGTTTCGCTGGTCAAGACGGGCGAGCTCCCAGGGTGAGGCGCGAGCATTGCACTGCGCTCGTGTTGACCCCTGCCACTACCCCAAACAGGGGCAGATGGGGCATGTAATTTTTGGTAGTGGGGGGACTGCGTGCGCGCTTTCCCCCCTCCCTATTGCAATCCCAAAATAAGATCTAAGCGCGTCTGTAACACTTTCGAGAGGAGTTTAAGAAACATCCCCCTCGCGAGGGGTACGATCAAATGCAGAGCATTTCCGCGGGGGGCGCGCCTGCAAGTGGTATGGATTACGTATGGTTGTTGTTGTTGTTGTAATTGTCTTCCAGCGTAGACATTGTCGACGAAGTCGATGGTGAAACGTGCCGTGAACCCCCTGCCGCGGCTATGACGCAACACAATCCACTTTAATCCAATCCAATCCAAATCCAAACCAATCCAATCCAATACAAGCCAAGCCAAGCCAATCCAATCGAATCCAATCCAATGCCCCTCGCGAGAGAGTGCTATAGCGCCGAAATCGCGCCACCACACGAACGCGTGATGTTGACGTCACGATCACGCCACAGATGTTAGCGACCGGAGCGCGCGCGAACGACATATGTGGTTTAAGCGCGAACCGACCGCGGCGAGAGAGCGCGATGCGAGCGCCCCACCTGTTCTTGCGCGCGAACCGACCGTTGCTCAGCGCGAACCGAACGCGGCGAGAGAGGTGTTGCGCACGTCCCCACCTGTTGATTGCACCAATAATGAGCGCAAGCGCAGAGTGCTCATGCAAAAAAAGTGTGAACTACACCACGCCAAAAAAAGTGTCTGCATGTGCGCTGTCTATTCGCTGCGGAAATTATCTGCGTGTCTTGAGTGCCGCCGCGAATGGGTAGTCGCGCTGAATCGGAAAAACTTCGAACCTAGGAAATTTACGAGAGTAAGTACGGTCAAACGCTGCTTTCGAAAACTCTGTTTATTTACCCTCATACTTAATTCTTGCCGCACATTTCTGTTCACTGCAGGTATGTTCTGTTCATTTAACCGACGGGTAGCCGACAAAAATAAACCCGACACCTATGCTCCAACTTGGGTCCGCGAAAAAGGTGAGCCGAGAGTGAAACTGCAGCATTGCGGTTGCGGAGCACGCCCGGCCGTGTCGGGAAATAGCTGCTTGCTGTTCGCGCCCACTGCTTAAACGCTAAAGACATTTAATCAAGCCAGCTGCCGTGAAATCTGGACGTATCTAATCAGTTATTTCTGTTTTGGTAGCAGGGAGGAGTAAGTTAAGCAGCGGTAAATAATGTTAAAACACATCTTCCTTTTGTGAGCATGTAACGCCTGCGACCTGGACAGCTAAAATGAATACTTAAGGGCATGGCCTAACAGAGATTGACCAGAGCTTGAAATGGGGGTAGTTGGTTTTTTACTCGGAACATTCTGGCGCTAGGCGGGACAAGGACGACGAATTACACACAACTGAAGCGCACTTTTTTTTACTACCAACTGATTTATTAATCACAACAAACACAACATAAAGGAAAAATTCAGACGACGTGAAAGGTGGAGTTAATCAAACTCGCTGAAAATCAATCTCGCCGAAACAACCAACCAACTCAGTATTAGGTAGGAGAGTGCGTATTAAATAAGAAACCGTTCGCGCACGGACAGCAAAGGTCATGCCTAGAAATTTGCACTACCGCGCGATCGGAGGCACTCGCTGAATGCGCCAACTCCCTCGCCACCGAGCCTACGTAGGAGGCCTTCGGCAGGCGTCAGCCTCGCATTCCGACGTTCCGGTTAAGCCCTTACCACCATCATCTAGGCCGACACTCCTACAACTCTAAGCCCTGTCATATTACGTGCTTGCTCCATGCAGTACCTTCTATGACGAGCGAGCCTGTATGATGTGAAAGCGCGGTTTTTTCGGAAACTGGAGCTGTTTTGTAAGCCCTTGAACGTAATTTGACCGTGCGCGCCAACCAGCATAACAATGAAATACAAGCTTCCTTTTCATGCCTCTGTGTGACACTTGTAAGTTCTTCCCAAGCCGCCCAACAACAGGAGGCAGGCTTGTTGATCAACAACAATACCTCGAGAAAGGCGCGGCTAGATTAGCGAGAGCAACACAAGCGACCAGATGGAGTCTCAGTGTGATGTGGGCGCACACTAAGCTGCGCCCCGCAAATATTAAAGTTAACGCCGATTTCTTTACCAGTAATTAGTAGCCATATAGCGTTCGGAAGAAGTCAGGGACCATAATATTGGTGACGGCGTGGTATGTAGCACGCCGGACAGCATACGTACCTGCGAGTTTAAAATGGTACAGTGGAACCCCGCTGGTACGTCCCCCGGACTTACAACGACCCGCTTCTTACGACGTATCATTGCGGTCCTGGCAAACTCCCCATAGAAACAATGCATTAAAAACCACGATGATATGACGCTTCGCGTGCACTCGGTCCGCTTCATACGACGGACCCTGGCGCGGATAAACAGGCGCCTTTCCCGTATTTTACACCGCTTCGAAGCCTCGTCCTGACCTCTTTCAGCGTCAACCCCCGTTTGACGCTGCTTGATGTGCAAAGGTCAGCAGGCAGACCAGACCAAATACGGAACAGACACAAGCAGGCAGGCGGGTACTCGTGAGCTGGAGTTAACTTGCGATGGCCCCACGCGGTAGCAGTCCGCCATGCGCCAACCGCGAAAGTCGGAGTTCAGGTGCCAGGTGGATCGTGAATTTGAAGCTCCCGTTGAGCCGCCGAAGAACGCGAAAACACAAACGACGCAACCCTACTGCGATGACAAAACAGCCGCTTTCCCCATCCGCTCGATCGAAGTTTCTTCCTTTCACGACGCTATTTCTCCCTATATCTCTGCTCTCTGCTTAACAGTGTCTTTCAAAGCCGCGTTGTCACTCCGCTCTTTTCTTTGCTAGAGTGCCTCAATTCACGCGCGCCCGCCGCAAGGGTGGAGCAAATACAGAAGGCGATGGGTGGAGACACGTACCCGTGTGTACCGCCATTTTGGGTCCCTCACTGGCTGCCGCAGCAAGTCACTGTAGCAAGGCCACGCTATAATGTTCGCCGAAACACGGTTTACTGGTGAAGGTTGAATTATCTTATCTATTTTGCGTTGCTGGGTCTTGGGGGAAACGATAAAATCTATGCGTTGAGCAGCACTATGACCCAATAGGGACGGCACGGGCCCGTTCAAAGGATGTCTCCACCATGCACGGCAATGCCGTTTTTTGTTCATCTGGTCCTTGTACTACCGTTCTTTCCCTTGGCCTTCGCAGTTTAACACTCGCCATTTCCCCTCTCAATTTGCTCGACCATGTCATCCTTCTATCGAGTAGTGCGCGGCGCTTCGCTGGTGGGACAGCTGGACGCCATAAAGGGGAGGGGGCACAACATAGGCGTTGGTTTTTTTAACTTGCCATTTCAGCTAAAGGTTCGCAAATCACGCGATAAGGCTCTCATGATAGTAGTTTATATAAATTCTTAGCCCACCTGTCGCGTTAGGCCGTCTTCTAGGCCGGCATTTACCCGCACCCCGCTCGTACGACACCCGGTCATACGACGCTTTCTCGCGGTCCCTTGAAAGTCGTATTATCGGGGTTCCACTGTATTACGTTAGATATAAGAAGCAATTTTCTCACTGTGACCGCCCCCTGTTTGCAGAAGAGGAAATTGCTTACTCATTTTTAAAGTAGATTCCGCGCCGGATCAAGCCATGGGACCAACTCAAAAGGCAGCGACTGCATGTGCTGGCTGCTGCACCCACAGCTCCCGAAAAATGCCCGCATGGTAGCGCACCGATCGCCCAAACTGTCGGCGCCCGGTGCACGATGGAAATTCTTGCGTTCTGGCCGCTCGGAGTATGTCTGCACGCTTGCACGTCGCAGGCAACAACTCATTCTCTAGGTTCGCATTAACCCAGTGAGAATTCCCGAGCTCAGAATATGATGGTGATCTACGAAGTGTATGAAATGCAATGTAGCGAAACTGAATGGCTGCACGACTTTCCTCACCAAGACAACTGTCGCGTACTCTTCGGTGCTACGCTGACACCGTTGTTCAGGGCCGAAGTGAGAGGCTACCATGCGGGCAACCACAAACCCAGTTTTGCTAAAGTCCAAGTCTGGTCAGTTTATTTTAAACGCATGGGAACATGCGGCATATTAAAATTGTGGTAATAATGGCAAAAAAAAGAGTTCAGTGTTTCAGGAGCCCTGTGCTCGTCGCATTACAGCGTACCACGGTTAAATCTCTTCGAGT
Source organism: Haemaphysalis longicornis (assembly GCA_013339765.2). Taxonomy (NCBI): domain Eukaryota; kingdom Metazoa; phylum Arthropoda; class Arachnida; order Ixodida; family Ixodidae; genus Haemaphysalis; species Haemaphysalis longicornis. The sequence goes on along the minus strand of CM023452.1, from coordinate 172,674,189 downwards.
GCAAATTTAGACATTTTTCTCAACTCAATTGCCTACTTGCTAAGGATCTTCTCTGGGATATGGGGCGTTTGCAAGTAGAAGTATGCCCGGAAAGTGGACTCGTCAGCAGCAAGTCATTAGACGGAAAACTGGGCTCTTAGTGTTTACAATAAATGTATAACAGTGGGGTCGGAAAATTAGCATTTCAAACGGAGCGGGGCTTCGATTTTCGGAAAAGGGATAAGTAAAAACATTTTAGGACACCTTAGCACCTCTCATGAAGTAGTCAATGGGACAGTATTAGTTGAATGGTGGAACGGCTGTATAGGCCATGCGCCGCCGTGTTTCACACTGGTGTTGACGTAGATGGTTTTAAGCTCATCACCGCATGCACCAAGCCCAATGATATTAGTAGATTTGTACCGTTTAAGGCAGCGCATTCATTCTCTACATATTGATGACGTGGCACCTACGGACACACGTATTCAGAGATACGCTAGTGTTATCTTATTATCATCACCATACTTTCCTCTTTTGGTTACTATTACTGGGATGCCTGGCCAGTGCCCATGTTTGCCTTAAATATAACCGACTACCGAGGATGCGGTTTGATACGAACTTAATTTCTTTTGCGTAATTAACCTGTATAGATCAGAATTTTTCGGGTCGCCCCTTTTCCAGCAACCGGTGCGCCGCCTTGCGGGAATTACTTGCTGACTGCCTGGCGAGCAGGCGATGCCGCAGTCACAGGCTGTTGCTGCGTGCTGTGCGTGGATATCAGACGTCTAAGCGGCATCGAAAATCGGTGTCATTTTTTCGCTAATACAGCAGCGTGAAGATTAGCAGTGCTTTAAGGAGAACGTTCAAAGCTTCCGCGAGCTGTCAGGTTTGCCCGTAAATTTCGTTGCCAACTCGCTAAGGAGGCGTGCCACCCTACACGCGCTTTGCCTTGACGGAGGTTGCCTGTGAGGCTACGTTTCGCCGTGAAAGCAAGACGCTCGGCTCTTTTGCTCTAATTCATGTTTCTTTCCTAATTCTGCACGGGTTGCCATCATTGCCTTTACTTGACGACGTACACAAGCTACTCGTCCGGGCGTCACTGCGCCGTCGTTGATTGCACCAATAATGAGCGCAAGCGCAGAGTGCTCATGCAAAAAAAGTGTGAACTACACCACGCCAAAAAAAGTGTCTGCATGTGCGCTGTCTATTCGCTGTGGAAATTATCTGCGTCCCTTGAGTGCCGCCGCGAATGGGTAGTCGCGCTGAATCGGAAAAACTTCGAACCTAGGAAATTTACGAGAGTAAGTACGGTCAAACGCTGCTTTCGAAAACTCTGTTTATTCACCCTCATACTTATTCCTTGCCGCGCGTTTCTGTTCTCTCCAGGTATTTTCTGTTCATTTCACCGACGGGTAGCCGACAAAAATAAACCCGACACCTATGCTCCAGCTTGGGTCCGCGACAAAGGTGAGCCGAGAGTGAAACTGGAGCGTTGCAGTTGCGCAGCAGGCCAAGCCGTGTCGGGAAATAGCTGCTTGGTGTTCGCAACCACCGCTGAAATGCTAAAGTTTTTTTTAATCAAGCCAGCTGCCATGAAATGTGGACGTATCTAATCAGTTATTTCTGTTTTGGTAGAAGGGAGTAGTAAGTTAAGCAGCGGTAAATAATGTTAAAACACATTTTCCTTTTGTGAGCATGTAACGCCTGCGACCTGGACAGCTAAAACGAATACTTCAGGGCATGGTTTAACAACCGACCAACTCAGTATGAGGCATGAAAGTGCGTATTAAAAAAGAACCGGTAAGCGTACGGACAGCAAGAGGTCATGCCTAGAAATTTGCAATATCGGGTGATCGGAGGCACTCGCTGAATGCGCCAACTCCCTCGCCTCTGAGCCTACGTAGGAGGAATTCGGAAAGCGTCGGCCTCGCATTCCGACATTCCGTTTAAGCCCTTACCACCATCGTCTAGGCCGAGACTCCTACCACTCTGAGCCCTGTCATATTACGTGCTTGCTCCATGCAGTACCTTCTATGACGGGCGAGCATGTTTGACGTGTAAGCACGGTTTTTTAGGATACTGGAGCTGTTGTGTCAGCCCTTGAACGTATTTTGACCTGGCGCGCCAACCACCAAAACAGTTACATACAAGCTTCCATTTCATGCCTCTGTGTGGCACTTGTAAGTTCTTCCGAAGCCACCCAACAACAGGAGGAAGGTATGTTGATCAACAACAACAATACCGCGAGAAAAGCGGGGCTAGATTAGCGAGAGCAAAACAAGCGACCCGATCGATTCTTCGTACGATGTTGGCGTACACTAAGCTGCACCCCACAAATATGAAAGAGTTACTGCCGATTTCTTTACCAGTAATTACTAACCATATGGCATTCGGGAGAAGCCAGATACCATAATTTCGGTGACGGCGTCCTAGGTAGCACACCGGACAGCCTACGTACTGCGAGGTTAAGGTAGTATTACGTTAGATATCAGAAACAATTTGCTCACTCTGATCGTCCCCTGTTTGACTGTTAAACTGCGTGTCGCAGTAAGGCAGGACAGAAGTTCGCGTTCTCATTTTTCAAGTAGATTCCACGTCGGATCAAGCCATGGCATCGACTCAAAAGGAAGCGGCTGGATATGTTGGCTGCTGCAGCCGCAGTACCCAGAAAATGCCCCCATGGTAGCGCATCGATCGTTACAAAATGGGGGCGTCCAGTGCACGATGAAAATTCTTGCGTTGTGGCCGCACGGAGTATGTCTGTAACACATGCTTCCACGTCGCAGGCAACAATTCATACTCTAGGTTCGCTTTAACACAGCGAGAATCCCCAAGCTCAGAATATCATGGTGCTTTGCGAAGTGTACAAAATGCTATGTAGCGAAACGGACTGGCTGCACGACTTACTTCACCAGGACAACTGTCGGGTACTCTTCAGTGCTACGCGGACACCTTTGTTCAGAAACGACGTGAGAGACTACCATGCAAGCAACCACAGAGTTTTTCTAATGTCAAAGTCTGTTGGTTGATATTAAACCAATGGAAAACGGCGATATATTAAAATTACGGTAATAATGTAGACAAAAAAAATAGTTGTGGTGTTCCAGGAGCTCCGGGCTCATCGCAATACAGCGCACCACAGTTAAAACCTTATCGATTCCAAATTTACCCATTTTTTCCACTCAATTGGTTACTAGCTAACAGGATCTTACCTGAGAGATGTGGCGTCATTAATAGCATTCACTGAGCCTTTTCTACCTTTTCAGCCATGGTTCATTTTGTGTGCCACAGACGCCACGGTTTCGGCCCAACGAGGCTCGCTAACGCTTCACATTAGAAAACCAGGGTAGTAGATGGTTGGACAGAGTTCATGATTAGCCGCTGGGTTGCCTGTCACCCTGGTCATGGATCCCAGTGACAGCGTATCAGCGAAGACTACGCGACACTTGCCCTTGTGAGGAACAGACACATGTCCTACCTTTCCGCTCAAACATCGAGAGAGTACCGAGGAAGGGGGCCCTCACAATTTATTGCGTACTCCTCTATTCTAACCCGACCTCCTTCCCGTACCGTTAGCCTCCCGCAGACGCTGCCTGACTCCGAATACACCGAAACAGCGACGTGCACTACGGTGCAATATAAACATAGCAGCCGTTCCAATGCAGCTACTCAGAAACTTCTAAAACCATGGCTTCCCGTCTGCACTGCCCTTCCAGGCGTTAAGAATTTATTCATCTTTACTATGTGGCATTTTGTGGAGTAAATGTTCTACACTTGTGAGCACTTTGTTCCTTTGGGCATGCTCGCATCGAGTAGTGTGTTGCATGAGGGAACAGAGGAAGCAAGCTATAACGGCTAATGTTGCAACACAACCTCAGTTTGTTCCAAACGAGGCACATTAACAATAGTGTGCGTTGAGAACTTCGTATTCAAGTAAATGAGTCAATACATGCTTTACGGCCGTTTTAAGCAACCTTTTCTAAGCAATACCTTAATATCCTTTGCAATTTGTATTGATCGATGCAACCCACCCCCCACCCGATAAATCAGAAAGGTAGGCTTGTTCTTTAGCCTGTTCAGTTTGCAACGAAATCTAAAATGCCAATTTCTAGGAAAATTACGATAACTTACAATTAGGAAAACTTGCAATTAGGGGAAACTCAAGGGCCGGGCGATACAGCCTGCTGTTTTGCGGTCCTTAAATCAACTCTCACGGGGACCTGTTCCAGACATGTTGCAATGAAACAAGTTATTTCGGGCTTCAACGATCCACACTTACCAAAGAGAGAGTAGGAGGGCAGGAGAGCAAAAAGACAAAATGGCGGGACATTCAGTTTTGGCAACCCCGCATCCGAGCGTGTCAATATAGAAATGGCTGCGAACGACCCGCATAGATGTCACCCGCGCAAAAGGCGAAGTCGAGCTCACGCTGTGCTTTTATCTGTGTTCAGAGCATGTGCGGATGGATGGCGAAACAGAATCACGCCACGGAATGACATAGACACAGGGCCAGAGGAGATGACAGGAGCGTCATCCTGGGAAGTAATACTGCGTGCTACAAAAAAATGCGAGGCCGAGCTCCCCCGCAGACTATGACCCAATAGGGACGGCACGGGCCCGTTCAAAGGATGTCTCCACCATGCACGGCAATGCCGTTTTTTGTTCATCTGGTCCTTGTACTACCGTTCTTTCCCTTGGCCTTCGCAGTTTAACACTCGCCATTTCCCCTCTCAATTTGCTCGACCATGTCATCCTTCTATCGAGTAGTGCGCGGCGCTTCGCTGGTGGGACAGCTGGACGCCATAAAGGGGAGGGGGCACAACATAGGCGTTGGTTTTTTTAACTTGCCATTTCAGCTAAAGGTTCGCAAATCACGCGATAAGGCTCTCATGATAGTAGTTTATATAAGTTCTTAGCCCACCTGTCGCCTTAGGCCGTCTTCTAGGCCGGCATTTAGCCGCACCCCGCTCGTACGACACCCCGGTTATACGACGCTTTATCGCGGTCCCTTGAAAGCCGTGTTATCGGGGTTCCACTGTATTACGTTAGATATAAGAAGCAATTTTCTCACTGTGACCGCCCCCTGTTTGCAGAAGAGGAAATTGCTTACTCATTTTTAAAGTAGATTCCGCGCCGGATCAAGCCATGGGACCAACTCAAAAGGCAGCGACTGCATGTGCTGGCTGCTGCACCCACAGCTCCCGAAAAATGCCCGCATGGTAGCGCACCGATCGCCCAAACTGTCGGCGCCCGGTGCACGATGGAAATTCTTGCGTTCTGGCCGCTCGGAGTATGTCTGCACGCTTGCACGTCGCAGGCAACAACTCATTCTCTAGGTTCGCATTAACCCAGTGAGAATTCCCGAGCTCAGAATATGATGGTGATCTACGAAGTGTATGAAATGCAATGTAGCGAAACTGAATGGCTGCACGACTTTCCTCACCAAGACAACTGTCGCGTACTCTTCGGTGCTACGCTGACACCGTTGTTCAGGGCCGAAGTGAGAGGCTACCATGCGGGCAACCACAAACCCAGTTTTGCTAAAGTCCAAGTCTGGTCAGTTTATTTTAAATGCATGGGAACATGCGACATATTAAAATTGTGGTAATAATGGCAAAAAAAAAAAGAGTTCAGTGTTTCAGGAGCCCTGTGCTCGTCGCATTACAGCGTACCACGGTTAAATCTCTTCGAGTGCAAATTTAGACATTTTTCTCAACTCAATTGCCTACTTGCTAAGGATCTTCTCTGGGATATGGGGCGTCATTGATAGCATTCACAGAGCCTTTTTTATCTTTTCAGCCATGGTTCAGTTTGTGTGCCATGGACGCCAGATTTTCGGCCAAACTAGGTTTGCTAACACTTCACATTAAAAACATAGGGTAGTAGATGGGTGGACATAGTTTATGATTAGCCGCTTGGTAGCCTGTCACCCCGTTCATGGATCCCAGTAGCAGCGTATCAGCGAAGAGTACACGACAATTGCCTGGTGAGGAACAGGCACATGTCCTCCCTTTCCTCTCAATCATCGAGAGAGTACCGAGGAAGGGGACCCTCACAAGTTTCTTGCGCACTCCTCCGCTCAAGCCCAACCTTCTTCCCGTACCGCTAGGCTCTCGCAGACGCTGCCTGACTCCTAATATAATGAAGCAGCGACATCTATGACCGTACAAAACAGATATAGCTGCCGTTCCAATGCAGCTACCCTGAAACTTGTTATGCCATGGCTTGCCGGCAGCACTGTCTTCCCAGGTGTTAAGAATTTCTTTATCCTTGCTACGTGAGATTTTGTGAAGCAACTACTTTTTTACTCCTGTGAGCACTTCGGTCCTGTGGGCATGCTCGTATTGAGTAGTGTGGTGAACGAGGAAACAGATGATGCAAACTATAACTGCTAACGTTGCAACACAACCTCAGTTTGGTGCAAACGAGGCACATTAGCAATAGCGTGCGTCGAGAACACCGTATTCAAGTAAATGAGTGAATATATGCTTTGCGGCCCTTTTAAGCAACCTGTTCTAAGCAATACCTTCATATTATTGTTAATTTGTATTTATCGATGCACAAACACCTAACAGATGAATCAGAAAGGTGGGCTTGTTCTCTAGCCTGTTCAATTAGCGACAAAATCTGAAATGGCCATTTCTAGGAAACTTACGATAACTTACGATTAAGAAAACTTGCGATTTGGGCAAACTTAAGGGCCGTAACACAGCATGCTGTTTCGCGGCCCTTAAATGAATTCTCACAGGGACGTATTGCAGACGTGTTACAATGAAACAGGTTCTTTTCGGCCTTCAAAGATCCACACATACCAAAGTGAGAGAAGGAGGGCAAGAGAAAAAAAATGCAAAATGGCGGGGCCTTCAGTTCTGGCCACCCCGCATCCGAGCGTGTCAATATAGAAATGGCTGCGAACAACCCGCATAGATGTCATCCGCGCAAAAGGCGAAGTCGAGCTCACGCTGTGCTTTTATCTGTGTTCAAAGCATGTGCGGATGGATGGCGAAACAGAATCACGCCACGGAATGACATAGAGAGAGGGCCAGAGGAGATGACAGGAGCGCCATCCTGGGAAGTAATACTGCGTGCTACAAAAAAATGCGAGGCCGAGCTCCCCCGCAGACAAAACGCCGCCCAGCTAGGCTTCTGACTTGTCGGCGGGAGAGACGTAAAAAATGCAGCGCTTCACTGAAACCTATTCATCCGAGGAACCATGGCGTAAATCTTCGCGATGCCCTCGCAACCAACGTCTTGGGCGTCTTACTCTATCCGACGAAACTTTCCATCTCAGGGCTGATTGCCTTGGGCAGTTTTTTTCTTTATTTTTGTGAGGTCGTCCTCACAGCGGGTGTCCTGACCAGAGTTTGCGCTGGTTTACAAAAAGTTTCCTTGTTTAAAAAAGCTTAGTCGGGACTTATGTAATGGTTTTCCGCCCCCCAAAAAGGGCAACTGTCCCCTGTAATAACACATCTTATGCTGCAAGCGGGCATATTAGTGTTATGCATTCCCACATATCCAGGCCAGCTTTTTGCCTTTTCACCCCTCGCGTGCCCTTCTTCTCTCCTTGTTTCTTCGAATTTTGTCGTCTTTTACTGGCCGTTTAAACAGCGACACAGGAAAAATGCAACCAACACGAATGAATGTTTGCTGAACGGGCATGTAAAAAAACTGGGCTACATGAACTTGCATCCTGCGAATTTTTACGGCCAAGCGCTTTGAAGCCGTGTCCACTAGCCATTCGGAACCGCCGACAAAGCAGGCCAAGGTTTGATTTAACGCAGTCGTATAAAAGGTGCGGTTGCTGATTATCCTAGCGAGTGAAGCACACCATAGCTTTAAAGCCGCTTTAGATGGTGAACGCAGTATATTTTGTTGTTTTGTTGTTGTTCTTGTTACACACGTTGAACGTCGCCCACTGGGCTTTACCAGACTCATCCCATCGACACTCATGTACTAGAAATCTTGGGCGAACGATAGATCTTATCGATTTTGGCTACTTCACTACGTGCAAACTACAAAACTAAAACACGTATGCCAAGTGTGGGCACACGAAAGAGTTTTAGGGGAAAACTTACTGTAATTTGTTTTAGGAGAAAGGTGCCTAAAAAGCGGCCGCTACGGTTTCTTCCCGTGAAGTGACGAAGATCCGAAAACATTCGCAAGCTTACTATAACATTCGTAACAAAGCATGGATGAAGTTTGCGAGGAAGACACTACACCCCCGCTAGCTTTTCCGTAAGCCTCATCCGGTTTCTTACACAGAACAGCAGTAAAAGCACCTAGCACGTCTACCTGTTCACTTTCAATATCAGTGACATTCTTTTGATCAGCTGCTTAATAATACCAGAATTCGCGGACATCGAACTTTGCGGCCGTGATTTTTTTTATTAAAAAGATTGCCGCAGCTTGAACTATTGGTGCAAGACTGGAGAAACAAAAAAGCTCTGGGCCCCTCTCCTTTCGTCAAAGGCCCGGATTTGCACCTCACAGGGATTTCCGAACTTGCCGCTGGATGTTTTCTATGCCTGACACCCCAGATCGTTTGGCTTACTCCCAAACTGTGCGTGTAGACTTCTCTCGAAACGTGCCCAAGTACACTGTCGATTGTGGCCCAGCCATCCACTGTACATACAAGTGCGAAACGCGCTCACATCTTTTGGGCGGCCCCGTCGTTTTTAATTGCACTGAAGTTATTCGGGGCTGCTGTCTTGTCGCCCTCAGGGGCCGTCAATGTCTTTGGTGATTCTCTACTTATTTAGTGGACCGAGTTTACTCGAGGGCTCCATGCAGCCCATCTCCTAACTTCACTGTGCTTAGCAAGCAGTTCTTGATCTTCTTTGATTGTTATATAACCCCAGGTACAGAGAGACGGAGCAGTCACTCCGAGGATTGTTGTCCTCCTAGAAATCGGTTAGTTGCACGAAAAGCTGTTTGGTCGAAATAACTTAGGTGCAGGTTCTTCGACGTGATACGCAAGCTCAAAATACAAGAGCTTTGTCCGCTTGCGGACTGAGCAGCGTACAAAGGTGTGTGCTTCCAAAAGCAGTCTCAGAGAGGCAAGTAGCACGCGTCACAGCTGTTGTGCGCGATAAATTGAACACACAGCATCGATGTTTTATGCAGCCTTATATGGATGCATTCTCGTAGTTCAGAAAACTGAATAAGGAACCCGTTACCAGCTTCGGTGCAAAATAAGCAACTTCAAACGTCAGGACGTTTGGGGTACCTTTTTGGGATGTGAGTACGACGTTGTCGAAAATGGTGAAAAAATACGGACTCGAAAGTAACCCAAGAAATAATCAGACACATTTTTCCTCCACACCATGTGATTATTACCTTTTATTTCTGCCTTGTGAAAAATAAACATGTAAAAAAATCACCCCGCGAAATTAGTGAAAAAATCAGTCCAGACGACGTCTCCCTAACACCTGACGTTAATTAAAAGACACAGTGTCCACATTGTATCCACAACGTTCTTTGCCCAGGTAAACATTAAGGCTGAACAAACCAGGAGAACTGCAACAAGGTACACAAAACGTTTGCTGCCATTGCGAATGAGGGTACACAGGAAAAAGTGCCACTTCCCAGAGCCTTGATAAGGCACGTTGACAGCGCGTTAATTAGTGCGACACGCTTGAGAAAACAAGGAAGTTGTTCACCCGGTTTCCTGTGTTTTAATTTCCACCTGGATTGGTTACAGGAGCGGAAATGACACGCTGAACAGCAAAACAAGCAGAAACTCTCCGAACTAGCCAAGCCTAATTTTTATAAACTCTGACTGGTAAGTGAGAGATCCGTCAAGTGCCCTTAAACTGCCTTGTTTTTTTTTAATTCTGTGCAAAATGGTCCTTCTCCGACGCTTTGTCTAGTCGCAAAACGTTCCTGAGCATTTTTAGAATGAGGCATATGTTAAGGATTCCTGGCTGGTTTAAGAGACGAAGCACCTTAGGAGCCTGTCGTCTCGTGTTAGTACGGTACAAATATGCACGGGGACAATCGTTTTCTAACTCCTCGCGCTAGAATGTATCGCGTACTAAAAGAACACACCCAAAAACTCGTTTTCCTACGCACCTCGCTGTAGAACGTTTCATCTCCATGGGCGAAAACGCGTACTATAAGAACACACCAGCATACTCGCTTTCCAACGCCCCGCGCTAGAACGATTCGTACTACAAAGACATGAGACTTACAGCAAAGCTCCCTACCTCTACACCCTAACGGTTTCACTCTCCGTGGGGAAGAAAGCGAAGCCGCCGAGCGCTCAGCATCGAAGCCGGCTTATGGATGGTAAGGCGCCTGTAACCCATGCTCCCCTTACCATGTGGTCCTCGTAGAGATTATGTTTGCAGATTATCTTTGATGGGTAGGCAGGATCAAGCGACACTAGCCGAGCGCAAGCGACTAGTCCGCCTTCTCCGGCGCCCAAGTCGGTGTGCGCCGTGTGGCAACAAAGAGACTTAGTCTTTGAATACACTTATAGACTGCATGCTTCGCCCCTTCGAGGTTTTACTTTACAGGAGACTGACACGGGCTTTTTTAGCACCTCTTTTTTGGCGTCGGTTTTCTGAAACCGTTTTCAGCTGCAGCGACAGTGCCGTTAGAGAAACACATTCTGCAGTAGCGGTGTCCGGTGACAAATGTAGGTAGCAAGGAACTGCTCAAACCACTTGCACTCAAGGTCCACCTCCTAGATGTGAATATTGATTAGCGCAAAGCAAGCATTAGGCACTGTAAAAGAAACTAAGCATATGATCCCGGGTACAACCGCTGTTGGAACTAACCAACAAATAGTGTTGGTTTTCACATAGACAAACCAAAATAAATTCATGTAGGTACAAACACTGAGGTTGAAATGCGCGTGACAACCGCTCAAAATAAGAAAGGAAAGCCATCATGCGTGGAAAGGTCTAGCCGTGGCAATAGCTGTGGTCGGCTTGTCTCACCTTTTACTGCCCCCCTATCCCCCCTTTGCTACAAATGGCGTCGAAACACAATAACGTTCCTGCCGATCTGCTCCGTAACGCCCCTTGTTCTTCTAGTCGGCAGAAAATTTTGTAATTCGAGGACTCAACAAGAATACAAAACTATTTTTAACCTGTCACCCTTCCCAGGGACTACTCAGGGATGATTGCAACGCTACTAGCGAACTCTGCAGCGCATAGGCCTCACGAACTCACTGAGCGCTGTTAGTACTGTTGTGCCTCTGCTGAGACTTACTTGCGACCAACTGAAGACCACGAGTCTGCAATGTTTCGGCAACGCAACACCAATTCGCCCAGGAATCCGTATTCCTGGGCGAGTTGGGGTTGTGTGAAGAAAAATTCATAGCGCATGCGGACGAGGACAAGGAAAGAGAACAGACACCACGCAGTACTCCGTGGTGTACCTTTCTCTTTCCGTGTCCTCGTCCGATGCGCTATGAATTTTTCTGCAACTGATAACCCCCTTTGCCTTCATAGGTGACTGGCAAGTCCCCCACAGGTGAGTTGCGCACTACTGCGCATCGGTGATAATCAAGTGCACGGTTGCCACGTCTCGTGATTTATCTAAGACATTTGGAGACTCGTGGCGACAAAAATGTGAGTGTGGCGACTTGGCAACTTTCTGGCTGATTTGATCATTCGTGATTTTGTATATTTGCTGGACCCTTCCAACGCCCCAGTTTCCCCAGCAAGGATCTCATATGAACATTAAGTGATTTCAGCTGTAGAGGCAAACGAACAAAGAGAACAGAACAAACTTTTGAGGTAGATGACGATTATATGGCAAGTCTAGAATCAGTTCCAACAAATCGGTCACTCAAACCGACCAAAGTACCGCGCTCCGTACTGGCACAAATCGAAATTTGCCGTGCTCTTTTTCATATCCTGCACCTGATTTCGTATGAACAGCGTCAAAGCCTTCAAGCAACATCATCTGTTTGAAGTGTAATGCTGCAGTAATTCATGGGACCGTGAGATCTCATCCAGAGTGGTAGGAAGTGTGCATGACGATGTATACTAGGCACGGAAATGTAAGGAGGCAGCAAAAGGGGTAAAACATGGTGTTCTGCGAACTCCCATTCTAGTCATTCATATTCTTTGAATGCTTTACTGAAACCTGCATATTTTAGCTCTTTTGTAGACAGTAGATAACCATTGTCGCTCTCCCGGACCACAGCAAACGATTAAAACTTGTAACACGGTTTTGTAGTCGGAATTTCTTCATTTTTCCGTGAAGGTAGTGATAACTCAGTTAAACGACGTTAAACGACTACGATGGTTGGTTGGTTGTTTGGTTGGAGCCATGGTTGAACGCGGAGCTTTCTCATGGCGGATCATCGTCGTCTTTACGCAGTAGGGTGCAGGATTTTTGCACGTCCATGCACCCCTCTTCAAATTCAAAGTGCTACGACCATGTCGAAATGGAGAAATCGGATAGACGGTGGCTTCATAACGAGAGGGACCCACGTTCGGACCCGACCACGGGAAGGGTTTTGTCCTTTCACTTCACCCGTTTTAGCGTTACAGACGCCCTCAGTGAGAACAATGAAGCTTCGCTTTAAAAGTACTCACTGGCATTGCCTTGCTAAAGATGGCGACTTGTCTGGCTCCTTTTCAATCGTTCACTATAAGGTGGCGACTTTTTTAGCTACTTTGGGCAATTTCCCGGCGACTTTTCTTTCTGAGGACCTGGCAACCCTGATCGAGTGGCGCAGCGGTTAGTAACCGGTACGTGACATACTTTCTGGATCATGGCTCACCTGTAATCACCTTGGCAGCAGTGGCAGCGCACCGTACTCAACCTGACGCCTTAGATGTCACGTTGAAGTTACAACTGGGCTGGTTGGTATTGCATTTGGAACATTTTATTGGTAGTGCACTTACACACGGACACTGAGAAAGGAGACGACAAACCACAGCGCTGACTCGCAATTGATTTTTTTGTTAGAACAGATGCACATTTAAATACTACAACCTCAAACTCATGCGACCACATATCATATATACTTCACAATCTATGATGAATGCGTCAAAATGACAAGATGGGTTGTGACGCATGTATCATGTGTGGTCACATGGCGCTCAGAATATAGTAATTAAAAGTGAGACTGTTCTAATAAAAAATCAGCGGCAAGTCAGCGCTGTGGTTTGTCGTCTCCTTTCTTATGGTCTGTGTGTAAGTGCGCTACCATCAAGATGTTGCAGTACCTATCATGTTTTGCAGCTGCCTGTCGCACCGCACACTTGCAAGTCCAGTTAGTGGATTCAACCGTTCTCCTGCACCCTGGGTGTGAAGACGCGGCTTCTGCGCATCCTATTCGACGCCACCGGCTACCAGCGGCAGCTTAAAAGGACCAAGACCACGCGCCAGGTTTTCTTGGTCATAGTATCATCTGAATAGTGCCAGTGTTTCTTATCAACCACATTTTTGTACTCACGCAAACTTTGTTTTGGTATAACACGCATTGTCCTAGCGTTTTCGTTTTTTTTAATTTTTTTTTATCTCACGCATATTGTGTACACCAGATACTTCATGTTTCCCATCCTGATATTATTTACCTTTGTTATTTATATAACAATTTTTGTGTGCACATTTCTGTTCGCGAGCAGCTGCGTCTGCAAATTTAAATTCGTTGAGTGTATTTTTACAATACCCCGCTTTTCACTGTATGCCTTACAGGGAGACCCCCGTCAAACCTTTTCTGGACTCTTCGTCCGTGCCTCTAAGCACCCTAAGATGCTTGAATACACTGATCTGAATTTGATTTGATTTGATATGACCTCGGTCGCTGCCAAAAGTTGTACACAACCAAAGAATACCCCCTCGCCTAATGAATGGGGCAGGACTTTGGGGGATCACGAAGCACTTAGAAGGAAAACTTCGGACTGATCGGCTCAAATGAAAAAAGCAGGTGGATTAGTTTAATGCTAGTGGAAATATAGGCAGTATGGAATTTGAGAATCCTACTTTAACTCAAGCCAGGTAAAATACACAGACTAAAGAATACTTGGCTGGTATGATGATGCAGAGTTTAAGAAATGTGGGGAGAGCGCCTCAAGGATAGCAGCATTATCTAGAACCCGTAAAAATCTGTGGTTGACAAAGGCCTCCGCGGATGGAGGACATAAAAAGTTCGCAGAAAAGAAATTCATTCCATCGACGTTGAACATGACTACAATTTTGCTCATGCTGGCCAGAGCCACAAAGGGCGCTGGGCAGCATAAGAGCAATACTTTCGAGGTTCCTTTTACATGCAGCAATAAGCCGGTTAGTTGTTTGTGCCAGATGAATTGTTTTATTTTATTAGCACGTTCTTGTTTTTGTCCAGTTTTTTATCCTAACTGATTCACGTTTGCATAAAATTACATTTAATACATCACCATGACATTCTTCCGGAGAAAATAAAGTTGTATTTTTGCTTGTCCCTCTTGGAAAGACACATCAAAAACAGAAAATTCAACGCATGGTGCACGCTGGAACCAGAGACTTCGTTTTGAGATATTTAAACACTTTAGAACTGTGGGTTTTGGTGCACAGTGCACGAAACGACCAAAGCGCTAATTAAGAAATATGCAAAGGACTACTAGCCACGCGCGTGGTTGCAATAGGCGGAAACAATATCTAACGAAGATGAATCTCGTTGGCGCTCCTGACGAAACACCCCCGTAACGGAGGGACTTCTCTCGGTCCAGCTAAAGGTTAGTTAACAACGTCGAAGTTTGTGGTCTTCGGTAGGTCCACTGATGGCCTTCGTTCAAAGCACCTTCCAAAACCTTCGTGGTCATCGCGAGTGGCCACTGAAACCACTTGAGCCTTTTTTTATTAATCGTGTTATTGCATGCTGCGATGTTTTTTGTTCCTTGTTTGTACTTTACCATTACCACTTCAATAGTTCCCGCCTTTGGACAACCGGGAATTGTATCACTTTCCCAAACAGTTCTGACTTCTGCTGCAGGCAGTCGCGACCCGTAGGGATACCGCTGTGGTCTCTTTCTCTCCGCAATTTTTGTTTTATTTTAGTAGCTATGTGCCGCACAGAAATCAGTGTTTGGCGCACGTAGTAAGTTGGCCCACACCATCATCTGTCTTTGCCAGGTTGGGTGTCTTTGTGTCGCAGTTACCTTCTTCCCCGGTGCACGTGCCGAGGCTTTTGCTCCTTATTCATTCTCATTGGTTTCCGTTAGTTCTCGCTATATACAAAAGCGCTAAATCTATCATTATACACATGTTTACTGGCCATTTTATATCACTAGGTGTACTAAAAACCCCGTCGAAGAAGAATGTTCGTGTTTACGCGAATCCGTCATCAATTGCATCGTGCTCCGAAATATATCATCCGAAGGTTCTATTGAATGGAAGTTTCAGCTGATGTGTTTGGGGTCATGATAGATGGCATACCACTCATCAACAGGGACGAGGAATACAAAATTAGAATTACAGCACTAACGCTAGACGCTGCACATTCATTCGATAAACACGAATTATACTTTTGTGAGAACCATGTGATTAGCTATAATCCCAATAGAATGAAAATTCGAGGAATAAAATGACTGCTCAAAATGACATGCATATCTATAGTTGCAATGTAAAGTTGCTTTTCTTTCCTTTCGCTTGTGAGATCGGGCGCGAGAGGCCTAGACAGGCGACGGCTACAGTGTCCTCTTGCATCTGCACCATGGCAATTTTGTGTGTCGAAAATTGAAAAAAAAATGCATGTTTGAACAAAATGTGATGGCTGAGTTGACAAGACCATTAGAACACGTCATTTGCAGAGCAAATTATTCAAACAAATTCTCTGTTTCTTCCTTAGTTATCCCAAACTGGGAAACTATGTGTTTCAGCTTTCAGAAAAAGATTACACAGTGAAAAAGGCTATATAAAACCGTAAATGTTTTGAACATAGTGCGCCTTAGTTCGGTGCCTAGCATTCGCTATTTATCAGTTAGCTCTGTCGTGTGACTTTATCGGTAGGAGAAGACGATCGCTATTAGCGCAGCACTCTTTCCTTACTGCTGCAGGTGAGTTTTAAAAGCAAAAGCACTTTTTCTACTTAACCCAGTTTGTGATATTTGGCAGGAAGGAGTAATATGCGTCCCTATGGAGCAGTTCGTCGTGGTGAGGAGTCGTTATTCCTAGACCCCTTGAGACCGTCCGTCTTATTGGGTTCTCTCCACCAGCCAAAGCTCTTCCTGAGGGTCCTAGCTGTACAGCGCTCTCTTCCGGTGCTCAGGGAAAGGGAAAAGCAAGAGAAGAAGCCCCGCATAATATAGTACAGGGTGCCCGGAGCCTCGCAGAGGTGGCATTGCGGGGAGTACAGGGTGCGGACGAAAATGTGGGCTTTAGTTGGGTGAGGAAATGTGTTGGTTTGGATGCCTTCGAAGGTGGCGCTCTTGTTTTACGGCGAAGCAGTACACCTCCAACCACGCAAGAAAAAATTTGTGTCCGCGTCAGCAGAAAACTCCCAGGCGACTACTGGCTACACGAACCTACATCTCAGGCTACGACTTCCTACTGGTGACACCCCGGCTACACAAATAAGCTGCTGGTACCGCCAGGGATAGAACCTGGGCACACGAAGCGAAGAGGAACGAGAGCCCGGCGTCTTGCCGACTACGCTACGCTCAGATGTGTAGAAGGAGGAGACAGACGGTGGTATCGATTCAGAGTTGGGGAGAGGGGCGCTCTTTGGTGCCCACGCATTAAACAAGAGTGAGGGGTAAGAAGTGAGAGAGTTGATGTCAGAGACGCAGGCGTCGCCCTCCTCGTCACCCTTCAAAATACGCTAAATGTGGCCGCCACAAAAGGCACCTCCCAAACTGCGCAGTAAGGTGCCGGCCCGTGCGACATAAAAGCAAGCGAAAAAAGAACAGAACTCCCGCTCGCGCTGTTGCAGCCAGGGGCGTGGGGCACGGCGAAGGCGAATGCTGCGGCAGGGATCGGGCGACCGTAGAGCATATTGGAATAGACTGCGCAGAGATACGACCATGGCGGAACGATGGGGAAACGACGTTGACGGAGGCTTTAGGATTTGGTGTGGGGGGGAGCCTCAACTTCGGGGCCATAGAGGTGACGAAGAGGCGGCTGGAGTGGTGGTGGAAGAAAAGTAGGGAAGAGAGTGGGACGTAGGAAGGGTAATATACCAAATTAGGATTTATAACAAAAAGGGGGGGGGGGGGGGTAAACAGGTGTGCAAGGGCAGGAAAGGGGGGAAGTGATGTTAGTTTAAAACCGGTGTGGCAAGGGGGGTTAACCCATTTGTTTAGTTAAGGGTAGGGCAAATAAGTAAAATAACACAGGCAAGTCGGTTGGTAACAACCTACATCCTGATACAAAGGGCGGGCCTCTAATCATCATCATCATCATCATCGGCAAGAAATTTGAATTACACTCTACAAACCTCCGTTCAATTCATCAAGGGATGAGTGAGTCACGGAGGGGAAGATCGTGATGGGTGGTAGCAGTGAGCGGATGCCCCGTGTGTGAATTCAAGTGACGCTGCATGGGTAATTGTTGTGGGTGTCGTTTACAGCTTCGCAGTCTGACACCTCACAGCGTGGATTGGAGACAATTTTTTGTTTGTCGTTTTTTGTGGCGGGGGGGGGGGGGTATAGTGTTCGCTCCAGGCGGTAGTGCTGCGCGATTTGTTTAAAAAAAAGAGGGGACAAACATGCCACTTCTCTACGAACTTTTGACTACCCCGGCGTGTCAAATCTCTGGCATGTTGGTGGGCATCTTCGTTGACGGGCACGTAGACATGGGTTGAAGCCCAAGTAATCCTCACTGGGTGTTGTGGAGGATGCTGCAGTAAAATATGTGTGGCGGGCGGTGAGATGCGGCCGCACTAGAAAGTTCCACACGCTTGTTGGTGGAGGTTCAGTCAACTGGACCATAACGCCGAGCGTTGGCCGGCTTGCCTGTAAAGCGTGCACCACCTCAGTGAAGGTGGTGAAACGAGCCTTAGTATTATCACGGGAGCAATAGATGGGCCATTTCGGTAAAAATTTTACGATTTTCGCGTCGCTCCGTAACATTGACAAGACCACTTAATATCTCGACAAGACCACGGTAAACGCCACAGTAAGCGCCGTGGTGAACGATGTGTGATCTCCCCTGTATTGAAATCATTGTCGTCATCATCACCAGCCTTTCTACACCCAGCGTAAGGCAAATGCCTCTCCCATTAATCTCCAATTATTCCGGTCCTGTGCTAACCAGCCTATCTACGCCTACTGCAAGGCAAAGGCCTCTCCATTATTCTCAAATTATCCCGGTCCTGTGTGTATTGTAATATTCGAATATAAATACCATTATTCTATTGCTCCTTTGAGATAGCATGCAGGGTTTTGTTTCCGCTGACGCACAACTGAAATGTTGCTCTCATATGCCTTTTTTTTCGCTCAATTTTGATGAGGCACTTCCTCTATTGTTTTTATCTGAGTGCAAGCGAAACAATGCCAAATGATGTCAGGCAGCAGCGTTATTTTATGTTTCCAAAATTTTCGTGTGAGTGCTATCTGCATGCTGTTCTCTTTCTTTCCTTCGTTCCCTGTTATGAGCGCTATCCCACCCAACCTCCCCTTTCCTTTTTCTCGATTAATAATGTTTCGGCCTCTGAATATAGCTGTTTCTTTACGAACACCGGGGTCCCATACAAATGTTCTTGAGGAGCACGCACACAGAACCAGACCACTCTCTCGCTTGTGAAAGCGTCCTGCTGTGTCTGCCATACATCACTGAGAGTAGCTGCTGTCTTGTCATTCGCCTGAGGGCTGCCTCTGATCCGAAACCTTACAAAACCAAATAGGAGATCCGGGAGGCTGTGTCTGCCTGACGTGTCAGCTCCAACCCAGTGGGCCCGAATGGAGTGCCCGCAAGCGAACTGTGACCTAAACTGTGATTAATATCTTTCCTCTGCGTTGTTCCGGCAGTCTGTTCCGGCAGCTGTTAATGTGTTTCTAGAACTACGTCTGACAGAAAGGCTACTTCCGAACGGTGTCCCCTGGGTCCTTGAAAAGCAAAGACCGAATTTCGGACCCTTTAGCCTTAGAAGCATTCGTTATAAGCTCAAAGAAGCCAGTACCAACGTAAAGAAAGTCAACTTAAGAGATAGTCGAAGCCATGCGATGGATCAAGATTAACGAGCCAAAGATTTTCAGGTAGCTCTGCTTCCGCTGCATATATTTAGTTTCTCTCTGCTTCTAAGGCTATTATATTTGCAATTTAGGCAAAAGAAAGTTAGCGAGGCTAGTATTGACGCTTTTAGCTTAGGTGTATTATAAGTGCACATGAATATTAAAATACTCAGAGATCCTTAAAATTTGTTTCAGTTACTTACTAGTAGCTCTGGAGGAATTAAGAAAAAACCTCTTCAACCTCCGGCTCTGAAAACACCAAAACAATGTAACTGTATTGAGAGAATCACACGAAACGCTTGTTAGGACATTATTATTTGCCAGTTTCGCGTGCCTAGTTGTCAGATTCTTTAGTGAAAATTTAGGATCTTTCTGCTTGCAATAAAGATCTGGCATTTTGTTTGTTTCGTATTGTTGAAGGGGGGAAAATACCATAAGTCTCATGCTTGGCCGCTAATAACATGCAAATACGCCTCCGCTAAAACAACTTTAGAATTTAACCAAATATTTCCTTATTCTTCTATTAGAAGTGGAAAAAGAACAACATTTGAGCCATGACGCCAACTTCAAGTACTTCAACGCTTATTTCATTACCCTGTGTAAAATAGGGCGTGATATAATTTAGCGGTACCAATCAAGCCAGGAGCTTTCAGAAACGCGTTTTCTGTAGAAACTCGCATGTAGAAACTCGCATATATTGTATTTAACACAAAATACAGCACTCAAAGTACGGGGATAAATGGGTCTATTTATGATCGCTAATCGGTGGGCGCATCTTCTTCGGCTGGGCGCTCTGTGTGGCCATGCGCTTTTATTTTTTCATTAAAGGTGCTGGTTCGCAGCAACGAAGCTGTGGCACCCAGGCTTTTCGAGACCTCTATGATATAAAACACGGTGACAGATTGAGTCAGTTAAACGTCAGTGGGTTAGCGAAAATTGTTTAAGCTGCCATTGCGCAAAGTCTAGCAATAATTTGGCTGTGTTTCGACAGGTCGATTTGTGCACGAGGGCAAGTATTACACTGTAGTCGAAATTTTAGCAAGAAAGTTATGTGAGCAAGTTTTCAGAACATCAAACGTAAAAGCATTTTAAACCACTGCTGAACAATTACAATGTTGAGGTGATAATTTGTTTAAAAAATTTCGAACCAGCAGTTCAGAGCCAATCACCTTACATCAGCGTTTTTTTGTGTTCTAAGCAAATAGAATTGAGAATGTCAGGAGCAAACCATAGCGCGCCAACCGTGTATTAGGAACAATTAATGATTGGTAAGTGATTAATATGCTATCATCATAACTGAATGATAAATAACTTACTATTTAGGTGGATAGCGATAGGTAAAGGGGAATAGAGAATGCTTGATCAGAATTAGGAAGAATCAAGATTGATAAATTTGTAATTAGTTATAATATTATCTATTATGGTGGAATTATGGTTTGCTGAAATGAACTGTAATAAAATAAATTGTGGTGGATTAACAGAGATTCTACAGGATTAGGGTGGGATTACCGTTGATAAAGGTGGTATACAATAGCATGATGATGGAATGCGGTAGATTAGAAATAGGGGGAAGGAAGGTAGGCCCCGTGTGACAAATAATGTAAAATAGCATGGGTTAGGGTCAATAATGCAGGCTATTAGATCAAGGTGGATGAATATGAATTCTAGAGGATGAACCTAGACTGAGGTGGATTATTAAAAGATAAGCAGAATAAAATAGCGTCCCTTTAGTGCCAATAGATTGAGGTGTATGTCAAGGATAGCCGCCACTTTAGTGCGCCATGCTTTCGTCTTAAAAGCACGTTTTTAATACCCTAAGTGCCCTGAGAAATTTAATATTGGTACTGCGAACACACTAAATGTTTCATGTCGCTTATAAGACATAAAAACAGAATAAATGTAAGCCTACGGTAAAATAATGCGGTTTTATCATTTCACAATGGTGTTAAAATTTTCGGCTTGATGTGCTGAACCTACGCTGTGACTATGAGAGTAACTGACGCGCTGCCTACTGCACTACCGAGGCGGATACTATGAGAGAGGTAGCGTGTGCAAGGGGTATGGACGGCTCAAACATACCCGTGATTGTTTATTGTGGTTGTTCGTGGTGTGCCCCTCCAACGTAAAAACAGGTATCGTAATACACCCTTGAAGGAGATACCTTGGGTTTACTAACGTGATTTCGATATACTAAGCCCTCTTATCGGATTAATTACACGCCTACTAAATGGGAAAACAACCGCCACATTCAGCAAATATACGCTTTAAAACAACGGGACGTTTTTTTCACTCCGTCAGCTTTTCCTCCACGTAAGCAGTTTTCCAATGCCTGTTGCGAAGCTATTCCGCTTTATTTATAGCCTAAACCTATATCCTACTTAGGTGCAAAAGTGACGTGAAAGTGACAGCGATAACGATAATATCCGTCGTGCACGTATCCACAACACTACCGAAAACGCATTGAAGCGCATGCTGCTGCCACAGAATGGCCAGGTACAGCTGTTCCCACCATAAACTAATTTTGCGCCCGTACATATGTCGTATGTGCGTGTCGGTAACTTGCTCGGCATGCTCTTGGAAGTGAACAGCAACGCCACTTGAGATTACCAGTTGTGCAGGATGAGAAAACGGCCTCTCACGTTTGCAGATTGCCCGTGAAGCACACAGTTGCATGAGGCACACAAAACTGCCGAAGTAGTAGCCCATGTTTTTCATCGACCTAGTCAAACTTACTAATTTATGAAGCAAGATAAATACTTGGGAGCACGCGAGACACTGCAGTCTTTTTGCCTCTAGGCGTACTTATTACTGACATAAACAGAACCGCGATTTCCTGTAGCTGTTTTGCCAGAGCCTTGCTAGAAAGCACCCCGCTGCTGTTTGCAAGTGGATGAAGCTTATTTTTTTTTAACTCCGTCATTGCTGAAGCCAAGCTTAAAAGACTCATCATGGCCCCGTTTTGTATTGGAGAAATGCGCCCTGTATTTTTTAGGGGGCCACTCATTTGGGGCCGCAGAAATTTATACCGGCATTCGAGGTAATACGCCAAATCCTCGCCAAAAAAGTAATGTTTTGAGATTATCCGGGGAACGGAAACTTTCAGGGAATGGACACTTTCGACTACTCTGCTTTTATACCCAGCTCTACTGAGAAACAAATGTGTGGTCTCTCGTACGCCAGCATCACTACCTGCTAACTACGATTTCTGCTCAAGTAAACCATTGGCATTTGTGTAAGACATTTCCAAAGCATTTATTCTTGGGGCTGAGAAAACCACGATTTAGGCTCCGAGGCGATTTTTTCTGCCAGGCTATGTTCATAAAGTAGAATAACTACGACGCTGGTGCCCTGTAGTTGCGTACAATAATAGCGGACCGTTTCTGTTATTCGAAGCAGTTTCGTTTCAAAAATCAGAATGCTGTAACTCCTTGTGCCTCTGCTTCTCTGGGTGTTCTTCCTTTAATATACGCAACCTATTGTAATTTTGTCAGGGCTACTAAAACATCTGACAGCGTGGTACAAAAGGTAATGATGATGATAGAATGAAGTAAAAAAAAGAGGTGAGTTTGAATTTTGAGTAATCAACTTGGTCATACGAATGGGACATTAAAAAAAAAACGGGTTGAAAGTATTTGCTTTTTAAACAACAGTATGTCCGCCACTGAGGTAGTCTTTTCACTCTTTCTTATCAGCTGCCATGTTCAGTACAGAATCATAATGCGTCTTACATGTAAACACATCCAGGGAAATACATACAAAAATGCTTAAGATTCCACCTGAAACCAGGTCGATCTCTGAGTGATGGGCATTGGTTGTGGTGGTATCTCTACTTCAAGGTATAATGATGCAGGCCACACTTCACCCCACCCATTTATGTTCTGGTTGAACCGAGCGCTGAAGGCATCCTGCATTTGTACAATTACGTCAGCGTTCGTAACGACGTTAGCTTGTGATTAAAGTACCGTCATTATGGCTGAGGAAATCTTAGGGCTTTAATGTATGGGCGCAATAATATGTGACTTTTCTTGCGCTAAACACTAGTAGCACGGATGAAGCTGTAAATTGAAAACGTAGGAAAGTGTCGTGTGCAAAAAAAAGCACAAAAAAAACACTCACCAGAATAAAGTGCTTCTCAAGTCCGCGTCTTTGCAATCATCATTACGCCATGTCAAGGCTTCATAAACTGGAATTTCATTGCATCCAGAACGCTGACTGAAACCTTCAGGAAAGAAGACTTCGTATTTCTGTATCTAGCTTGCGGAGTTTTCTTTTTTGACAGAAAACTCATTCGTGGAGTTTAGTTACTGTTTTTAATGTATTGCACTAGAACAGGAGAGACACAAAATTTCCACTGCAGTTCCATGACATCCTATAGGCAGGGGAGTATCCTAGGGTCAGAGTGCTCCCATCATGGCCCCCAAAATATGAAAGTCGATATATCTTCACTTTAGCATTGAGGCTCTGTGGCTTCCCACCAATGGTCCTTCTGACCTTCGAAGAGTCTAGCTGCGGAGACCCGTTCGTGTTTTTAGTTCATTAGATGGAATATTTTCTTTTTCTTTCTATCTGGAATCCTTTGTCTGTAAACATTCTTCATAGACTATAATTAGGGCACACTGCACCGCCTTTAATGTCTTTAAGGTCGAAGTGCTATTAATCTGTGCTCGATATCAGCGTAGTCGGCTATTCTGCAACCGTTTTTAAGAATCTGCCGCTTTTGATCCTGCCAAATAGAAGAACCGCACGTGTAGCCTCCTATACGATAATGGGTTCCGTGCGAGAGCGGCCTTATGAAACGGAAGGGTTAGGCTTTTACAAAGCTTCGCTGCGATTAAAACTCAGTTTCTTTCTTCCATAACGGTATGTTCCAATCGTAAAGTGAACTTGCATTTAGTTGTTGTCAAGAGTGCTATGTCTGGTTCTATCCACGAGGCCAGTTACCGAAGAACGAACGTATACAGGCATGCATACTATCATAAACACGAATATCATAAGACCAAAGGAAGTTTACAGTGTCAGATGTGTGGCCACGGATGTAGCGTACACTCGCCTCACCTTCAGGCAACGCCTTCTACGTGAGAAAGTATTTTCACTGCCTAAAACATGGCCTTTTGTCTGCTTCGCCAAAATGCACCCAAAACACTATCGGCGCGATAGTGTCTAATTTTCTGATTAAGGACAATGCACGCATGACTTCAGTTAGAAAATGTGATGCAGGCTGTGATGTTTTGCTATTGGAACATCACGCGGGGCAGCAATTCCAGGGTCTGGGTAAGTTGCAGCAATGTTTAGGAAAAAATTATCACTTAAAATCACAGAAAGAGGCGGAGCGAGCTACCCTCGAACTGCAAAAATTTACACTTATTCCGCAGTCTGCATGTGCCGCTGAAAGCGGTAACTAGTTCCCCTGTTTCAACCCGGCGGGTTGGAACGTTTTCTACAAATTTTTGAGCAGTGGAAATTTTTCTTGAAAAGTGAAAAATACTGTGCGTTTTTTTTCAAATAACGTGCGTCAGCCTTTAAAGTTTACGAAGAGTTGGTTTTGTCTCTGATCCACATTTAGTTTTATCAAGCCTATTTAAACTGTTTCTGAAAATCATTGACTCACCCAATTTTAGCTTTTGCCTAAATAATTTTTCTCCAAGAGTACGTTAATTATCTTGTTAATAGTATATCCCAGTCGTCTGATAAACGTTCGCTTTGTAACCTGCTGAATTTCAATGTCAATGTAAGCAGGTGCTGTAGAATTGCAGGTGACTGACTCATAGCTCTCCGAGATATATCATCAATGTACAAAGCAACCGTTTGCCCCGCATCGAATAACGAAGTATGCAAATGCGTGCATCGTGACTCCCTTATGGGCTGTTTACAACAGTAATATGCATATATGCATAAGTAAGCAGCGCCATTCACGCATGCATGCCTGTTTTTTAGCAAGAGAGATCCAACCACGGTAGTGACATAGGCGTTTGCCAAATTTACGTATTCCGGTTTGCTACACCGAGTGATTTTTCCCTGGCCAACAAACAAAGCTTATACCCCTTCACGTTCGTTAGGGCGAACATTCACGCACTATGCTAATGTGTTCCATCGAACCCACTGTGCCCCAAGGGCACGGAAAAGACGAAATGGCCTCGGTCATATGTTGGTCCGCAACATAGTTCTAATAATGGTGACTCCGGAAATCGATTTGCTCGCCCAAACTCGCACCGCACAAAGTAACAACCCACATGGCGTCTGGAACAGTACAGTAGGCGTTGCCTCTAACAGGTTTGAGAACTGCGATGTTTCTGCGCAGTATAACTACTGTTGTGAAAAAATTGTTGAAGACCGGAAAATACATAAAAACGCACGATCCTTCATTTTGCTTTCCAGATACTTTGCCGATAATCAGATTAACTGCATTCGTCAAGCAAGTGAGCGCGTGTCACCTATTCCGGCATGGAACGCTCTTGTCGCAGGTGGAATTCAGTTTTCATGCTCAGTGGTTCGACCGGCGCCACCTGTCTCCCCAGGGAGGTCGTCCACTTGCAAACACAATGCAAGGCGAGTCCACAGTACGCAGCCATGGGGAATGGTTCCTCTGGAAACACTCATCCGAAAGAATACCGCACCACGCGTCATTGATATTGAGGATTGAGTTACAAAAAAGCCAACTCTGTACCCCTCCCAACTTGCACCCTTATGCACCCCGTTGCTTTTGGCGAAGTTTCTTGGTAGGTCGGTTGATCTGGTGAAAGCTTATAGCAAATGTACGTGAAGCCTCTCGCGGATATGGCTCGGTGGTTTTATCGTTAGTTTAAACGTCAAAATGTACTCAAAGAACCCATAACATTTCACATGGCAATGCGCTGGATCACATGGTGGCCAGTCCATCGTACACTTCAGCTGTGGGTCCGTGCCGCATCAATGGGTCGCGCTAGGCAATCCAAAGTGCAGAGGAAGAGATCGCTCACAGACAGACTAAGGAGCTGCATTACATTCCTTCGCTTCAGGCTACCTGCATTCATCTTTAATTCTTTGTAAATGTATTGCTTACGCATATAGAGTGTAAATAGGTCTCATCTGCCAGGTAAAATTATTTATGCTTAAATAGGTTTTTTTTCTGTACAGAAAAGAAGACACGATAAAACAGAGATGAACACATCAATAAGGGAGCAACTTTTGGTAGCGACAAGGAGGACAGTACGGGGCACAAAAGCGGTAATGGCCAGAAGCGTGTATGTTGGATACGGCCACTACAATCTGAAAGATGGTTTACTTTTAATATAAGGGCAGAAGGCGCAACCTATATCAGCGTTTGACTGGGTTGCCACAAAACAATAAAATAAACCAGCGCTTCAAAAACGCCAAGATATGCCATGACGGCATGTAACAAAGGACGTGTTTTAGTGCGATGGATACGAGAGTTGAGTACTTGTCAGCAAAGAGTAGGTGCGTGGAAACGCCAGAATAAAGCAGGAGCACTTGTACGAGATCTCGTCGGGTGTGAATAGCTTGAACAATACCTAAACATTGCGTCCGGTCTCACACAATTGAACAGGCGAGCCACTCGTCACAGGTTTGAAAGCTGCAGTGGGCTATGTCTTAACCCATCACCATCACTGTGCAATTGTTTCTTAGCCACTCTTTTCCTGCTTGAGCACCAGTAGATACTGTTTTAGAACATACCTATAGCAATGGGGCACCGAATTGACTGTATCTTGCTTCAGTCATGTCTCTTTAATATGGGCGCCTCCATTCTCCCGAAAAACCGTCCATAATGTGAGTTGTCCATAATAACGAATCGAGGTCAAAAGCACAAACATTAAGGAACACATGCTGAAGGCGCCTCACTTTTGAAGCAGCATATTTCCTTTTTTCATCTGAACAGAGAGCTGGGGTCCGGTTATGCTTAACGCCAGCAATTACCTCCGCCAAACTGACCTGAGAAGCGTGCAAGCGTGCCTTTTATGTTCATCGAATATTGGCACTAAATATTATCGTCCTCTTATCTTGTCCTGAGACTCGGGACTCGCTCTTTCTGGCGTATGCCGTGCCGGGCACTCCTGTTTGATAGCAAAAGGCTCTCACCCTGTCGTCACTAAACTAGAGTGTTGTTCGCTGATCCCGAATGCTTCCGACTTAATGCAATGGTACTGGGAGGAAGAGCATTCCAAGATAAATGCATGCTGTGGATTTATATGCTTCGGCAAACAGTGAATTTCTGGTATGTGCTGGCGCCTCTGGGAATCACCAGCCATTTTGCCATCTCCTGTCGTACGTTGTCGTTGTCGTAATCGTCGCCTCATGTAGTCACTGTACTAAAGCACCGTGAAACTGGTTTGCGGCTCGCGCTGGATCGCTTCGTAAAGAGTACTAAAAACCACCGGGACAATCGCGCTAAGAACTTTTTGTTTCAAATACCAGACTTTTACAGCAAAGCTGTATACCTCTGCCTCCAACTATTTCATCTTCGTTGGCAAAAACTGCAAGGCGCCAAGAATACATTTTTGCACTGCATGTTTCGCCCCTCCCCAGGTTTCACGTTAGTGGAGATGCCCCAGACTTTTTTGGTTTGTTGGACCTGTGTTTATAATAAATATACCTAAAAGTCTGTATTTACCTGTTTCGTCCCTAAAATAGCCGTTCATAGTCTAACTGCGGCTTTTTTTATTAACTGGGCAGAACTGCATGACGACGACACCGGTCACTGAAACTTTCGTCGATATTGCAGGGTGTCGATATTAACGGGGTCCATACTAACGAGACATGACTTCTCCTATAGCACAGGTAAAATATGACACCTATCGGAAAGTGGACTGCAGTTTACGCGATACAGATGCTCAACAAACGGTGGTGGGTGGTAAAACAAAAGAACGCTTCACCACGGAGATCTTGGAATGTGGTTGACTGCCCTTCTTCAATACGTGCAAACGTATATGTACCTAAAAAAGTGGGTAAACTGGAATACCTGGTTTAATATTGTTCCGGTTCCGGGTTAATTCATGTAGTCCTGGTTGCGTTCGAGTTCGATCTTCCAGTCCAGCTGATTTTTTAACCGGTTTGTGGTCAGTTTAAGTTTTTCTGTGTCGTCTTCTGTAGGGCCCACACTGTAGGCCCTTGCCCAATCTTGACTACTTCTTGCACTCCGCATTATATACAAAAGTTCGACTGCGCTTGAAGGGACACGGTACACAAAGTTAGCGAAAACAGGCACATTGAAGAAGGTAGCGTGCGCCCGTTCGATAACTTTGCGTACCCTGTCTGTTTACTGAACCACAATGCAAAACGAACCGATTCTTTACTCTGCAGTTAATTACAGATGTAGCGCCAGTTGCCCGTCCTTTTGATTGGTCTCTTGTCGCAACATTTATTCTCACACTAAAACCGGTACGGCCCTTTTCCAATCCCAGGATTTCATGAATCTTCTGGCGGAATTCACGCTTTTCGCGCTAGAGGACCCCGTTATCGCCCCTAGTTTAGCGGCTGCCGCCTCGTCGGTCACTGCCGATGATACGTTCTGTGACCAGCGGTACGATCCTGTAGGCTAATCTTCCGCTATTCTTTGGGCGTCACGGTTGCCGTCAGAGCTCCAGTGTCATCCTTGGAGAGATGGGGAAAGGGCTGAAGTTTCTGAGTCCTTACGGTGGCTTCTATGACCCAGTGAAAAAAACTCGAGCCACCGTGCACTATCGAAGACCTCCGTCCCCTTGTTGGGCATTGCCAGGTGGCAAAACTTGTGCGATCCATGCACCTGGCGAGCACCTTATTTCACGGCTTCTGCCGCCGATGCAGTAGCGGCGGCCAACTCTCTGCGTAATGCGGCAATTTGGTAGCCGCCGTTGCCCTTTTGCTCCAGCACTGCTCCAACTTTGTTTTCCCACAGCTCATGCCACAGGACTACCTCACTGACATGCCGGACAAGGGCTAAACCTAATATCTTCTCCTTACATATACGACGTAGCTCCAGATCAAAACTTTTTGGGTTCTTTTTTTTCTCTGAAAGTGGAGGAAGTGTGTGTCGTGAATAACGGGCGCCGTGGATAATTACAGCACAGCGACCAGAGCTTGGATCAGGGAAGGGAGGGCGCATGTCGCGGTGCAAACGTTAATCAATATCAGAACACTATACTGGTTGGTTTGCAACGACACACCCACAGGGTGGACCTTAAGGCATTCAATAAAGTATGACCCTACATACTGGCTCTCATTCCCGGGGACCATCGCCAGTTACTGGAATGCCACTACCGCAATAAAATCATACATGCTTACTTGCATGCAACAAGGGTGTAGCTTCGAAAGAGCATTCTGCAGCTGCAGAATACGAGACCTCTATATGTTGATTATTGCAGCCCTTTCATTCTAGAAGGCTAAATCAAAAAGCAGCCATTGTACCTTCTTTCCCGCCTTTACAGCAAGCCCTCATTATTTTGTTTCGATCTAATCAGAGATGCTGTAACAGATTATTGCCTCTTCATTTTATCTTAGCACTTTAGACATTGATAAAAATTGTTACAGTTGTCAGTGCCCCATTAAGCGATTGTCAGCCAACATACACAATGAAAGTCTATATACTCATAGCTTAAGCAAACCCTCGAAGTTTTCGCTCCGCCATTTCGCCTACTGTTGGCGACACCACACCGGAGTCTTGCCAAATATTACGGCAATGAAACTCTGTCCCTCCGCGTTGTTTCATTTTAGGCTTTGTTTTGTTTTGCAGAATTCTTTAGTTTAAGGAATATTGTGAACGGCCAATGCGTGAGTCTTTCAGGTTAACTGAAATTTTGGTTGGGGGTTTCATCTACGTGCGACATAATTGGCATTCACTATAAAGCGGAGCTTAAGGATTATTCCAGAAGGAAGGGGAGAGAGCCGACAGGACTCACGCTAAACAGACATATATTCAAAACATTCGCGTTTCTTCTGACTCTCTGCCTAAGAAAGTTGAAATTAATTCTAAAAGCGAACGATTCCGTCGTTTTGATCAAAACTCGCGCCTTTAAAGTTTACCGAAAACTAAGAAGAAACAATCTCATATTTCTTCTCATCTTGATCTTGTATATTGAAGACCTTCTTTCGGGTGTCATCATTTTTTACAGTGTAATTCTGTGACATCCAACTTGCAGCGACGGAGCGTTTTATATTAAATATTCTGTAACCAAATCCAAAACTCCGTAATGACGACTTTAGGAAATGCCGGGGTACTTGCCTACCTTTGCTGTGAGACTACCTCCTACTGCAAGTTTTTCTATGCTTCGGTGCTGCTCTGCTGGAAACGAACGCGCTTAGACCTAATCTCAGGATTTACTCTTGCTTGCTCTTGTTTCTACTCCTTCCCACAAACACCTTCAAGACATCTAGAAAGCCTGGGGATTGTCTTGCCCTAAATGGGATTGTTTTGGTAGATGATTGTGTTTTTAGGAATTTGGTGAGATGTTTAAGCATATTCGTGTTTCAACACCATACATCATATACTGTTTAGTATGCGAGAGTTTCAATCATGTCAGTCGTGAGTCTTCGTGTTCGTTCGGCCTCCCTAATAATTTTCATTTCAATAAGAATAAGCGCAGTTGCACAGTTCTTGTTTTCATTCGGAGATCTAAGTTAGTGAGGGCTTTTTATCCTTTCCTTGCCGCAAAGCCTTCCATCCAATCTCAAGTTATGCTGCTGAACTGGAAGGTTGGAATGAATGCGGCGGTTGTATAATGCTTTTGACATTTGAAGCGATCTGAGCTGCTCCTTTCTCTGAAGCAGGGACAGTTGTCGAGCCCGTTATCTAAGTTTTCAAATAGACCCGCTCCGGAATCGTTTCCTTTTGAACGCTCGACGTAGCTGTCTCATTTACCTTACAGGAGAAGCGATGTGCGAGTCGACTCTTCATGGACCACTCTCTCGGTCCCAATTTCGTTCCTTCAAAATAGAATCCTAGCCTTCAGAAAACGGCGACTGGCTAACAACTTTTCGAAATGAGCAATCTTTTCTTGAACAGCAATTCAATATAAGACAGTTTCTGCGATCAAATTTTGGAGGATAGTTGCTATATCTAGAAATGTTTGAAGGTAACTCGTTTGAAGAACTTTAGCATGACGTGAAGAGGGCTCTTTGATGTAAACGCATCTTTGTAACCTATCACAGGAATCTCGGGTTCTTTGCGTATTCAGGTAAGGAAATGTAGACGCCGAAATGTGGACAAAGGGAAAGATTGCGCGATCCGTACCCATAGACTTGTCGACCGGTGTTACTTCTATGGAATAATGAACGATTTGATGCAAGACGCAGCCGTTTTGAGGCAAAAATACTTCCCGTACTGGGGAAATTGTTTCGATGATCGTCTTCGAGTGCATGTCTGCTCCGAGAAATATTTCTTAAGGTGATTCCATTGAAATATTCTTTAATTCAATGATGTATCTTGCATTTCAGTGATGTTACATGCCACGGCGGCACAGTTGCTAAGGCGCTTCCAAAGTGACAGTCAGGTTGCGAAATTGATCCCTCCGTGTTGTGGTCGTTTTCCTGATTAGAGCCCGAAGCCGACACAAATTAGTATCAGAAATGTGACCAAGGGAAATGATTCCGGCGGTCTAAGGTGGTCTAAGGGAAATGAAATTCCGGGTCAAAGGTGGTCTAAGGTCCGGCGGTCTAAGGGAAATGAAATTCCGGCGGTCTAAGGTGTCACGTGGCTCCGCACTACTGTATACCTCATGGCCTGGGTGTAGCTGCACTGTAAAACACAAATTGGAATATTTTAAATTAAACTCTCATGTCTAGCCCTGAAAAAAAAATAACAGGTTCGGAGTAGCGCCATCCACAAGAAAGACATACCGTATATTTAGTAGTGCTCCCTCTCTTTACATTCTCAGAAAGCGAAGATAGCATATCTACGAGATTACGGATAGTTCCTTCACCATTGCCTCACGCCAACTTTATTGTATACTTCAGAGCTTCCATTTCTACATGTCTCTATAAGACTGTTGATACGGCGGTATTCTAAATACGTAACATTCTTTGCAGAGTACTCCAACAGACAAGTCCATGTAACGCCCGTCATTTCCACAATAATTCACATTTCTCAGAATTTTCACATTTAATCGGTATAGTGGCGTAAATGGAGATAATTCCTTCAACAGAAATTTGAGACACCAAAAAATAAGGAAATTAGGAAAAATTAGGAACCGTGTACGGCCCTGCATTATCACAATATTGCAGATTGCATGGAAGTTCGACCTTTATACGTTATAATAGCGTAAATAGAGATAATTGGTCGAAAAGAATTTTGGGAGCCAAGAAATAAAAAGAGTATAAAAATACTGAAAATGGCGAACTGTGTAAAGCCCTTCAATTCCACAGAGATGCCCATTTCGCGGATGTGCCGCCTTTAATGGTGTATAATAGCCTAAATTGAGATAATAGGTGGAACGGGATTTCCGAAAACCAAATATTTGGCTGTTAAGAACTCCCACTCTAAACAAGCGGCATAGGAAGGCTGCACTATTCGCTAAATTTCTGCAGATTTTGTTTTCCGGCTGTTACCTTCTAATGCAGACACTTTCATTCGTAATGACTGAGAGCAGGACCCAGAAGGTGCCGGCTACAGTCTTTACGCTAATCCTAAACTTGGCTGTTGTCATCATATGCTGTCTTTGTGTTTGTGTTTCGGCAACGCCAACTTTTGACGTAAATTATAGTCATCCCCGTTGTTTAGCTCTAACGCTCATCACGAAGGTGGGTGGTGAGGAGTCACTGAACTATAGGAGAAAAATAAAAAGAACACTCGTAGCCTACATCGTTGTTCTTTTTTCTCACTAGAAAGCGCCCATATTAATAATGGCCGGTGGGGATGATCTTAAATAAGTCGGTGCTGCTTAACGGAGCGCTTTTTCATATCCCCCCTCCTCTTCCGAGCAGCCGAAAACGACTACACAAGAATCATCAATAGACCAGCGAATAACCAACAAACATCCCTTTTTCACGAAGCTTGCTGTGGAGGCACAGGTAAGCCCTGTAGCACCAGAACTTCGTTTGACGTATATGCCTCATTTCGGGATTTATACTACAGCTTATCTTTCAGCAACTGCACGGCGGGGAAAATCCCCCAAAGAGGGATATGCAGGATGGCCTGCTCGCCCGTATGGAATGAGTGCAGCCTCAGAGGGTATACATAAGTATTACTCTGGCTAAAAGCAATTTCGCAATTTCGCGATTAATGCCTGCGCTTTTGTGCTCTCATCTTTGTACCTCTAACGTTTATTTGGGAGACGATTTGCTGTTGTGAACGAAGGGATTTGAAAATGATGCCACGCCCACCTATTATTCTGGAGAAAAACCCTGGTACACATCAGGATAAGCGACACGAAACAAAAATTCAGAGCCCTTCCACCCAGTGAAGAGGGATGACCAGCAAAGCTGCGGTGCCCAGCCTCAACGTAAGGTTTGACTGGGTCTTAGTCCAAGGGGTGCACGAAGCAAAACACGTTTGTTTGTAATTTGCGATTGAGCATTGTTCCTGGTTATTAACTGAAAGTCCAGTAATGTCCAGTCACTGCTTCTCGCGCATGCTCAGCACGGCTCTTCACGAGCCACGTGAGACGGCTATCAAGCAGCTCCAACGCAGCGCCAGACTTGGCTACTGCGCCATTGAGGCGCACACCTGGGCATGCGCCGGCGCCAGTGCGTCTGCCGCGGCTATGACGCAACACAATCCAACACAATCCACTTTATTCCAATCCAATCCAAATCCAATCCAAATCCCAGTGAAGCCAAGCCAAGCCAAGCCAAGCCAATCGAATCGAATCCAATTTAATGCTCCTCACGCTTGCGCAGAACGGCCCTTCACGGCACACTCGAAACAGCTCAACCTCGGC
Organism: Haemaphysalis longicornis; assembly: GCA_013339765.2. NCBI lineage: Eukaryota > Metazoa > Arthropoda > Arachnida > Ixodida > Ixodidae > Haemaphysalis > Haemaphysalis longicornis. Next base: position 172,640,252 of record CM023452.1, on the reverse strand, counting down.
CAGTGTAGCTTACGCTGCAAAACACACAGGAATCGTGGGTAGAAATTTATTATAGCGCGGGTATGGTAATGCCGGCACATGCTCTATGAAGGCCCTAGGACCTTTTAAATTTTGTATGATTTTTTCCATGCCCCGGGGGTGTAGCGCGCAGTTTTACGATTCCGGGGATTTGAGTGGGCTCCGCAACGTGCCGCTATGCTCGCTAGCGATTCCTGGCTACATATCTCTGGGACCTGAGACGATCCGCTGGATCCTAGCCATTTACAGCTTTGCTGTAAAAACCTCCAGCAGTCAAGCATGATCGAGTGAGCTCGCTGGCAGCTTGACTTCTGCTTTATGTTGTATATGTGCTATTTTGTGATGTTTGTGGCATGCTGTGTAACAAGGATCCCTCCAGCGGATCGCAGCAATACTGCGCTGTTACTTAAATTGGTGCAGACTCCTTCACGTTTATACGGCGTGCTCACTTGTTCGCCGAAAATGTCGGGACAATCCACAAGAGCCGGCCAGTTTAAAAGTCACTAATTTGCCAAATTACCACCAATAGTTTTAGAGGTATAAACGTTTCTTTTTTTTTTTTCGGCGCGGGGGTGGCCGCGTTCAGTCATACCTGATGTCAAGGCAAGTAAAATGAACCTAGCTAATATCCGTGAGAGGGTGGTCAACTAAAGGCCATAGTCGCCTTATTGCAGGACTGGTGCGCTAGTTTGGCAACTTAAATCAAAATCAGCTCGCTAGGTGCGTTTTCGGTAGTTACAGCCAAAATCTCCAATGGAAACAAAATAGTCAGCGTAGCCGCAATGGGCAAAGCCACTGGTGCAAAATCGCAGAATAAGCAAGTTTTCACCAGGCGGGGCCCGTAAACAATTGAAAAAGGTTTTTAAAAAAACGCCCCACTGCATGACACAGGCACGTAGAAATCAGAAAAGGCCGTATAATGACACCGCTTGCCGAAGCGCGATATAAACAGCTCTCATGAACTAAAAGTCTAACCGGCGTACCAAAAGCATAACCAGATTCCTAACCCATTCTGCGGGGTCAAATTTGAAAAAAAGAAAATCATTTGCTAGGCAGAGGTCAAAGATTGTTCGCAATGCCAAAGAAGACCTTCACCAGCATCGCTAACTGAGTTACGAAGGAGATAAAAGTCTAAATAAGTTCAGCGCTTCGTGAGAAACGCCGCCCCTATACAGGGCTAAGAATATGACGGCGGGCCACCATGACACAGGTAGCATCGCTTAAATTGGAATACCTCGTCCACCCCTGGGCGCATAGAAAAGTATAACCACTTCCCGTGACCCGCCCGAGGAAGGGCGAGCAAGATATGTAAGTGGTTTTTATATAGAAAATACGGAAATAGAGTTTTGGACAACTGTCGTGGTCACAAGGTTTCTGGTCTTTACAGAGCATAAAGCCGCCAAAGTTTTGCGCATCCCTGCCAATAGGTCACCGTTGTTGGCGCATTGCACGATAAACAGCTTGTCGGCGTTCAATAGTAATGAAAAAAGGGAGGACGGACTACTTATTTTCGTAGCTATAAACTTGAGCACAAAGTGGCTTACCTTCCCAACGGCCAGACATCAGTGGTTCTCACCAGTAAGTCGGCGTCTCAGATTATACCTTGAGAAGCGGGCTTGTAAAAAGAAAACCGACAAACGCTGGCTTGATCGAGAGTTTCAGCACTCCTTATGCTCCGTGTTTTGCGTGCGTGCCGTGATGACCGGGACGCGTCCGTACACTTGCGCATTCGTTCCGGTACGGCGAATTAGATCCGCGAGCCGGCCGTCGCCATGAACGCACATACATTAACGCCGGTTGTCTCCTTCTCGCCGTGTCTGCACACGCAGGCGCAGTCGGTCCCGGTCAACGCAGTAACCACGGAACAGACGTAGCATACGGAGTGCTAAAACTCTCATGTCACCGCAGGCGTGCGTGGCAACGCCATCCGCGGGAAACTTCGCTCGCTTCCTCGTCCTTTTTTGCCTGGCTCTATATCGTACCCCTGCAGGAATGGAGTGCTGCCTGCTCGGGAAGTAACCATCATTCCGGATCTCTAAGAGGTTGCACTAGAAAGGTTCAACCATGCTAGGAACGCTCTTAGGGACGAAAATAGCGCTCCCTTACCAGAGAAGGATCTGGCCACCATGGTGTAGTAGATGGCCGCCCTCTCCTATGCCTCATCAACTCACCTTTCGGCCCTCAGCCCCCAGCACCTGTCGACGGCGTCCGAAAATGCTTTCAATTTATTATCTAGAGCCGATCGTGTCGTAAATGAACTTCAAAGCTGTAGCCTTGCTTATTCTTTAGCAATTAACGTAAGAAAAACAGATGGTGTTCTTTTCAGAACTGGAAACAAAATAAATGATATCTGTGATAGAATAAGAATTGGTAGGTCTTCTACTAAAATAGTTCCTACCGTCAAAGACCTCGGTGTGAGTTTTGATGAAACTCTGTCCTGGAATAAGCATGTTAACTCGGGTGCTAGCAACATTTCTGCGCTTGCTGGCATTCTTACAAAACTACGTTCCGTTTCGGCTACGAGCATTGAGTTTTTGATCTATTTTTCTTGTTTTTCTCGCATTTACAGTACTGAAAACTAATTTGGGGACATACCACTGCATGAAACTTGAACAAACTATTCTTGATTCAGAAAAAGGCCGTACGCGTGATTACTAATTCTACAAATGATGCCCACACCAACCCAATTTTCAAACAGCTAATAATTGCAACAGTGTTATGTATGTACAACAACATTTTATAAAAATTGTGCAGAACAGCAAATACACAACACAAAAATACCAGCAACTACTCTACAACTGAACTCTTAATACGAACAACCACAATACACGACCCGCAGAAAAATGACAAATTCCATACATACGCCCTAACAATGGTTTTCAGATGTCGGAGGTTACGCTACCAACTCTTCTAAACACAACTGCACTATAATACAGAAAACAAAAAAATAATAGCGCAGAAGAATGGCATGTTGTACTAGCTGGTTTATAGTGACCATATCGAACAGGCATCGCAAGAAGGAGGGGACAAAAGAAGAATTAACGACGACAGACGCTGTGTCGTCGTTAATTCTTCTTTTGTCCCGTCCTTTTTGCGCTGCCTGTTCGATATGGTTCAGTAATGGTGCATGACTAGCAGCCGCGGTTCCTGAGGGGCTACGGCGTTGTGGTGCTGAACACGAGAACATGGGTTCGATTCCCTGCTGAGGTGGCACCGGTGGCCGCATTTCTGACGCAGGCGAAAAGCAAAAACGCAAGTGTTTACAGGATTTAGGCGCACGTTAAAGATCCCCTGGTAGTCAAAATTAATTTGGAGCCCGCCGATGCAACTCATCGCCTGAATTGCGTCAGCCCGTTAAACCCTACAATCAATAAAATTCCTAAATTATGGATTTCTCAATACACTATCTCAATAATCACCATACCGCGCTTCTGTCGTGTTGGCTGTAAAATGCCTCAGACAGGATTACCAGGACGGCTTGGAACAGCAGAGATCACTAGCGGAGGCCTACGCAATGAATGAACGCTCTCCGTGTAAGCGCAGACGCTCAAATTCCATGAGCTTTCCCCACGTTATTAGAGCTTGCCTCACTCATGCCTGTATCGTAAAAACCGTTTTCGCACCAGGCCAAGGTTCCGCTGATTCGGGACTGTGCTCACTGCCCGTAAGCAGTCCATGCTTATTACAACAGCAGCCAACGAGAACTCGCTGGCGCATGGGTCAGTCTGCGCGCGTTCTGCGAACTCTCTTGTGGATTAAGGAACGTTACAGCTGAAAAATAGTGGATTCAGCATAGAAAACATCGACCAAAAACAACGAAATCAAATTCCAAAACAAGCATGCACCCTCGGAGATTTGAACTTGCCCCTTGCAAAATAAAATATTTAGTGGTCCAGACCACTTGGCCACGAGCTAACTCAGTCGGTGCACGAAATATAAGGTATAAATGTTTAACCACTTTACTTTTTAATTTAGTTTTAACATTTTAAGCAGCTTAAATGACTACTTGTTTTATAGCGCTCGTGCAGTAAGCGTCACTCCAATTTCCACAATATCTCACGTCTAGCAATTCGATTTCTTATACGGAAAAGTTTTCGCAGATATGGGATCGTCCTGTGACGTCTGTGCTTGTTCACCCAGCGCAAAACAGTGCTTTCTGCTCCCTAGTTGTACGCTGTACGGTAACACATTCATTTGATTTTATTTCCTTAGCACCTATATTAAGTTCGCTGACTCTCCCCCCGCCTATAATTGGGCTTAGGTTCTCCGACTAGCGTAAGAGTCAGCCAAGAGAACGGATGTGCGCTTGTGCAGCGCTTGCGTGGAGCGACCTGGACTTGGAGCTTGATAGAGTGTACAAACTAACAAGCTAAAAAAAGCACATTCTTTCTATAAGAACGTGCCGTGGCTTTGTTTCAACTGAGCGAACAAATTGTGACGACCATTCGTCGGCAGGCAGACTAAAGGCTGGGCGACACTCTGTCGGAAGGACTTCGAGCCGTGCAGTAGCGCAGTCAATCCAAGTCATTTCCTCCTGACGTCACTCGGAGAAACTACACAGAAAATGGGCGAGGATGCAGAGAGGAGGACAGCATTTCCTAATTGCTTTTTCTATCAAATAAATTCGCGGTGAACGCAGGCAGAGTGTTCGAAACATTGTCTGGGGACTCCGGACTACAACTTGCGCTAGCAGTCGTTCAACGTTCACAAACCATTTCCGTGTCCCTTCAAGCGGTGCGCGTGTTAGTTTGCCGCAAGGGGATGAAGGTCCTTGGGCAAAGCGCAATGTAAATTTTCGAAGGGAGGAAGTACGAACGCCGAATCACCCGAATTGCCAAATTAGGGGGCCGAATCAGGAGGTTTTACTGTACATAACCCAGTCCATGATTGAATGCTTTTTTACAGGTTTTCAACCCCACATCACCTAATGGGGACAACCAGGATTTCCGGTAAAGTACGTGAAGTATTGGTTCATGAATTTGATATATCCGAATAATTTTAACACGGAAGCAATAAGTGGCGCATCGAGCGGGAAATCCGGTTGCAAGCGTCTGTACAGAGGAAAATACTTAAAATAGTGGATAGTTGCGTACATTATCTCGCCTTGAAAGGTGCGTCGCTTACCTCCACCTTGGCTGCGTGCCAACTTTTGTCACCGACCTTTCATATCCGCGGGACGTATCGTCAATGTTAGGGGAACATATTACGTTCACGAGTGAACTACGAACTGTTGCAACGACGTGAACTCGAAAAGTAGCACCCGAGCGGTGGCTGTGACGCTATGTTATGCACCGTTTCGCACAGGGCTACGAACGAGTGACTTCTTGATGAGTTCGTTAGTATGCTCCTATAAATTTCTAATTGTGCAACTTGCAGCCTCGTCGTGCCGTTTGAACATCATAATCCTGCTGCAAGGCAAAACACCTGCACTGCATCCTTCATGATGGCTTCACGGCAAGTGCCTCAGCTTTAATATCCTCACTCCAAAATGCGTGGCCTTACCTCACATGCTTCGGGTGCCAGAAAGGATGCATCTGGCATTCTCTTTGTAAAAAACAAGAAAATGTGGCGATGTGTTTAAACAAATAAAATGCGGAGAACGTGGTTAGGAAGCGCCATTGCTTGCGGGGCACAAGGGAACTCTTAGCGAATTTTATTGAAAATTGCCATCGGCAATGGGGGTCTCGTTTCAAAGAAGAGCCGCCGCGGTAAACCTTTCGAACTTTGCATAAATAAGTGGGCTTGAGACGTTACCAAATCCCGCTGATTTTTAATAATTTCGGTTGCAGAGCTTTTTACCAACAAATATTTGCCTTCAAAAAACATATTCACATAAAACTAAACGCACACGTCTATTTGAAAATAGTTCATTGGTGCTCGGCAGGCTGGTTCACTCCATCTTTCCTCGGGTATTTTCAGTTTCATAATTAAAAATAGAGTTAGTTAGCCGGAAGATGGTCTTATACAAATGTTCGTATAGTTGAATCTCAACAGAAAAGAAAACTCACGACGTTCAAGCAAGACAACATGAACAGTACTATTTGTTTTACTCCCCTCTATACAAACTCCCCTGACTTTGTGCATGGAGACTACCCGACCTAAGGGTTCCCTGAAAGCTGACTGAAAAGCAACTTGTATATTCGAGTCTTTATCAGCAATTCAACGATGTGGTCAGCTGCATTATCACCCGGTGTGTACTGCAGTGTTGAACCAGTTCCAAAAGCGGGTTGAGTAACACAAACAAAAGTTGTGCCGTTGCCTTTGACATGCGCTCCTGTGTGCGAAAGCTTCAAATATTCAAAGGGGGAATGTTGGTGCGTACAATTTGCCAGAATTTAACTTGGCCAGATGTACAATCAGGAGTACAGCCACTGACATAAGCATAGCGGAACAGGAGGAACCTCCTCTTCTGTATACTTTACTTCCGAGTGGGCCACTATTTAATTGATAAACAATTCTGTATTCTGCGCTAAACACCCATGCCCATGTGGACACAGTATGGTTCTTTGAAGGAGCTATCAAGACAAAATGCAACTTTGGTTTATTAGAAAGACTGCTTAGTCCCGATAACAGCGACGCCAATATCATCCAAATCTTCGAACAAATACGCAGATATTAAAGAAAACGTGTGAAGCAGTCGCGACCCCCAGCCAATTTCCCGCAACTTTTCTATGACGTCACGGAACATTCTTTGTGCGATTGGCGGCCGCCTAACTTACCTGTAGCGACGACACATGACTGGACGTCTGTAATGCCTCTAGTTCCATTTGACCGCATCACTTCAATGCTAACGTGGAGTTAACGCACTGAAAATTATGTTTTATTGTTGGCTCGTATGACGTCATTCGTGCTCATAACATGTCACTGCGGAGCAAAATTTGAAAGTTTTTAAATAATTCTTGCTTTTTTTGTTAAAAAAATTTCTTTTGTGGCTGTAATGGAGCTGAGTGAGATACTCAATCCTAGTTCTTTCAAATTAAACGAAGTTGCATTTTCTTTCATGGCTGCTTTAACAATAAACCCGAAGCAGAAGTGCCAAAAAATTGCTGCCAGATTGATGAAGCAGCATTTTCAACACTGAAGGAAATGGTCTTAGGGAGGCGATAATCTGTATTTCTTTCGGCAAATATACTTTTTTTTGTAAATATATGGGCAAAGAAAACAAATAGGTAACAAGGGGCCTGCATATAAGCAGGAACAAAGAAACTTGACAGTAAGCAGCATAAGATACAGCTTTTAAGCCACTAGAAACTGCCTAAAAAACGGCTAGGTCGGATTTTTTGCCCAGTTCAACGCTGGTAGATTTTATGATCTCTTCAAGAGTGGCCAACCCGAAGACTCATCTGTATCAGAGGAAGTGGTGCGCACGGGAATATGTGCTTTGTTGAACACAATAAGGTTCCTCGTGCTTGACGTATTTTGTTCGTACGAATTTGCAGGTAAGGCCAGAAACCAAAAACTTGTCTGCCTGAACTGCTAAGATATGACAAAAACCTGTGCACCTTACCAACGTAGAAGCATCGTTAAAAGCACCTGCTCTACCACGAAACAAAGTAGCGTCGGTCGCCCTAAATGCTGGGGATATCGTATGAATTACAGGCGTCATTGAGCACCTAGCGGTTTTCCACCCTGGAGTCACGTAAAAGCGCCCATCCGGGGATCCATCATCGCCTTTCTCCCCGCGGCAAAAAGATTGCGCTTTCAATGCACCGCCATCAGCCTCCCCTCCCTCGGGCATGTATGCAACTGCGAGGTAAGCCCGGGCCTAATCTCAAAAGCTTCTCATCAGAGATGAACAAAAGGCGCCTCGCCCGCTTTCATCTCCTGGAAGAATAACCTTTGTACGCGACTGCCATCAGGCGGGAGCATTGATAAAGCCCTTCGCCAAGTGTGATGGAGTAGGCCTGTTGGCGGGCTTTTTGTATGAGTTGGGACACAAAGGTGTGCGTGCGATACAGTTGACGTGGGTACACTCGAGGAAGGTGAAGGCCGCCGGCGCCGTTGCTTAATGTGTATTAGGCTAGTTTTGCTGCATATGTGCATAAAGATGTGCATAAAGATAGTCGCGAGAGAGAATCTCATTGGCGCAAAGTTTGTATGGACCTACACGCACGGCACACGTTCCCGAAAGGTGGGCGGGTCCGTTCTGCTCCGCCTTTCAACCTAGCACGTAAACGACTGCTTAGTCGTTCATTTTCAGCCGTGGAAAGGCTACAGAACGCCCGGTTTGATTAGGCTGACGTGGGTACTACTAATCCATCCAAATCGATATCACACTTTTCCGCTCGCTTCAGTCTCCACAGGAATGGTTTCAGACAACCTTGACAACGATTTCAGTAATACTCCAGCGAAGAAATAACTGATCCTATGCTCCTGCCGCAACCACTCACCCGCTCTGAAGGGTTGTCTTCCAGCACTTTCAGACGGGCACAGTCAATACAGTCAAGCAGCACAATAAAGGCCGCACTTAAAGTGGTGAAACAAATGACGTCCAATATGACTAAATCTGCTGGTGCGTCTGCCTCGGAGAAAGGCCTCTGAAAAAGCTTTAAGCTCAGGTCCGACACAACCCAACCCAACTATCCTGAATGAAGCATTGTAACTCCAGTTGGCGCTAAGGAAATCTTAATAAAGATTTGAAAAAAAAAAAAGAAAGCAGCTTATTGAGAAGTCACGAGTCAATAAAGCACATTTCATATGAAATAGCGAACATATTTATTGTCCATAGTTGCCTTTTCCCTTTCCATTTATTCGCAAAATTTTGGGGGTAGTAGGTGACCAGAAAGAAGAACGCTGTAAAGAGCGGTTTGGGTTCTCACCATAAACATACTTGATCCTCTCTTTCACGGTGAAAAACAATAAAAGGTAGTCCGAATGTTCGCTCTAATTTAAAGGATGCGAAAGGGGCTCCAAATGGAAGGAAGCGCTTCGTATGCGTAGATTAAGAGTGATAAATCCTATTAACCGCCGGTGCGTTGCTTAGGGGCTTTCGAGACCACTATCAGAAATATATTTACTTTCTTGGGAAACTGATGCAGGCCAAACTTTGTGTTCGAAGGAAGTAGCAACGCTCGAACACATAGATTGCGACTGCATCACTTTTGCAATAGAGTAAGAATCAAGCAAGTTACCGCCGGCGATGGAAGAAGCAGCTCGGGAAGGAAACCAAGACCTGCAAATCGAGGTCGTCCATCGGCAAGAGACGATATTCTTTGTCGACATTTGCCACGTAAGTGCCTACCTTCGCTTTCCCGCTCACCTCTCATGTTGATCCTCTTGCGTCGCGGTCGTCCCAAGGTAAATACGCTAAATGTTTGCTCAAGTCTAAATTTTACGCTTTCCGCTGCTCCAGGCCGGGTGCCTCGATGCCAGCACTGGCGTACGGTGGAGACGCGCGTGAATCGAGGCGCCGTACCTCAACGTTTATGGAACCGGCTTTCCCTAGCCCACGTGCGTTCCAAGCAGAACGTGGAACCTATCCAGTGGAACCTTTCGTAACGGTTGCCGGTTGATTTCTTCACATGCCGCCAGAAGCATAGTGGCATGGACACAGTGTTAATATCTTTCTCTGCTGGGGCTGGGGATGTAGTATATCATTTAGCAAAAATCAAGAATTCATGAAGATTTTTAAAACAGGCTTGAAAATATCACTTGTATAACTGTAAATATCACTTATGTATAAATGTTCTGTATCGTATTTGCGTAATGTTTCGTTCTTGTTCAACAATGTTGACTAGTATGAACATAAAACCGGACTTAGACGTTTATCTTTGGTTGTGAGTATATAAAACCATTGCGCAGAGTTTGTTTCGCTTTGGCCGGGAGGCTGAATTGAGCCACAGACAGACAGACAGACAGACAGACAGACAGACAGACAGACAGACAGACAGACAGACAGACAGACAGACAGACAGACAGACAGACAGACAGACAGACAGACAGACAGACAGACAGACAGACAGACAGACCAAACTTTCTGGCTTTAAGTAGCCCAAGAAAGACTATCGTCTTTATAAATGTTTTTAAAGACCATAGTCTTTCTAGGACTACTTAAACGCAGAAATTTTGGCCTCTCTGTCTGTCTGTGACTCGATTCAGCCACCCGGCCAAAGCGAAACATAAGCAGCGCAAAGTCTTACATACCTACAGCCAAATATTAAGGTCTACGTCCTGTGGCAATGTTCATACTTGTCAACATTGCTGAATAATAACAAGCCATTACAAAAATATGAGGCCAAAAATCAATATATGCGTTATTTGCAGTGTTTATTAAAAAGTATGGATGCTCGGTTTTTACAATACCAAATGAAATACTATTTCTTCGCAAGCTGTTGCCCGCGCCACTATAACTTCTGGCGGCATCTTAAGGAATCAAACGGCAACAGTAACGAAACGTTCCACTAGATGGGTTCCACGTTCTGCTTGGCACTCACATGGAGTAGGGCAACTTTGTTCATAAACGTTATAGTACGGCGCCCGGATTCACGCGGGTCTCTGCCGCGCGGCAGCGCTGGCATTCAGGCACCCGGCCTGGAGCAGTGTAACGCGGTAAATTTAAATTTACTTGAGCAAACCTGTAGCGTTTTAACTTGGGAGGAATGAGATGGGAGAGGAACAGCATGAAAGGTGAGCGGGGAAGAGAAGGGAGGAATTTACTTGCCAGGGGCGTCAGTCGACTATCGTATTCCGTCGACATTTGCAACGAAAGGAGCAGTTGCGCGGCCAATTTCTTTTAAAATCAAAGCCAATATGCAAGAAGTTCAGGTTGCAACCTTTTTCCCTTTCTCTCCTTTCTTTTGAAAACATGCATGGCATAACAAAAGCTTTTGAAGATAGCTTGGACCGTGCACAATGTTGCGTGACTCTTGGCGCCATGCAATCAGCGACTCTATATTAATTTATTTGTATGGCAAGTTGACAACATCTCTGTCCTAGCACCGACAACTCGCAACTGAAAGTAACGGACGCCTTACTACTTCCCGGTCCTGGCGTATACAGTAAGTTGCAATGCTCGCTCAAGTTGGGAACAAATAGACGCTTGTGAGCATGCAACTACGCCACAACCAACGCGAGCCAGCAGGGCGTGACGACACTAATAGCAGCGATCGACCGACTGATAGCTCTTAAAGTGAGCATTGTTACGGGAAGCGGTAGTGGACACTAACGCATAGCTCAAGGGAACCCACGCCGGATACGATGATGCAGAGGGTAGTAGAACGCAGCTTCAGCTGTCCTGGCTGGGCGTGAATTAAGCGCATCGCCATTTGGCAACATTATCTAAATACCACGCTTCACTATCCATCATCGCACGTCTTAGCTGTCCTGTCGCCACTGAGCAATATTATGTTCATTATGCGTAGATCAGCATTCAGAACATTAGGTACGCCATCGTGAATTCAAGTTTTTTATCGTGTCCACATCTTTTGTAACTTTTAATGGCCATTAATTTAAAGCCGATCTATGCACAGTTGTATAAGCCACTAGAAACCAATACGGCATCGATAACCCCTTTGGTTCGTGCTTCGGGCTTTCCATGCAAAATGGCATTTGATATTCATCTACATTAACTTGCGCATCCACTTCTTGCGTTACGACACTCCTGCCCTTTTAAGTCCAAATACAAGAACCCATAGCGTGAATCAGGGGGCTTTCGGGGGGAAGGACCCGAGGGGAAATTTAATGGGTCTGAGAAATTTTCGATCCCTCTTCAAACAAATTCAAAAGCTTGGTTTTTGATGAAGGGGCTAGGAGACTAGATAAAAAGTTATATTTACGCAAAGTTCAACGAACGCCGCCTTTTCGGGGTGTTTGCTTTCGTTCGAGGTTTACTCTTGCCTCGCGACGGTTTAAACTTTCATTGCAGGGAGCGGCAGTTCAAACTTCAACCCAATATGAAATTAAAAATAAATTCAGGTTTTGAGTTTTGAGCCCCCGTATTTCGCATGAAAGAAGTTCGGAAATCGTGAGAGTAAAATAAAAAATTTGCACGTGCGTGCACTCCTTTCTCCATAAAAACTGCTTCCACCGTGTTGGGATGGCGCAGTCGAATAGACGGCAAACCCAGGTTCGATTCCGACCCCGCGAAGCATTTTTTTCTTTCACTTCACCCACGGTCATCATCGTCGTCAAGCGCATGCAGTGCCTTTCCAACGGCATCCGTGAGACAGAGAACGCTTCGCTTTAAAATACCACAGTCGACAAAACTTTTCAGTCATTCCATCTTTTAAATGCGAGTTGTGGCGCTCGAGCCGGAAGAGCTCCCCTAGGGTGTTCTTGGTGCAACACACAAGCGCAGTTTCTTCACCTGCACAACAGCTGCGACTTTGTTTAGCGCAATCTAGAAAAATTTCTCTGTTTTAGAACACTTCGCCAGTCTTCCATTCAAACTTCTTCAGCTAAAACCCGCTTTATCTTTGACGCCAGCTTACCAAGTCAAACCAGGCTGATTTAAATCTCCCAGAAATGCGTGTTGTCATCTTTCTTTCCGACTCTGCGTTCTTCGGCTCAATAGGGGAGCTGCTATGCGCATGCGCAAGCATTGCCTTGCACCGGCCGCGTTCACTACTTACTTGCTAGGCATTCTCCAGTTGAATTGGCTCTGCGGCATAGGGCAGTTTACCTCAAGTGGCAAATCAAGTGCTCTGGAGATAAAATATTCTACGCAGTTATGTCTTGCTGGTCGTCGTCTTTAGTGAAGGTGCCACCCTGTTATGCCAAATTATTCTTTCGAGTTTATTTAATTCCCTACCTAACTCAACTGCCCGATTTTTAACACATTCCTTTGCATTAATATTTTCCTCCCGAAGTACATTCCGTAATCTGGTTGCAGAAAAATTGGCTTTCTTAAACTTGTGCATTTGTAATAAACCAAAAATATGCGAGAAGATTTTCAGGAAAAAGTAGTTGAATTCAGCGTGCTGTCCTTGGCTTAATCTTCCTCGGCTTATCTTGGTAAGAAAAGCGATCAAAACTGGGACGAAGAAAGCGAACGAAGTGGTGCTGCAGCCCGGATTTTTTCTTCGTCCCTGTTTTTATTCTGTTGCTGCTTTATTCAGCGATTTGTTCACAGTACTGAATACATCCCAACAAACCCAATTGTCCTTTGTGTTTCTTGGCTTAGTGAGGGATTCCGAAGGGCAGACACTTAAAAGTATATCTACATGCCCCAAAACGTTTTAGAACTCATGCAAGCTTAGAAAAAGGAACGTTGCAGCATGTGTGATCCACGGGGAAACACGTGCTCGACCCTAAAAATGGTCCGCTAGATGGCAGGCGAATACATTCGCCATGAATGCAGGAAGTACAGCGCAATAACTATAGAGCTCAAAAGACACAAAGCGCCCGCTCGTACGGACAGTGCTACCGCTTACCACCAACTGGCTTGCTTCAGGAAACCGATTATATCAAAATAAACATCTATGTTCGTGTTTTCTGGCTATGTTTCAGAAGAGGTTTGAAAACTAATTGTATTGTAGACTAAACACAAAAACGTGGCTCTCATTCAACTTTAGTTTTCATTCCCATTGCATTAGGCGACGACAACTCCTATCGCTGTCTAATGGCGGTGTCAGCCTATAATGTAATCTACCGACATTGCAGTTTCCATGCCTATGTATTTCAATGGAAACTATACGGTAATTAGCAATTCATGCCCTTCTAGATGGTAGTTCAGCTGCTGGCTACCATTCTTGTCGAATGCGCGAAATGCGAACCAGAACCGGCTGACTCACCAACCAGTGAGTAAGGAAGCGTACAAAGTAGCCAGCCATCTTAACACGTGGTTGGAAAATTCTGTATGTTCCAGAAAAAATCGCAGCAGGTGTTTGGCTATTTGTGCGTTATACAGCTCTATGTCCCCGGACAGTCTTCTGTTAACAAGTGCGGACCCATGAGATTCATCCTGCATGAAAATTCGGTCATCATTTTTGCCCAATTTTCTGCATTTTACTGCAATAAAAGAGCACGCGAGTTTGTGAATAGAGCAGCAAGAGCACGTTTATTTTCACAGCGACAGGTTAGGTTACATGGATATAAGGCGTACATTATATTCGGTATTTTTTCTCGGCGAGTGTTATCAAGAGTGTGTGGGTGGCCGTATATCTTTCACTGATATCAAAGCGGGTGTGCTGCCAAGCGCACACTTGAAGGGCAATAAATGATTAAGAACATTTTTGTTGTAAGTAAAAGATCATGCGTTCGTAGGTATTTCGTGTATTGGGCGACAACAGCGATGCCTCTTTTGCTGAGAAATAAATATTTTAGCTGCCATTTCTCTCTGCCGTGTCACCTATATTTTTAAAGCGAAGCTTTCAGCCTCTCAATGATGTCTGTGTCCAAAACGCATTGTAGGAAAGCCAACTTTCTCTGATGATGCTGATGATCGTCGCTGCAGAGCATAAAATTAAAACGCTTACCGTGGTTGCAATCGAAACTGAGCCCCTCACGTTATGATGCCGACATCTATTCGACTTTCGACTACACAATTCCGGCATGGTCGAAGCAGCTTGTATCCGTAGAGGGGTGCATAGGCGTGCATAGAGTACATAGAGGGTGCTTAGAGGATGCATAGAAGGGTGCATGGACGCGCAGAATGATACTGAAAACACGCCCCTCCCGACAACGATGATTACCCGTTAGGGAACGCCAAAGAATGTCCAAATCAGTAAAGAACTAGGCACCACAATGGCAGTGAAGTAAACTGTTCACATAAGAAACATGTTCTTGTCACTGGATTTGTTCGTTTGGTGTTGAAAAGCTTTTGAAATGCTTCTCGTTCCTCCATCATTATTGCTTCGACAGAGGGGTAGATGATTTTTTTCGCGATGCTTTAAAGCCCATCAAAAATTGCACGGAGTGAGCCGAGCCGTTTGGTTGCTTGGGAGGAGCCTTTAAAGAAAATCTGATTATGATTATTTCGGCGTGGACAAGATGAACAGCTGATACCTTCTCTGCGACAGCCAATGCTAGAAACGTAGAGGTTCCACAAGAGACAAGGCGTAAGCACGATCGAAAAGATGATGCACGACCAGTGGCAGTGCCGGACGGCGTTAAAAGGAGACTAAAAGAGTTTGTGACCTACCTCAGTCGAAAATGTTTCCAAATCTGTATGATGACACATGGCCATTCTGCAAACAAGAAAGAGGGACTCTGCGTCACGTCATTGCGGAGTGCACCACCCTCAAGACCCCCATCCCACAGATTCCACCCCCATCATCACCCACCTCCCTAACCACACCCTACCCTGCACCCAAAGAGCGATGGGAGATCTTGCGGTCTAGCCCTACCGTGTCGACCCACATTGCCCTCGTCGCTCCTGGCCTGGAGGTGCTGGAATCATACGGGCCCCAAGAATAGGGGACCGCCCCATCGACCACCTTGATTTTGGCCCCTCATGGGCACAATAAAGTTTAACCAACCAACCATTCGGTTTCCCTCACAGCATCTGCCGGTCAGGGTTATGGGGATCAGCAGCCGGACGCCGTGCACGGGGGCTAGTGAAGGGACCAGGTTAAGGGTGTGGGAGCTAGTGGGGCCTTCGCTTGCCGTTCGCCCAAACGCTACGTTTATCTTGGGTGGAAGGGGCCCACGCGGGAAGAATCCGCCATAGAACACCAGTAGGACACAACAACCTCTAAGAAAAAAATGTCCACTTCCCGAGCAAAACGGGATGTAACAACTGGGCAGAAATAAAGCATTAACCAACAAAATCTGAGAAAAAATACTCACTTCCTCCGGGAGAAGAACGACTTGGCAATAGCGGCATGCCCAACAGTAGCGGACAACGTACTGATATTCGACACGCGATCTTCGCATCGCTGAGACTCAGGCCGGCCGGAATTCATGCAGTCATGATCCCATTTCACCGGCCGAGGAGGCGTGAGTGGCGTGCGCATCTAGCCGGAATAAACCGCAACCTTTGGTGAAAGTTGCGCAAGTTCCGAAAACAACGGCGGTTCGAGGAAACGTGGGCTGACATGATGGCCTCCCTCCTTTTCCTTTGGGAGCGGAGGCTATGCTTTGGATCAAAGCATTATTCACGCTGTGGACGACACATGATACAGAAGGAGCACCACGCAGTCGCTGAGCAGAGGGAATCTCAACTTTTTTACAATGCGGCACTATCCGCCTTACGTTTCCTTTACGCAGCAACTGATTTTACGCAGGTCCGTTCTCGTTAATTTCTGCTACTTTATTTCTTTCTGTTGTTTGATATACACGGTTCGGACATACGTGTTTCAATACGGCGTTTTTTTTTTGCAAGCCTGCATGGTTACAAAAAAATACCATTATAATCTTCAGCAGCATCGCAAATGCGTTAGGTCATAGCCGGTAAAATCAACAAAACGACAAAGGAAGTATAGAGTGTAGGAAAGGCCTTTAGCTAAAAAAGGTGGCCTGTAGAAAACGTTTATAATAACTATGCCAAGATTTTCTAAACATCTTTACCAGAGCGAAATAGGAAACAAATCAGGGCGAACATAAATTGTGAATCTATAAGTGTCACTGTAGGCCTACAAATCCAGAAAGCTAGACTGCTGAAACTAAATTCTTATCCCAATGCTGTCACAATGCCTTTGTTTCTACAAAATCGGTGGTTGCAAAATACGGATATCTGGGAAGAAATGCTCACAACAGTAGTAATATTGCGTGCGTATTTGTATAAGCTCTCCAAAAATTACAACACGGCTTATGAAGTTTCAAAAAAAAATTTGCCCCCATTCGAATTGGGATGCGGCGACTGAGGATACGGCGGATCTGGTGGTCTTCACTAACTTTCACTTGGCTTTTCTTAGTTCTGCTCCTCTCTAAAGAGAAAGGCGGTTAAAAAGAGATGCTTTCTCTATGCAAACTGAATTATGTCAAAGTCCACAATCCACCCTCCTGATGTCGAAAATAAAAAAGCCCAAAGTTCGAAGCCGAAGTCCATTTCAACTCAGTCAAAGTCCAAAGCAAACGCTCGTGTTCCAAACCGAACGGAAATGCTGTGCGCCCCGAATGCGATGAAGCGAAAACCGATGAGCATCGATTTCATATTGCGATGGACCCAGGTTATAGTGCGACCATGGGAAGTGTTTTTTTTTTCTTGAGACGCGCACTCCCAAAAAATTCTCCTGGGCTCGTGGCCTCCTAGCCACTTACCCTCACACTTCTTGGAATAGTATCTTTCCCCTCTTGTTTCGACGATAATAACTTTTCTGTTAAGATTCCCCACTGACAGAGTTCAAGCTTGAGCAGCTGCACTGTTAAAATATGTGTACCGCCCAAAATGAACGCATTGTCCTGTTTCCCGCGCCACAGCGGCGTAAAGGTACAAAGTAGTGTTGCTGGAAGGTGGTTGTGACATATGAAGGACGCTAGGAGTTTTGAATAAAAAAAGAGTTGACACTAACTCCTACCTATACGATACTAGAGAATCTTATAAATCAGTTTCCTTTTCATTGAATTTCCAGCATTACGCGCCTCGAACATAGAGGTCGCTCAAGTAATTTATGACTGAGTATTGAAATGGCAGTGCGTACATTCATCCAACTCAGTGGTACCCGAAAATTGTAAGTGCTACCTTTTTACAACGTATGCATATCGACAGGAACACACTGATTACTTTCTCGTTTCCAAGGAACTAAGAAAGAACTGCTTTAGGCTACAAAGCATGACAATTGGTGTCCAGCGTTGTGCTCCCTAAAGTCTCGTATATGTACCTGTCACTATTGCTCTTGATATCGTAAATTCAGCGCAGTAATCACAGTATCGCGAAAAAAAGGAAGAACTACAGCACACACTTGGCGTGAGAATCATCACAGGCCAATGTACGTAAAAGAAATGTCTCGCAGCTCCTGTAAATACAATAAACCTCGGAACAGCTCCCCCGGGTAGGTAATATTTGAACGCGTCAGCGCCATTTCGCGTGGTAATGGCAAAGAAAGCGTACACGCCATACTCTCCATTATACAACTCCCGCTATCCTCGCAATAGACATAACGCCCGTGTACGTGGGCAGCTTTCGGGCTCGCAATGAAGAGAAACTGATCTGCTTCCCCAAAGCAGCGGCCGCAACGTTGTAGCGCCTTATCTTCGGGCAACCACCTTGCTGGTCCCATGGTATAGATAACTGCCGAATGCCTCCCTCGAGAAGCCAGATCACCCCGGGATCATCGAGGCGACCGTGCATACCGGACACGGGCAAGCGAAACGGCCCTTTCTTCTCGAAGGAGTGGTCATCATGTATGCGTGTAGTATGCCATAAAACGGAAGTATTTTAAGCGTACAGAGCACCTTCAATGTATTCACTGTAGAGGAATGACTATACCGCTGTTTCCTTTGGTAGTTTTTAAAGAAACATATTATAAAATCACAGAGCGTGCGCATGCTATGCACAGCTTTGGGACGAAAAACTGAGAGCAAAGGATGGGACTAAAATGAGATTCAAGACGGGCGCAGAATCACACCTCAGTTGTGAGACTGCACACGTCCTGTCTCTCGTATGTGTCCAGTCTTTTACGCAGTTCTTCTTCTCAAACATGCAACACGAACTAGACCACCAATGCGCTGCACTGAGCATTGCATAGACCCAGCATTAAAACATGTGCAAAGGCCAACAGCTCGTTCTCCAAGCCTACAAGCACTGCCTATATTTCTTTTCCTTTTTGCCGCCCTTACTCAATCGTAAAGCTGCCCATAGCACTTCATAGGTTCTAGTGGATGAAATGCTTTAGTGGGTCGCATGGCCATTCTCTTTTTTTGAAATTGTATAGAGGATTTTAGTGACATTCGTGTTAAAAGTCGGATCTGTGCAATTCTAACAAGGCAATCTTGCGAACGAACCAAACTGGCATTTTGCCTTCATGGCCTCTTTAAGATCTCTAGACGGTTCGTTATGATTTGTTTTGTTCGTAGTTTTAATTTTCATTGTTCTATTTTTTTTATAGATGTTGTTGGTTTTTGTGGAAGGGTGTACAAAATGTATATTTTGGATTCTATTTTCATAAGCCCCTCTTTAGACGTTTAATATTTTCTGTTCTTTGTGGTGATCTCAAGGCCAGGGCCTGAGGAGCAGAGCCTGAGCGTGGGTTTCTGGACTACGTAAAGGCCACTCACCTCTCTGCATTGTTTTTGTCAAGCGAAGCTTGTATTGGCTGACTTGCGCCGCCGGTTTTGGCGTATGCCGAAACGCCTTGCAACAAAGACAGCTTTATGTACGCGCTTCAATGACGATGTTTACAACGATAACGCCTTCGAAGTGTTTGGCACGTACACACTCGCGGAGGAGGATTGGTCGGAGCTGAAGTGTTGGCTGTGCCGCTGCTAGAGCCTATAGATTGAATGTACTGGCGCCGTCGGTGGTGGAATACGCCAAAGTGCCTTGCGGCAAAGCCATCTTTGTTCACGTGCTCAAATGACGATGACGGGTGGTGACATCGAAATGCCTTGCGAGGACGGGAACTTTAGCCTGGGGCTCTAGTGACGCTGATGACGATGATGATGGTGAGTTGTTTTGCCTGCACCCATCCCGGAAAAACGGAAGCGCAAATTGTTGATTGTTGTCCTGTTGGAGCCTGTAGACTGACTTTACTGGCCCCATTGGTGGTGGCGTACGCCGAAATGCCTTGCGAATTACCCAGCTGTATCGGGGAGCCCCGATGACCATGATGTTTATGATGATGGTACTAGTTAAGTGTTTGGCCCGTTCTCACTCGGGTGGGTTGGCCGGTGATAAAGTGTTGACTGTGCGCATGCTGAAACTTAGAGATTGAATTGAGCCGTCGGTGGTGGCGTACCCCGAAAAGCCTTCCGGTGAAACCTACTTTATCGACTTGCTGTAATTTTTATGGTGATGCTGAAGATGCTCTTGCACTGTATCGCACATACCCACTCGGTGGTTTTGCTGGGGAAAAAGCGTTGACGGTGCGTCTGTTCGAACTTACAGATTGTTGAAGCTTACCGTTCGTACCTGGCGTGGGCGTGGGTGCACAAGTGTCGCGCAATATTACCCCACAATGGGAACCATGTAGGGTCGTTGCTCGCATCACCCCATATCGCCGATTGAGCCGCTTCTTCTCGTAGGGCAGTTAACTTTTAGCACGGCATGGGTGTGCCTTGTGGGGTTCGCTTCGAGGAAAGCGCTCAGCCATACTAGAACGCGAACATTCCGGGTGATCACGGATGAATTATCGGCATTAACGTAAGATGAACATTCCTGTTCTGATAAAAGACTTTGTTCTGGCTAATTCATGGCCATGCGATTTCATTATGGTCATTGTCCTACAAAGATAAGCTGTGGTTGGGCATAGTTATCTTAATGTTTCGTGTAGTTCGGGGCGTATTAATGCCGTTGGTATGCGTGACGGTCTGTTGGCGCGTGTCGTCCTCAGTGTTATTACATCACATGCGCCCAGGTGTGTCGCTGTCGTCGTGTTCGGGTGCCACGTCAAAGCAAGTTCTCGCCGATGTCCAGCTGCCGATGTTCTGGCCAGGCGAAAGGCACGGGTCATCCACGGAGATATTTCGCACTCGCAGTCGCCTCTCGGGGCTACGATGGTGCACGTCACCGGTTTTTACACAGTGGTAGCACAATCGCATACGACCTGGAGTTCACCACAGGGCAGGCTTCATTAGCCTGGATCGGGGTACTGGGGTACATAAGCCATTGCTTGCGGTTATCGTTGTAGTTTTTGCTGAGTAGAAATCCCCAGTGCTTATTCACTCCTTCCAGGATAATGTTTGTGAGGGAAGCAACTTCGATCGTACTAGGGTTTTTCAAGGCTCTGTGCGCCTGTTCTATTCCAAAACCCTTACATCTCGATGTCGCGCTTTAGGCACTATTTCAAAATTTATATTTCCAATTTTTGGGTTTGTAAATTTTGTGTAGCTGGTACATTGCCTGGAGTGTTGCCCTGAGCCCTGTAGATAGAAACAAAACCGATAAAAAGTTTTGTTATACGCTCCCACAGTGCGCAGAAAAAAATGCCTTTCAGATGCAGGGCAGAAACTAAAAACATTTCTCCAACCCGATCAGGGTTGATATCGACATTTGGCAGCCGTTACGTCAAGTATTCATGCAATTTCTCTTCTAAATTTATTCACCTATTAAACCATGTGCGCCCAGCGTCTGCAAAGCTGTACACTGCACACGACTGCGCACGCAAATGCTCCAAAGAAGACACAACGCCATGTTTAAAGGGATACCCTCATCAAAATCTTCCGCTAGGTAACGAATTCGTACTGACTCAAACGGTCCTCTTTGCGGGTCGTTCTCTATAGAACATGCCTGAAAAGATCTTCCGGACTTAGTACGAAAAAGCCGTTTACTTTTCACCCACGTAAATTTCTTACGTCGGAGAGCACCGACCCGAAATTTATTTTTGCGGAGAGTGGGTCACGCAAGGATTTAGCACCGACCCGAAATTTATTTTTGCGGAGAGTGGGTCACGCAAGGATTTAGCTTTAAGAACACGTGTGGTATAATGAGATTTATATCTGTGTCTTCGCATCTGGAGCCTGATGCATCGTCAATAAGTTATAACCGACTGTTGCCAGTGGTAGAAAAGTGCTTTCTCTGTTTGTTGATTTTCCTTTCAGCTGTAAACAAACTAGAGAATATGGCGCAAAATCCCGGGCGTTTAAATGCTAGTGCGCCTACTATACCGGGTGTCCCAGGTATCATGCACCAAGATTTAAAAAAAAGAGCAATGGCGTAACTCGAAAAAAACCTAGTGCATATTGTTTGTAGTGCCGTGGAGACGCAGAGTATTTTTCGTTAATGAGACTTAAATAATTATTTGTAATTAATTATCTAACTCGAGAATTACTGTCCTAATCACTGAAGTGTCAATGAGGCCTTGATCTAAGCGCGGTATTTTCAGCGACGAACTACTTGCGTAGTCATTTATTCTAACTGATAAAGAAAACCCGTGAAATATGAAAAATACCACGTGACGGCGCTTCTGCGCGTATTGTAAAGCAGCGTTCCCAGATAAGCTGATTAAAAGCAACCGCTTCCCGTGTTACCCGCCCCAAGAGACAGCGCATCACCTTGATTATGGCAGGCATGGAAGGAGTAGCAACAGCAAGATTCGCGGTGCGCGTGTGCAGATAAGGCACAAACTCGGTCGCGATTTTTTCCTTCTTTCTTTTGTGCTAACTCAGAGGCAGCCTGTTTGAGGTTGTTGCTTTACGATGCGCACGGAGGCGCCATCACGTGGTATTTTTCATATTTCGCGGGTTTTCTTTGTCAGTCAGAATAAATGAGCACGAAATTAGTTCGTCGCTGAAAATACCGCAGTTAGATACCCCTCGTGGGTGCCTACAAATGTTTCATTGATCCTTCAGTGACTAGGAAAGTAATTCTCCAGTTAGATAAGTAATTACAATTAATTATGAAGTCTTAAAAACGAAAAAATACTGCTCTTCTCCACAGTACTGCAAACATCACGCACTAGGTTTTCTTCGAGTTACGCCATTACTCTTTTTTTAATCTTGGTGCATAATACCCGGGACACCGTGTATAACATTCAAAAGGAACTCATTAACGATACGAAAGTTGCAGAAAAGATTAACGAAAGAGATGCAAGAGGCACAAATGTTTGGTCGCATACAAACGGGACCAGCTCGAGCGCTCTCCGCCCAGAACAAAGCCACCTGGTAGACACACATTGCCAGTGGCGCAAAGAGCACCGACGAGCGGAATAGCCAAGGCTGAACATCCCCACAGAGCTTTACTGAAAATATAAAATCCAATGCGTAACGCACTAGCATTTTTTGTTGTTACTACAAGAGGATAAATGTTGTCATTTCCTGCACAGATTTCTTTTGCACATATCTAAATGGTCGCGAGTGCGTCAAAACGGGGAGACAAACACAGCGGGCGGCGCTATTGCCGACGACGCATCACACGCACCCATCGGACTACGTCGCTCAATTTCTAGTAGTGGAGACCGCCGTGGAGAGTAGTCGTGAAGGCCGTCGTAGCGATCAGTAGCATGCCGACCACGTGCTGTACTCGTGCATGTGTCTCTCACTTTAGGCAGTCCTTTACCGTTGCAACGACGTGTCAGTTCAGTTCGGTTCAGTGTCAGTTTATAATTTAGGTGTTCATATCTTTGTATGTATATCTTACGTTTGTAAACGTTTTTTTATTGCGGAAGTTGATCCTTCTGATTTGCCAATCCCCTCGTGATGTCCTCCAGGCCGTGAGGGTAGCATAAAATAAATAAATAAATAAATAAACAAATAAATCATAAATAAAAAATAATTTCCTACGAACAAGGGATCCGTGATGCTTTATTACGCAGCCCTTATACGAATTATCCAGCAGTGTCATTGGATGTCAGAATGGTGCAGCTTTATTTAGGCGCACACTCACAATAAGCAGCATTCTCACGGTGGTGAGATTTGCAGTATACAGGGCTTTTTCTGTATTTAGTCTGCTTTGGTGCAGAAGCCCGTTGTTGGAGTATGCCGCATGCAAAAGTAGCCCTTGCAGCAGGGTGTCAAAAACCAGAATTGAGTCGAGCACTGAAAAAAAAACCAGTAACGTTGTTTGAAAACTTCCATGGCACGTCAGTTGCAAATGAATGTAATAGCTTTAAAAGTACAGTTGCGCTTCGGTATAACAAAGACTGATACAGCGAATTATTTGCTATAGCAAAATAAATACTAACTTTGGTTGTTCACGCTTTTTTAAAATGACAGTTATTCTGTTATAACGAAACTGAAGCATGTGAGACCCGCGCGCGATATCGGATATACCAAAGAAATGTTTGACCAGGAGTCAGAGAAGCTACATGGAAAATCCCTCCGGCATCCGAAACTGCAGAAGTGTAAAGGCCCTTTTGTACATGGACACTGTGGAAACTTCCATCCTGCTCAGTGCGGTGAATAGCCAGCAGGCGAACATCACATCCTTCATCAAATAAATAAAGATGGATGCCTGTTTTGTCAAGTGAACTTTGTTCTGTTGTAATTTCAGCTACTCATTTTCCGGTTCATTTAGCTTGAAATGCAACATGAAGAAAGGTAAGGATTACCTTGCCTACTGTGGGCTCGAAGCCTCAAAAATGCATATTTGTATCAAGTACTTTTGCGCGATCAAGATTGTCAGTTTGTTAGAACCGGTTGTTACATCTTCTGTTACAACAAATATCTGATATGACGAAGTAATATTCTGTCCCGACTCCCGATACTACCTTATTATAGCGAGGTTCGACGGTAATAAAACGAATATGAACTCCGCGAAACATTGCATTTGTGTAAGAAACTACTACGCGTTGTTAAGTTCACCTGCCCTTTTTAGCCGTAAAATTCTTAACGCAGCTTGGAGCCTTAGGATAAAGAATGCATCGTGTGCGCTTCCGGGCTAACCGCAATTAGACTAAAGGTAGGGTATTTATGGTATAAAAGTTACTTATGTGGGGCATTTAATCTACCCCTTGGAAACAAATATACTGTTGTGACTACTACGCTGTATTCAATACCATCTGAAGGATTGAGGACCTCCAGAGCATCTGCAAACGAATGTCTTGTTCGGCTCAATTAGAGTAACGCCAATATGCCGAGATGGAACCCATGTCCTGATGCTTAGCAGCGCAGACCCCTAGGAACAAAATAGGCGGCTATCATATTTCTTTAGCGGAACGTTTTGTTGTACTTATTTTATTCAAAACTGTGGTTTAGTCGGAAGGCGCTCGGGCCTTGGTAGAGGCAACACTGCTTGTGCCGTTACCTGTAATACTTAACATCGTCGCATGAAGTCTGTTCGCTACACAGCACCGGACCACTTCAAAACCAGCTACGAATCTACGACGCCGGGTGCCCTCTACCCCAGTGTCATTGCCAGCAACTCTACCGGAATTTACCTTCGTGCGAAGCGGCGTTACGTGCCTTCACATATAGAGCCATTTACCTAATATCTCATCTCCTTATTGTTTGCACGGAACATATCTGGCGTAGCAAGCCATGTGGCTTAGCTCGGCTGACTTTGCAAAAGACATTAAAAATTTCTCTCTCTCTCTCTCTCTCTCTCTCTCTCTGGTGGACTCCTCATTTTATTTTTCCTTCATTTCGGCGTGGTCATTTTTGTTTTGGCTGTTTTTGTCGCCCACTGGAGCCCAAGCAACCACGGACATCTGTGGGACGTCCGAAATACAGCCGAACAACCAATTTCCACTTTGGACGGCCACTGTACGGCCATGTTCGGATGTACAGGTCCGCGCAGAAGTAAACGGAGCACGGGAGCGGTGGCTGAACTGCATCGCTGCGCCGCGTATGGGCGCCCACGGGAACCAAAGAGTTCACATTGCCCCCGCCGCCATATCCGATACGTTTAATCACCGCTCTGCTGGGTGGTCATGCTGGGCGAGACGGTTTTATAAAGGCAGCGCGCGGCTATAGAGGGGCGCTTGTTGCATTACCGCTCGCAGGCATCAGCGGCAACCAAATCCGTTGCTGTTGAGTTGGACGAAGCTACGTGCTCTCGGAAACGTGCCTTGATGCGCGCTGTAAATGGTGGCAACAAATTGTAGGCGGCTGCGGTATGGCATAGCATGCCTTTGCGATATAATTCATTGTAGGGTGTAAACAAAATTTCCCTGGACAATATAGAAAGTACATTCACAGATATTTTTGTTCTTCCGAAAAAATTTTGGGTTTGTCCCAATTTCTTGCTACCACCCAGTCAACGTGTGTTGCGAACAAAGGAAATAAAAAAAATGTACATGCGGTGGAAATTCTGTATTAGAGAACGCCGTAAAGAATAGATACAATCTCGCGCCAGTGCCTCTTCCACAAGTTGTACCATACCATGCACTCACTGACTGACTCTCTTTTTTTGCCGCCATCCTATATTTCATCACGCAGAGATCACCACTTCAAAGTTGGAATTCCAAGCAGCCGTACAAATCTTCATTTTAATTCACTCGTGCCCACAACAATCTCAGACTGCAATCACCGTCCCGCTTCCATCGCATCAATCACTGACCCCGACAACTTCAAGAGTACCATAAACGCATACCCTTTTTAAGCATGCTCCATTTGTTTGCACAGATTGTTATTTGTTTTTCCACCACTCCTCTCTGTAACGCCTTGTGAATTGAAAGTAAATAAATGAAATCAAATGAATGAAATCGTTGTCTTCTATTACAGCGGGCCTCGTATAGCGCACAATGTGCGGTCGCATTAACACTTTCGCTTCCGTTGATGAGTATAGCCGTCATAAGATTTGTACCAAAGTGAGCGATGACAAGTATGTTTGTCAAAGGTCATTTTGGAACCCTGCCGGCGCGTTTTTGCAAGACATCGGGGTCATGCGGTGAAGCCATCTTTAAACTCAGTGCGGGGTTTAATTTAAAGCTGCAACAATTTCTTGACGAATATAAGGTGCTCGCTAAAATAACGACGTCGGTTTTAATGCGACAACAACATATGCGCCCAATGAAGCCTGCTGAATTAGAAGACAAAACTGTATCTATTCTTTACGGCGTTTTATAACAATAAAATTTCCACCGCATGGGTATTTTCTATTTTCCTTTCTTCAGAACAGACCTGAACTCAGTGGCAGCAGTAACTGTGGAGAAACCCAAAATTAAAATAAAAACGTCAGAAGCGATATAATTTTTTCCGAATAACAAAAATGTATGGGAATATGCTTTGCATTGTCCACGGCAATTTTTTCGGCTTACAATAAATTATATCGCGATGACATGCTATGGAAATCCGCAGCGGCCTACAATTTTTTGCCGCAGTTTACAGCGAGCAACAATGGAAGTTTCCGCAAGTTCCAATGCAAGTCAGCTCAAAAGCGGCAGATTCGGTCGGCGCTGATGCCTGCGAGCGCAATGCAACCAGCGACCCTCTATAGACGGTATTCGTTGAAAAGTTTAGCGGTCAAATTCTTTTTCTTAGCAACACTGGAAACGGCCACAGACATGGCCGATGCCGTAACGGACACGGCGCATCCTGGGCCACTGCGGCCGCACGCCGAAGAAAAAAACAAATCACGCCATATCCACGGAATGAATGATGATAAGTGGGGCGAAGCTCGAAAGGGGGAGATCATCGGTAACCGTAACTCTCCCGTGAAAGTTCGCCCATTACATCATTAAGAAAGACGTAAGACTGTGTGCGTACATTGTACAAATCAACTTTTATTTTCGGAGTCAATGCTCCCAGGCCCAGACCTGGTGAAAGACCCCGCGCCATCGAGGACTACCCCGCACCTCCACCACAATTTGTCACGTAGGATGGGACACAACGGTAAAGAAAGAACTTTTATTTAGGGCGAACTTGTGCCCGAACAAGACGAGAGGAAACGAGCAAAGGTCCTTGCGTCTCGTTGGATCTCCGAGAACGACTGCCTGCGTTCGTGGCGTGATCTCTTGCGTGATCTCCCCCTCGCAGTGCACGTTCGCTCGCGCCTCCGTTGGCGAACACAGACAAGCTCGCGCTCCCGGTGCCGAGTTTGCGCTGCCGGTTGCAGCCGGTTCTTGCGCGTGCAACGCGGCCCACTTTGCGACATCTCCGAAAGCATGCGGCGGTCACGTACCACGAGACACAAGGGATGGACAGACCCATGGCTTTAGGAGCTTCGCCCCTAAAACACCGGCGTGCGTCACCTGCTCCGTTCCAATCCGATTCTAAACTGTGGCGCCAACAGAGATGTTATTAATCGCACTCACAGTGAACTCGACGCAATACTTCGTGTTCGGCAAAGAGTTCGTAACGTGAAACACAGTCATGTGTTTCACAGTCGTGCTTAGCACGGACAAGTGCTGCCATCCCGCGGAGCCCGGCGTAACGAGTGACGACGCACCGTGGCCTTCGTGATCGGCTACCGGCGGCACGCCGCCGGCAGCAACCAGCAAACAGCGGAGGCCACGGGCGCACTCACACGGTTGCATGGAGGAGGAGAGGGGCGCCTGATCCGCGGGCCGTGCGCGCAACGTCGCCTAGCAACAGACGCTTGGCCACAGATATGGCGGCGCACACTTGGTTGCCTGCATACATTCCACGCCATTGAATACCGAGGATAGCCCACGCTGCCTTTTGAAGACCTTCACACCCAGTATAACTCGTCAGCAGAGCAGCTCTAAACATATCCGATAAGGCAGGTGGGGCAGTGCGAACACACTCTTAGACCGGCGCTGGTTGGTTCGTGTCGGCGTCCATACGCGGCGCAGCGATGCAGTTTGGCCACCTATCCCGTGTTCCGTTTACTTCTGCGCGGACCTGTACATTTTCGGACGTACAGTGGACATCCAGAAACGGACGTAAACACAATGACATCCGGCAGTGGAGGTACAAAGCTACGGCAAAAAATATTATAATGGGCTAAATTTATTATAAAAGCAAGAGCGAAAAAGCTACTTTTCTTTTAAATTAACAAAATTGTGTACAATTAACACCCTGACTTGCATTTTGCAAGTTTCGTGTGCATATTTCTAAAATTATTTCCAATTTTTTTTTAGTTTAGTGAAGCACCTCACCGACTCCAACGATGATCTGATTGGGGAAGGATATATAAGAAATGAGAACTTAAATGAAACATGTGAAGTAAGTTCACTGTGCTCGTGTATGCCTGTATCCCAGGTAGTGCGTTGGTCTTGTGCGGTGTGGTATTCGTTGTAGCAACATTATGATCCCGTTATCTAATTCTGGAAATTATTACTTAACATCCAAAATACGTCCAATTTCTGACGTCCAACTTGACGCGCGGAAGTGTTAAATCCTGACGTCCAACGGACGTACATGCTACGTCCATCGGCCCCTAACCGGCCGTCTTAAGGACATCCGTTAGAGCCGGAATGGACGTACGGTGGTACCTTGGGAGGACCATTTCTGCCGTATACACGGCGTCAAAGCGAAATGGAAGGAAGCGAGGTATCTTCGTGGAACAACAACCGCTGTTACTTCTCATCTAGAATTATTTGTTTTCTGAAAACTAACTCGCGAAAACCTTACAGGCAGAATATGAGTAGAGAAATACTAACAAGCCCATCTTACAAAAACTTTTTTGTTGTTTGACCCGTTCAGGGGATAAATAAAAACTTCGTATAAAAAGCGTGGAGCGGGAGGCGGGAAGTACAGCTGAAAAAAAGGTAACGTGAAATAGAAATAGTGCCCCGGGCAAGCGCGACCAGAAATATCACGGCAAAAGACTGCAAAGTAAACGTTGGTTGGATTCAAACGCTGACCTGGTCATCATTAGAATGATCGAAACAGGAGAGAAACTATTCCTTAACTCGCCAATTGCACCAAAACAGCCAGTATTATTTGGTAAAGGCGTTCTTTGATTTTCCCGCAATACGGTGCATGGAGAAAAGGCCAGAAACAACACCGTGTGGTCCAGCACGCAGGAGACGCTGGGCTCTTCATAGACACTACATCACACGCCCTACAAAACCACCGCACTTAATACTGCACTTCTATCTTAAAACAGTCTCGTTTTTTTTTAGATTATCTGCCATTTTTACGTAGTCAAGGGAACTCTGCCTTTTCCACTTCATGTCTAACTTTTACATTACGTTCGTTTTGAATTTTATGGTTGTGTGAAAATTCATACAAAATTGAAAGCACCGCAGCAACATTTTAATAGTCATGTATTTGTTGTGCGTCTTATCAGAAAGAAAAATGATGTTCGAGCTTGCAGGAAGAAAATGTGTAGAAACAAAACGTACCCTTTTTAGTAGGTAAGCGAAAAGAAATACAATGGTTACGAATTGTGAACAAGCAATACTCAAAAACCTGATCATCGAAACTTTTGCGGAGGCATGCTCAGCTAGGCTTATTCCTTCGATGGGGAAGGCTGGAGGGGGGGAGAGGGGTTAGGAAAAATGATGGTTCTATCTGGGCGCTTTCGCTGTAGTACTTCGAAAAATATTGCTGAAAAAATGTCATGTGCAAACATCAATTGACTATTATGATGAGCACTACTGGTAACTCAGCTGTACAAATACTATGTATACATTCCCTCTTTGCGCACAACTTTCCTAATATTTTGACAATCCAGACTTTCAAGCGTTTTTTCAACGTTTTTTATAGTGGTCCTTTTAGTATAGAACCGTTGTAACATATTCTGTTCCCACTACATAAAAAAAGTTACAAGGATTTTTATTTAACTTGTAGACCTCGGAAATAAATACATCAGCTGTTGTCAGACAATTGCACGGTACTTATCAACAGAAAAGGTCCACGTGTTTCAAGGTTTAAATTGCTGCTTTTAGCTATACAAATACACACACACACACACACACACACACATATATATATATATATATATATATATATATATATATATATATACAGAAAGAAATGCCGGCAGCCTACAACGCCAAAGAAGGCATAGGGGAACGTTAGACTTTAGACTATTTTTTACCGTTATTGATGTTACATTATTATTAATTTTTATTAATTACGTGAGAAAGAAAGAAAGAAAAACACGCGCCCAGAGTGGGGACCGAACCCACGCAAGGCGTGGGTTCGGTCCCCACTCTGGGCGCGTGTTTTTCTTTCTTTCTTTCTCACGTAATTAATAAAAATTAATAATAATGTAACATCAATAACGGTAAAAAATAGTCTAAAGTCTAACGTTCCCCTATGCCTTCTTTGGCGTTGTAGGCTGCCGGCATTTCTTTCTGTATTTCCTAACGAGCCCCTCATTTCCAAACCCTATTATCGCGCGAAAGCTTAGCGAGGGCCTCGGTTCTGGCAGCCTTGATGCCAATGTAGCATAAGAGGGTTTCCCGCCAGTTGACCGCTCACGACAGGTTGTAGACGTTCGCGTCACGCCCCGGGGGTTGAAAAAGAAGGTCCCCTTCTCCCCGTGTAGTCTGAGTGGCGCTGGCTACCACCCTCAAGCGTCAGATACAGTTGTAGTAAATATAAATACCCCAGAAAGTGAAGCAGAACACAGTCGCCCAGATAGCCGAATTGGTAAGGCATTCGAGATCTTATCGAAAGGCGTGGGTTCGGTCCCCACTCTGGGCGCGTGGTTTTCTTTCTTTCTTTCTCACGTACTTAATAAAAATTAATAACAATGTAACATAAATAACGGTAAAAAATAGTCTAAAGTCTAACGTTCCCGTATGCCTTCTTTGGCGTTGTAGGCTGCCAACATTTCTTTCTGTATTTCCTAACGAGCCCCTCATTTCCAAACCCTATATATATATATAAATCTAGAGAAAGATAAACTCACAAAGCGCGCAGAAATAGTGTAAGTAAAGAGTCGGATACACAGCAAGAACAATAACAAACAATGTTTACTTACGTAGCGGCAACGGGACTTGCCTTCATCAGAGTAAAGTTACATGATTTTGCTGTCGCAAATGTTTGCGACAGCAAAATCATGTAACTTTACTCTGATGAAGGCAAGTCCCGTTGCCGCTACGTAAGTAAACATTGTTTGTTATTGTTCTTGCTGTGTATCCGACTCTTTACTTACACTATATATATATATATATATATATATATATATATATATATATAATATATATATATTTATATGTGTGTGTGTGTGTGCGTGCGTGGTGTGGTGTGTGTGTGTGTGTGTGTGTGTGTGTGTTGTGTGTGTGTGTGTGTGTGTGTGTGGTGTGTGTGTGTGGTGTGTGTGTGTGTGTGTGTGTGTGTTAAGTGAGACCGAGGCGCCACGAAACAATATGTATGCTTAAACCAACCGTTGTGGTTGAGAAGTTTTATAATCTTACCGATTTTCTGTTGCAGCCATCAGCGACCACCTCAACCGCCATGTATGCGAGGAAAAGAAACGCCATCGCGAGGTAGAACCTGCATGCCTGGTTCAAACATAAAAATATGTACACATCGCCAAGATTGCATGTTTTCAGTGCTGAGGTGCTGGAAATTTGTGGTGACATTTAGCAATAATATATTAGTATCCGGTGCCTGTTTACGCGGACACCACACTATTGTACGAAATTACATCACCCA
This sequence comes from Haemaphysalis longicornis, assembly GCA_013339765.2. Lineage (NCBI taxonomy): Eukaryota > Metazoa > Arthropoda > Arachnida > Ixodida > Ixodidae > Haemaphysalis > Haemaphysalis longicornis. Next base: position 172,608,302 of record CM023452.1, on the reverse strand, counting down.
CTATGCGTGTGATGTAGCGGAAAATTCCCTGGGTGTCATTTGGAAGCCATCCAGTTTTTTTTTAATTTTTAAGAGTCACATCTCGGGATAAAAATCTGATTTCTTGCACTAACCCTTCACTTTGGCTAGTAAACACCTTAGGTAACTGAGCGAAAAACTCGGACAGAGAGAGAGGGCAAACCGACATGAGCGTTGACAAGCAACTGATCAAATTTTATTAGAGTCAGCAATAAATAGAACAAGAACAGAACGCAATCATACGATAGTGTGGAGAAAGAAAAGCGAGATAATCAAAGAGCTTAAAAAGCGGGCGCCGGCTAAGACGATAAAACACACAAAACGTTTTTTATCCGGCCACATACGCAATCTTTCTCTCAGAGTGCCACGGAAGTCGAACTCACGCATCCCTCCACCCTAATGCTTATGGCTGAAGCCTCGAAGATTTCGCGGAATCGGGCATCACAATATCGTTTTAAAGGTTTACTGAAGTGATTTGTAAACACTGTTTCCCGACTACAATTTGACCAGCGCAAATTGTAGTCGGGAGTCCATAGGCCATATTTCGACCTCTCTCAGTGCGTTTACGCGAATCTATTTAGTAGACAAATCATTGCGAAAATGCTGCCCTCCGCTCTTGCTGTTGCGTTTTCGTGTGACGTAAGGAGGAAATGACTTGGCTTGACTGCGCTACTGCACGGATGGCCGACCTTCCGACAGGTGCAGTCGGCCCAGCGTTTAGTCCGCCGGCCGCCGCTGGGTCGTCGCATTCGTTCGCTTAGTTGAAACTAAGCCACGTTTATCACGTGGCTTATTTTCAACTAAGACAAACGTGTCTTAGTTGAAACAAGGAAATGTTTGTCAATTGAAGAATGTGCCTTTCTTTACTTTGTTAGGTTGTACTCTTTATCAAGGTCTAAGTCCAGGTCGCTTCACACATGCGCGGCACAAGTGCACATGCGACGCTTCGCTGGCTGGTACGCTAGTAGGAAAATCTAAGGCCTATTTAGGGCGGGAGAAGAGTCAGCGAAGTGAATATAGGTACTACGGAAATAAAATCAACTGATACTTGTACCGTACAGCGTAACACTAGGGAGCAGGAAGAACGTTTTTTTTTGTGCTGGTTGAACAAGCACAGCGGTCAGCACCACGACCACATATCTGCGAATGCTTTTCCGTCTGAGAAATGGAATTGATAGAAGTGAGGTAGTGTGGGAGTTTGGGGGACTCCTACTGCACAAGCGATGTACAACAAATAGTCACCTCACGTGCTTAAAATGCTAACCACTAAATAAAAGTGTAAACTTGGTATACATTATATACCTTATATTTCCGACCTCGGAAGCGCTCGCCCATGGCCGAGTGGTCTGAAGCCCTAGGTAAGGTATTTTTTAAGTCGCAAGTAGGAATCCACGAGGGCATTCTTTTGTTTTCGTAAGTTAACTTTCTGTGTTTTCGCCTGATGTTTTTATATTGAATTCAAAATTATTGGAACGTACAGATCACTGCTCCTCGAGCGAGTTCGAAGAACGCGCGCAGACAGACAGTGACGCACTAGAGAGTTCTCGTTGGCGTGCTCTTGCAATGAGCACCGACAGCTCGCGGGCAGTGGGCACAGGCCAGAATCAGCAGACCCTTTGCCTGGTTCGAACCCACTTTTTATGATACAGGCATGAGTGAGGCAAGCTCCAAATATGGGGGAAAAGCGCATGGCATATGAGCGTCTGCGGTGACGCGGAGGTTATTCATCAACTGTGTAGGCCTCGGCGAGTTATTGCAACGATTCGAAGCTGTCCTGGGAGGCTTATCTTAGGCATTTTACCGCCGACAACGTGGCACAAGCGCGGTATGCTGATTATTGAGATATCGAGAATGCCCATTGAACGATAACGCTGGATGTCAAGCATTTGTTTTACAGAACCGAAACCGAAACCTGTTTGAATGCTAATCTTGGATCGTGGCCTCTGCGATCGGCTACAGGAGGCGCACCTTTGCTCCGGCCGTCCCATTCGGCGCGGAGCCAGCCGGAGCGGTGTAACTTTGTTAACTCCTATTCCCTCCGCGAGGTGGTGGCCTTAGCCTAAGGTTGACGAGACGCTTGTCTTTCCGACGCTGCCTGCGCATTGAGTTGTAAATCAGCCTTCGTTGTCTTGTCTTTGTGCCAGAAAACTCTCAATATGCGGTCTATGTATTTTGCGTCGATCCTACAAGTACGAAGTTGTTTATTGTACGTTGCTTAACACCCACGATTGTCTTTGCACGCAGCTTTAGTGATCGTTTGTTTGAAAGGCGAATGCCATAGCCCAGGTTTCTGTAATCTCGGGCAGAGTGAATGCAAGCGTGCTGAAGTCTTTTTTTCGCGGGATATCGCAGCGCGAAAATATGCTTTTTTTTTACTTTTAAGTTGTTTAGAACGCTCTAGGTATCCGTTGTGTGTGTGTGTGTGTGTGTGTGTGTGTGTGTGTGTGTGTGTGTGTGTTGTGTGTGTGTGTGTGTGTGGTGTGTGTGTGTGTGTGTGTGTGTGTGGTGTGTGTGTGTGTGTGTGTTGTGTGTGTGTGTGTGTGGTGTGTGTGTGTGTGTGTGTGTGTGTGTGTTCGCATGCTTGCGTGCGTGCGATTGCACGTGCGCGAAAACAGCGTAATACCGATAAGCTCTCGTGTATTGTTTATAGGGAGGCGACTACCATAGTCAAATAATCTGTTAGGCTTCCACGGGTACGAATCAATCATTTTTTAGTGTTTTATTTTAATATGCTGCGAGGTTTTAAGTACCTACTGCAATGTCGGGACCAAATTATTTGTCGTGAGTGAAAAAGTCATGGTTTTCCGCGATGCGTTTCACACCGCTATCGACTCTACATGCGTATTTTTTGAAAGACCGTTTCTGAATTTCTAGATTTGCACATAATTTGTTGGCATGACATATTAAGGACATTATGTTTTCGTTGAGCAGTTAAGGTGATCACTAATATCTGTTTGCACAACTACGGCTGTAAGTAAGTTGTTCGGGTTATTAGTGAATAAACACATCAAGTGGAGAACTACGAACCGTAACTGGGGTAAACATTGTTATGACATTACTTAGACCATGTCCTTTTATGGTAGACTGGAAGTCTCTCTGTGCGTTTGTATATGCAAGAATGCATGCCAATAAACGGCACCAGCACGTTTACCCTGCCTATTGCGGAAGAAATACCGAGAGCCATTTGGACAGTGTACACTTCTGATGCTGAAGTATACCACGTCTCTGTTAATAGGGTCGCGGTAAAAGTTGTGCGAAACGTTTCAAGTAACGTTTCCATGTCATCTACTTTATCTGTCAAAAACCGCACGTTTAAAGGAAAAAACATGAAACGACATAGGGGTATTTTCGGGTTGCTAATGGTTGGATGCTGGTCGTTTGAATTCAGATAATTTGATTGTTGCTCGCAACGCACGGAATATGCGTTCCGTGCGTTCAAAACAACGTGCACGAGATTTTCAGAAATAAAACCGGAAAATGTGTTGTTTTGAAACCATGCCTGAGTAAAAAAAAGAATACTGATGTGCAACGAATTCACTTGTACGTCCCCCCGGGCATAATCTACGTCGAAAATTCAAAGGCACCATGCAACTACCCTAATGGCATCAGTAGCTACTCCTACCTTTCTCCTGCATTAGTGTGCGGTAACATTTTTTTTTATTAAACGTCGCACACAAGCTGCGAAGGCCGAGTTTTCGTCCTCTGCGCCCGCCCGCGCCAGGGAAAGCGACCTTAGGCTACGCGCGTTGCGGTGCGGCGAAAAACGCGGCCACTCCCCCTTTTCAACTTGCACTCTCCCCGGGGATTGGGACGGCCGGAGCAACGGCGCGCCGCCGGTACCCGATCGCGGAGGTCACGCTTGGACATCGTCCAAACACGGTGTACCTGCTCCCGAAGTCACAGCCTTTAGTTGGTGCGGCCGCCGCAGGCTGCGCATGGTAGTTTTTCTTCTTTCGGGCTTTATAAAATAATTACCGACTTATTAACCGGATAAACGGTGAAAAGTTTGCTAATTTGAGCAGGTCTATGCAGTGCACGCAAAAACGGGAGCTTAAAAAATTCATTTCAATGCCCCCTTAGAGGCGGGTTTCGTTGAGCTTGGGGTAGCAATTTTGGCATTCTTGCGGTGTAAGGCTGATTGATTGTAGGGTTTAACGCACCGACGCAACGCAGGTGATGAGGCGCGCCGTAGTGGAGGGCTCCGGATTAATTTTGACCACCTGGGGATCTGTAACGTGCGCCGAAATCTCGCACACACGGGCATTTTTGCTTTTCGCCTCCATCAGAAAAGCGGCCGCCGCGGCCGGGAATCGAACCCCTCATGCTCAGCAGCGCAGCGCCTTAGCCACTGAGCTACCGCGGCGGGTTGCGGTGTAAGGCAACATTGCTTCCTGTTCCTGTGCGCATGTTATATGCGTGCTCACGAAGACGGTACTTAACGCCCCTGCCACCTTAGAGTTTCATACTAATATATACTAGAGGGAAATCTGGCGCCACTGTCCAGGGCAGCCACGCTTCGGCGAGCGTTCCGTCATGCAGCGGGCAGGCACGGTCGACCTGTCCTTGGCATGGCTCATGAACAGGTTGAAAAATTGTCTGTGGCTGCAAAATAGCAACAATATTACTGCAGAAGCTTCATCAAGTTTGTTTTGCTATTGTAAAATTGAACCTCCAAAAAGATTAATTTGTCAGCGATTATGTTACCCTTTTTTGCTGATGCTACCCTTTTTTGCTGATTTTGGCTTCGAGACAAGAAAGAAGTCATACGGCTAGCTAAGCGAAGTAGGCGAGGAGCGTCGGTAGCGGCAATGGCGCTGCCCGTGGTTGTCCGCGACTGTAGCGACCGATTTCCCTCTAGTATGTATGAGTATGAAACTCTATGTCTGCCCCGCTTGCCTACATAGACCCGCCCGCACGAAAGTGGGACCTCGTACACTATATTGTACTACCCTCGAGCTTCGCGACCGCTACGCCGCCTGCCGTCGGTTCTCCGCGGCTTTTACGGGACGAGCGCTAAGTGGCTGATAGGGGACCATGGAGTGTTGTGGTTCTCTTTCGCATCTTTTTGCCTTTGCGCGCACTGAAAAAACCTGTTAATGGCACTTTTGTAAGAAATAGTACCGTTGGGGCACTTGAAAAAAACAGCTTCGTCTTGGCAGAATGTTCGAACGCCAGCAAGAACTATCCGGGGACGCGGTCGTGCGCGCTTCTTGGCCGACCTGACATATGTCGGCGACGGCAGCAGCGTATTACCACTGTCACCTCCGAATAGGTTGGGCACTAATAAAGTCGATTGTCGTCTCTTTTAGACCTGATACTGGCACAGCGAGTGGTTGGTTTCGTTAGGAACGCGGTCAATGAATTCAGCTTTGTTTCGAATATATACCTGGTAGAAAAATATGTTTCCGGAATGTGATTACCAATACGTTACAATACTTTTTGCCTTTTAAGGAATATAACCCACGGGAACATGTTAATTATATTCCAAGGCAGTGCGTTGTCAAATATGCGTACACTCACGCCTTATAACAAGAACGAATAAAAGTAAATGAAACCACGGAGGTGTAAATGGTTTGCAAATCCGGAAGAAACAGAATAGCTCGTACGGGAATGAAAAAAACCTAATGCAGCTTCTAAAATGCTAAAGGTTCTAAACCTGAGCCAGTTAGACCTTACCAGACCAACTAGATGAGAAATGCACGGCTATTTCGCAATACAGGGGATGGGGGGTGGACGCTTAACTATTGTTGTGCTCAAATGCGTGGTGACATTAAGGAATGGGCGTTTGAGTAATCACACACACAAGCTGTACGTTCGTTTTTCTTTGGTTTATCGACTTCAAAGAACAGCTGAACGCTGAGCGGACAATTTTTTTGAGACATACAGGTAGGCAGTTCACAAGCGAGGAAACGTGCCGATGGAAGAGTGTGGTATCTGATAAGCCCTCAGATTTCAGTTTGCGCTAGATTCTGCAGCCTCCCTGAGCATATTACAATGTGCCGACGAAGCGTTTAGTCGGGGACGCAGGTTACTCTGTAAGCCCGTCTCCGCGCTTCCCGCGGAGGAGATTGAGGTATGTCGCAGATGAATGTTAGCGAGCGCTCAGCTGGCGAAAAGACCACCAGGCATTAAATGTATTGCCATGTCCTGATTCCCGAGGATGATTTTGCATTATCCATCGTACTTCTTTCGTAGAATGTGAAAATTTTGCCACATGGCTTTGTCCGGGTTAGTGATAATTATCTGAAATATGATATTGGCAGGCGTAACAGGCATGCTATCAGCCATGAGCGCTCCGCTACATTATGTAAGCGCACAAAACCGATTTGCATCGTAGTGTATAGCCGCAGCATAACCGCCTGAGGAAATGGTGTTTGCAGATGCACTTTTCCTATATTTCTGAGCAGGGGAATGACAATGCGCTCAATTAATATGCCGGTTTCGGGAAGGCGGCCTGTGACGCACACCTGGCGCTTATACAGACCGATTGCACCCCACAAAGATCGCGTCAGAAATATTTACACTATCGTAAATACACCGCATTTATGAACAGAGTGACTGCTCCACATAGATATGTATTTACAAGGCATACAAACCGCAAATCTCAGTCGTAAACGTGCCTAAAAACCATCGGAGACTGTGGGGAGCGCTCCGGAGACGCCCGCGGCTGCTTTGGGAACGGGCCGCAAGGGGGATTTCAGTTGCGCCCCTACGGGCAGCACTCGAGCAGCATACAGTCCACGCATTTAACATACTGTTTTTTATGCTTCATCCCACATGTAGCCCTGGGATCGTTTCCATTATTCACCATGGCGCACAAGGTGACTAGTTCGTTAGGCGCTGAAAAACTGTCTGTTGTACTGCCTTGTCTCCTATCTCCTTGAGGGGGTTAGAAACGTCGTGTACGTATGGGATGACGTTGAGGCGGCCCCTGGCACCATCCCCTTGGGACCTTTTTTTGTAACTCCGTTCAAATTCGCCCGTTTCCAAGCAGCTTTCGGTGAGCTGCGTAGTAATGGCGTGGGATACCCAGCCTAATTAAGTCCTCTGATATGGCTGTCCAAGCTCGTCGTCATCATGTGAAGGCTGGACCTAGTCACTGTGTTTTGAATGGCTACCACGGCGATCCCACGTTTCCCCACCTTCGAGTGTGCCGAAATGAACGGCAGATCCTCTTTTTGTGAATGTTGGGAATATTCATCTTCACAAGCGCACTGGACACTTTATCCTCCCCTTTGTCGCGTTATTTGTGCTGTGTGAAGATGAATCTGTACCAACTAGGCCGAGTTTCTACGCTACTTCAGTGGGCAATATTGCCAGCACACGGGACTGCCGAAGGTTAATTCCAGGTCAAGAAATCGCAGCTCCTTTTGTCCTCGTCGTTATAATAGATGAAAATGCCTCCAGAATCTTCTCAGCTTAACGGTTTTCCACATACTTTGAAGAGCATAAGGTAGTCTTCAACATACCGAAACGTTCGCACTACGGCATGGTCAGAAAGCATAGACACCAGACGCCCGTCAAATACTGCAAGTATAATGTCACTGAGCACGAGTGCTATCGTGGAGCCGATACACACTCCCTCTCGCTGAGGAAAGTTTTGTTGTGCATTACGAAATTTTTCTGTAGGTAAAATGCTAGCCCCTTAACGAAGACTTCCGTACCGATACCACACTCACTTTGATATCTTGTGTTCCCGAACTCGTCGATGGCCTCTCTTACCGCTTCCAAACCAAGGCATGAGCGAGCTGGTAGAACATGTCTTTAAGTTCCACCGATAAACCACTCAAAAGCTCAGAGGGCTGCGTCTTCAAAAGTTCTGAGAACGCTCGTGGATTCCGCGTTCCGCACCGAGAAGGGGTCCTCTATCAGCAGTTTTGACTGATACTTCTGAAGGAAACGCCCAAAGGCGTTCTGCAGAGTGCCTCTTTCCGTAAAGATCACCGTAAATAGGCACAACTCCTGGTGGGTCTTGGCACTGAAGAAGCTCTTCAAGGACAAACCCTTAGTCTTCTTAATTGAGGTGGCTAGCTTCGTCAACTCATGGGTCTCACAGAAGCGGATGGCGTCCTTCTAGCAGCCACATTTCTGGCCGCCACATTTATGTTGTTCGAATTGTGACCAATGGTGTAATTCTTTTCTGAATTGATTTACCCTTGTACAAAACTGTGCATGGGATCTTTCACACAGGTCAGATTAGGATAAAAAAATTACGGGCCGGTTTTTTTGTGACTATAAAGAAACCCTAGCAGTGATAAGATCGCACAATAAACTAATCCCTGAGCTTATCTTCAAAATAACAAAGACTACAAGTTTAATGTACTGTGTATGTAAATTGAACGTGTCTTGTCAAAAAAGCTACTTTACGTGTGTCGCACATGAGGGCGTGTTCGACAGTGAGTAGCACGTAGGATAACAAAAACCTAAATTTTTCAATTGAACTCCCCAGTGATTAGCATTTCAATATAGAATAGTTCATTTATTAACATAAACGGCCTTGTGCACACTTTTTACCCGTTCTTTTTGTTTACCCGGTGTTCTTTCTTCTGCATTCAAAATTGTGTTTTGGTAACACTTTCTTAGTGGAAATCACCGGAGTGTTTCAAAATACTCTTCATAATGGAACGTACTTCAATCGTTACAAACGTCGCTTTTTGTTACAACTCAAGGTATTTAGGAAATTCAAAATTTTATAACCTAATAAAATGGCAAGCATTGTCCCTGCTTTGATAGCAAGCAACTGCGATAAAAACTGGAAGAGTCCTAAACGTGCAAGTAGAGAATTATGCGGAAGCGTGGCCTATTGTTCATCGGCGCCTCCGTAACCTGGCAGTTTTTGTCCTTATGCTTTTTGAATGTGGAAAATAATACTCAAGCACGTGCTGATAAATCTTGCGCTCAAAGTAAAAATAAAAATTCTAATAAATATCTAAGGCAACTCCACAGCATCCAGAACAATGCCTCCCCTGAAAATCTCAGCGCCGCACTCAGACCACAACGCCCGCGGAAGAATAGCGCCGCAATGACAGGTGTGAACTGATGGCGTCTTCTCCAAGGAGCGCTGATAAGAGCACACTGCAATTCCGGTCGGTGGTGTTGGTCCGGAGCACTGACAGGAACGCTATCGGCCGTTATTTTGCGATTGAAGCAAAACGTGCAAGATATACATTAAGAACGCTGCTTCAACGCAACATCTCCTCTGGTATTTTAGGCCGCTGTAGAGTGTATGCACAAAACACATTTACCACTACGCTAGAATGACCATTGCAAACAGGTATCAGCACAAAAGAAGCTTTTGTGGCAAAGCGACTTCCTGGCGAGGGTTCTGTGGCAACGAATTTCTCGTAGACATGTTGTGAACAAATTATGCGATGGCCCCCCAAATCGACTCCGTCCTGACATGGACATTATTGACCTGTCATAATTCGGTATTGGGGGCGGAGTTCTAAAAAAACGGGCATTCCAAACGGCTGTCATTGCATGGGTTTCTGCCAGCACAGCATGGTTTAGAAAATAGTGGGAACTATCCCCAAAACTATGTGACAATTCTGAACGACTCTATCATACCTCCAAATTATATTGACTGCACATCACCACCCTGAAATCTTTAAGAATTACAATTTTGGACAGCTTCCCTTGCATCAATCGCAGCGAAAGACTGACTACGCAGACTGCTTACAAAAAAAACGACTACTACTCTCTTTTAACGCGTAGAACACCAGGGAGTTGTTTTCCTTCAAGTGCTCTAGGTTAAAGAAGCAATGGCGACTGTCGTGCGCCACCAATTTATACCATAACTCTTGACCATGCAGCTGAGTGTTCACCAAAGTAATTCTCCAGCATTGTATAAAAAGTACCAAAAACAAATGCATAGATTTAGAAACGTCTGCCGAATTCTCTTACCACGGAAGAAAAACCCATGTTGAATTCAGGAACCTGTAAAAAGGAAAAAAAGACCTGACCTAATTGAGCTACGAGGTAAATATTCGTGTAAAAGTAGCAAAAAATTCCCTATAAATGATAAAAAAACTTTCGTATTGTAGCTCACTTGGTTTCGCTGCGCAAGAAAATAAATTTTGTTTTATCGCCAACGCCTTTAGATGGGCTACGTGGCAAAACGAATGACGTGGCACGCGCGTTTGCATGTCAAGATTTTTAATGAATGCTTGTTTTGGGGCAGTTAAAAAAAGAACCAAAGCAAACTTTAAAGACTTTATTGAATAGGTGGAAAAACAAGTAATCAGGTTTTTAAGTAGTGGATGTAACGCGTCATCTCAAAGCCCTCAAAAGACGGCCACTTTTTTGTACAGCTTGACTACAAATGTTTTGTGCACTACGTGTTAACGCACTTTTTTTCAGAATTTTACGCAAACAGCAGGAATAAAACATAAGGCCCAAGAGGAGGAAAACTGCATTCTTACCACCGTGCTGTGTTCCTTGCGGAGTGTCGTACGTTGAACAGTTGCGAGTCCGAAGTGGACCTGGGAGGGCTTTTTAAAGCTGAGGCAGCCAATCAGAGCCGCAAATCTTTTATACCTTTTTATCATGCGGGCTTCCTGTTTTTGCGGTCCAATTATGACTGCGGAGGAAATCGGACCGTCGTTTTCTTCGGGCATGAGTGGCCAGGTGTCTCTTGTTTTGTTTTTATCTCTAGAAAGGCAATTGATGCTTCGAATGCAGCAAGCAATTACTTCAGCTAATCCCCTGCAGTACAACTGTAATTTCGGCGGTTCCTTTCTACGGACATTTCTAGGATCACCAGTGAATAAAGGCTGGCCTGCCTGATGAAAGCAACGTTTTTTTAGTGAAGTTAACGTTTTACCTGTGCGGAGACAGAACGCTGGTATGCCGGGATATTTCGTTAAAAGTAAAAAAAAATAGGTGTGCGGATAATTTTTAAACTGAAATGCTGAGTATAAATAAAAAATGTTTTAGTGTGTCGTAATCCAGGGCGAACTTCCGCCCTAGTTAGATATACCAAGAATGGAATGCTACCTTGCCCGGAAGGAACCATCATCCCGGATACCTAAGAGGTTATTCTAATAGGTGCAACCAAACTGGGTAGGCTCCTAGGAACACAAACAGCAATCACTCACCAGACAAGCATCTGGTCACCCTGGCGTAGTATCTGGCCCCAACCACCTAGGATTGACCAACTCAACCCTCAGTCCTATGTCCACAGCAGCTGTGGAGCGCCTGACAACGGCGGCGGTAGGGCCAGCGACCAGGGGGAGGGGGCTAAGAATCTCTGGTTCCGGACAAGCCGCCTCTGGAACTTGACTTTGGCAATGTTCAATGAACGAATCCTGCCTAGCGAGGGACGCGTAGCTGTATTATTTGAGCAGCTCTAGGAGAATAAATGGGATATTACAGGGCAATGTGAAATTAGGAGAACAGGAGGAGGCCTAATGGAGTTGCGTAGCGAGCATATGGTACTTTAGCGAGGACTTCACGAAAAGAAGGAACACCGGGTGGGATTTCTAATCCGCAAATAAATAGCAGGGAACGTAAAGGAATTCTCCAGTAATAGCAAAAGGGTTGGAGTTGTTCCGAACAAGCTGAACAGGCGATACAGGTTAAACAAATTACCGCGTTATGCGCCGACACCGACCATGACGACGCGGTAAATAGCTTCTACAAGGATGTGGAATCAGCAATGAAGAAAGGATCAGCACAATTGACGATTGCGATGCTAGACATTACCGCAAAAGTAGGTGAAGAGCGTGAAAGGAGAATGATCAGTGGGAAGCTTTCGAATAGCACACGCAATAGTCGCAGAGGCACACTGTTTGGATTGGCGGAAAGACAAAAGCTGTTCCAACTGAGCACATTCTTCCGCAAACGCAAGCATAAAAAATGGTCATGAAAAAGTTCCAACGGAAGAACAAAAACACGATATTGACTTCATTTTAAGCGACAAGGAAGGTATTGTGCAGGACGTGGATGTGCTAAGCAAGATTCGGAGCCGCCGATCACAGCATGGCTAGGTGCAAAATAAGGCTGAACCTTAAAAAAAAAAAAAGAGGGTAACTACCGGAGCGTAGGGAAGCCACTATGCAGTCAGTCAGACCCAGGTCAGTCAGACCCAGTCAAACCCTACCGAATAAATTCGCGCTTCTAACTCATGAGAAAGACGACAGCGATGACACGCTAAATGGCAACCTAACAACGGGAATCGCAGACTGGGCAGCACCTCTGGGAGAAGCAGTATGTAGAAAACGCAATGGCAAGGCGACGGATAAAACAATGGAACCTATTGAGAAACGCAAGAGCATAAAAGTGTCTAGTGCATGGATAAAAACTAATCAGCGGAGCTGCCATTTCTATTTTGCAGAACGACCTCGATAACGTAAGTGCTTGGTGTAACACATGGCTGATGAAATTAAATGTCGGTAAATGTAAGGCAATGCGTATAACCAAATCCAAAACAAAAGTAGAACTGCCCACATATAGTCTGAATGGTTCCCCGCTTGACCGAGCTAACACATACAAATATCTTGGCGTTCACATTTCCAGTGACCCTTCTTGGCGCACACATATAGAGTACATTACTAACAAGGCTAACAGCATGCTCGGCTTTATTCGGCGTGACTTTGCCTAAGCACCAATCTCGTTAAAACTTCTACTATATAAAACCCTCGTTCGATCAAAAATGGAATACGCTTCCTGCGTCAGGGATCCGTATACTAACAACCTCATCACTGATCTCGAATGTATTCAAAACCGTGCGGCTCGTTTTGTACTATGCAATTATTCCAGGACAGCAAGTGTAACTCATATGAAACTAACATTGGACCTTCCTGACCTTGCTAAAAGGCGAGCCATTTCCCGTTTGTGTTTGTTCCCCAAAACATTGTTTTTCAACGAATATCTAAAAAATGCCCTTTTTTCAGTACCATCGTATGTCTCGCACCGTAGTGATCATAAGTTCAAGGTTGGAGTACCCATGTGCAAAACAAATCTTCATTTTACTCTTTCGTCCCCAAAACCAGCCTCCGAATGGAACCACCTTCCCGCCTCCATCATCACTATCACCGACCCAGCTCATTTCAAGTCCGCGGTGTGCGACTTCTTGTTATTTTTGTTACTAATATTATATGCTGTATTACTTTTTTAGTCCTGTAAAATGCCACTCCTCTCTGTAACGCCTCGCGGCTTTGAGAGAAAATAAATGAAATGATATGAAATGAAATGAAATGAAATGAAATGAAATTTGTTAAAAGAAGTAAGGCAAGGGGCATTCGCGTACATGGAAGTCTTAGAGAAAGCGCTGGAGACAGGAAGAAGCTTTGAGGCAACAAAGAGGAATCTGGATATTGGCAGAGACAGAATGTCTGTGCTCAAATACAAACTGGGAAACATTACAGATAATATGGAATAAATAAGAAAGTAGGAGAACGATTCTACAGAAGGCTACACGCCAACAACGTCACACCAGGAAAAACTACTGGACCCAGAAACTTATCTTGCAATGCCCCTCTAGTAAATAAAAAAACGCGCTCAACGGCATAAAAGAGGAATGGCTGTAAGCCAGGATAACATAACCTCGGACCTTCCAAAAGAGGGTTGAGATATTGTACTGGAGAAGCCTGGTTTTCCTATGCCTCGTAAGGGTAGGATGGCCTCGTCAGGCATTTCTCTGCCTTTAGCCTTATCACCCTAGACAACACTTAAGTAACAATTCTCTCGAATAAATGCGAACAACAAGAACTATTCTGAGAAGGCTTAATGTCTTTAAACGTACCCACAGCCATGGAAAACGCCAACATAGTTCTATATTTTAGGGTCATTGCGGTATATTTCCTCTATAAACGTTAATTTTGGGTTGCGACAACCAAAATGCATTGCTTTTACAGAGGGGTTCGGATGAAAACGGCGTAGGTCAGGACGACTACTGCGCTGTCCGAAAAGGCCAAATAAATACTTGGTTATTTTGGGCACTGTTTGCGTACGTTAATGACGCGAGTTGTCAGTGCCTGCAGATGAGGAGCCCGAAGAACACATAATCTCCTGCTGTTTATTAAAACTGAATAAAATCTTCATTTTTATTCAGTAAGTGTTCTGACAGGATTAAAATCATGATGCTACAAAATTGATGTCGCATTTATTTACGTGTTCCGATGCACAGCGCATGAACTAAAAATTGGTGTACTCTGTGGGCTGGCTGACTGCTAGATTAAGAAAAAAGGCTAAAGGCTCGAAATATTGATGACCAACGAGAAGGCCTCACCCTTGTTAATCTCATGCACCGGAAAAAGGTTCATAAGCATCATAATGCTACAACTCATCTTTAAAAACGCGCGCCGAAGGACCACTTTGCTCCGTACACATGCGAATATCGCCAGGGATCACTACATTGTGAGACTGTGGCTGTAGGAATCTAGCCGGTCACCTCCGCGGAACTCCTAGTGCGCCGTTTTGGCTTCTTTTCAGCGCGCATTTTGCAAGGTCCGTGTGCCCTTGTGGGTCTTCTTAGACGACAGATTAAGCCAAACGTCAGAGAAATGACCGAGATCAAGGCATGGGGAGACAAGCGGCGCGAATACAGACGTACCCGTAGAAGAGCATATATGTCAGCCGTACGCGTGGCTTCTGCACATACGTGAGACCAGAAATGGCTGTTTACCCGGCGAACACAAACTACATCTCAAATTACGTCGTCCCTTGCTCGGATCTACCAATGCCATGAAAACTACGCACAACTGTAATCCCAAGTACATCTCCTTGCGGACTAAAATCGCATCAAAAAGATTAGAAGAGTTATAAAAATTTCGAAACGAAAGGAATAATAACAGGTCGGCAAAATGCACAAAGGGAGGAGTACACGGAATAACAAGCGTTACTAAATCACTATTATTTTTGTCTCCTTTTTCTATTCTGACTAACGTACCCTCGTGTTATTTGCTAAAATATTTTCTGACACTTCGCGAATGCATGAAACGCTGGGTTTATGAACCAAGCACGAAAAATACGCAATATGACAGTGATGATCCTGGAGTCGCAACTGCGTACAAAGGTACCAATGTGACTTTGCAGTGGCAAATACCTTGGAAGACGGCCAATATCCACTGCTGTTTTTGCCGCAGATCGCTGCTCCACCTAACTCTACGAAACGCCCGACATCGCTGTAGTCCGCGTATGCGCCCTTCACAGAAGGCAGCCAAGAAATGAGCTGCCTTTTGGTGCCGCTATCGTGAGAAGCGGCACTGTCTTTAGCTTTGCGGCCCCGATGAAGCTACAAAAGAACGCCCGCCTTGCCTGCGCGCTTCACTTCGAAGTGGCGATGACCCTTGGAAAAAGGCCTAACCACTGCTGTTTTTGCCGCCAG
Organism: Haemaphysalis longicornis; assembly: GCA_013339765.2. NCBI lineage: Eukaryota > Metazoa > Arthropoda > Arachnida > Ixodida > Ixodidae > Haemaphysalis > Haemaphysalis longicornis. The sequence goes on along the minus strand of CM023452.1, from coordinate 172,592,956 downwards.
TTAGTGCTTTGTCTTAGTAACTATAGTTCTTAATTAGTTGCATTCGGCTTCCCCCTAAATGGAAGCACGTCTCGTAGATGTTTAAAATTATCTTGTTTAGCTGTTCAAGACAACTTGATCCTTTTATTACGACAGCTATTACACTTCTATACGATATATATACCTGGTCGAGAATTTGCAGAAATTGTCAAGACGTGGTATACCTATCCAGTAGTTCGGCTAACGCGACGCTATGCCTGAGCTACAAGACTTCTTGACGACGTCTTGATTCATGACAACATCTAAGAGGCTGCTACAAATTCAAAAAGTCGTTTTCAGGATGAATATTTGACACCTCATAGCTATCTGGACTGAATGCAACAAAGCGTTTCTTCGCCGCTTTGGCGACATTCTAAAAAATATTGCATAGCTCGCTATGAGACGACTTCTAAGCATGCCATATAGAGGAATATAGTCTCGTGAACATGTCTTCTAGAAGTTCTAGATACATAGACGAAAACTTCTCTTATTAAGATGTCATCAAGACGACTGTTATAGCTATCTTCCTGTTTTACGTTTCGGGAATACATAGAAACATGGTTATGATTAGTGAAAGAGTGCACATGTATAAGTACTTGCATCTAAAACAACTTTGACATTGGATGGATGGGGCAGCATAATCACAATTCCCTGCACTTCTTGTGGCCCCACAAATTTCAGTGAGCTATAGCTTCAAGACACCTGAAAAACAACATTAAGCACACTGAGCAACTTTTCCAGAACTAATACGTTTATTATTCAAATAAATCATGACCATTCGAAAAAGCATAAAAGGTGACTGGAAGATGTGGAAGTAAATAAAACTTAAAGCACTAAAATTGAAACTGTATACAAATGTTAAAGCTAAAAGGTAAAAAGTATATTCAAAGTGCCATATTCATTAGAGCATGTTCATAAAATGGACTAAACACTGAATTTCTTTCAATCTTGTAGTGAAAAAAAAAAAACTGCAACAACTTAAACAAAATAACATAAAAAAGTTTTAGGTCACAAAAAATGTATAAAAAATGCGCATTACAGGAGGAGGGGGCTGAGTATGGATGATACATGAGGGGCTGGAAATTCAGGTAGGCTGACCCGATGGGGAAGGGTTAACCTTCCTGCTATGAGATTAACACATCTGAGTGTACAGACACGCGCTCAAATGAAATACCAGAGTGACACATTTTTGAATTAGGACGGCTTTTTTAGACTACTTAGCTGGATTAGCTAGCGACCAAACATGACAAAAAGCTAGATTTGGTTTGCTTTGCTAGATAAAAAAGGAAGTACTGCTAGGCATAACTGCCAAATTAGAGACGTTCTGCATACTGCTACCATGCTATAAGTCACACTGCAGATATAACAACGGTAAAGTTACCCAAGCGTCTGTCAGGTCAATGATAAGACTTCGTTGCTGGCTAGTTGGTTCTTGATCACTTGAAAAATACACTTACTGCATGATTGCACGAGGACAAGGACAGGAGTAGAACAGAAGGTTGTGGCTGTTAACCGTGATGATGGGAAGTACATTACAGTGTTCTCGCTTCTTCAAAGAACAAGTATGATATTCACAGTTGCGTTTGCGTAACCCAGATGGCGCAGGCACGCGCCTTAACCTGTGAGCTGGCACCAACATAGGTATATAGTCATCAAGTCTTAATAAAGAAACAGTTTTTGGTTCAAGACTCGAGCTCGTGCGGTCATTCGTGGGGTTTTCCGGCTTCTCCTGGTGTTCCCTAGGGCATGGCGGTGGTTACAACACTTGGAAACGAGCGCCGAAGTGACGGAACGCTGAAGCGATGGGCCTGCACCAACGACCCGAGTTCCTGCCGAATCCCGGGGAACTTGCCGTACCTTGAGCGTAGAGGCACCGCCTCTAGAAGAATTATCTCCCGGCATCTGGGAGATAATTCTGGAGATAATGCCCAGCCACCTTCGCGTCCGTAAAGCTTTGCTGCTGCA
>CM023452.1:172492438-172590873 GCA_013339765.2 Haemaphysalis longicornis | reverse complement strand
GTAGCGCAGTCAATCCAAGTCATTTCCTTTGACGTCACTCGGAAACTACACAGAAAATGGGTGGAGGATGCAGAGAGGAGGACAGCATTTTCGAATTGATTTTTCTACTCAATAAAATTGCGTAAACGCAGGCAGAGTGGTCGAAACATTGTCTGGGGACTACGGACTACAACTTGCGCTAGCAGTCGTTCAACGTTCACAAACCATTTCCGTGTCCCTTCAAGCGGTGCGCGTGTTAGTTTGCCGCAAGGGGATGAAGGTCCTTGGGCAAAGCGCAATGTAAATTTTCGAAGGGAGGAAGTACGAACGCCGAATCACCCGAATTGCCAAATTAGGGGGCCGAATCAGGAGGTTTTACTGTACATAACCCAGTCCATGATTGAATGCTTTTTTACAGGTTTTCAACCCCACATCACCTAATGGGGACAACCAGGATTTCCGGTAAATTACGTGAAGTTTTGGTTCATCAATTTGATGTACCCGAATAATTTTAACACGGAAGCAATATGTGGTGCATCGAGCGGAAAAGCTGGCTCCAAGCGTCTGTACAGGCGAAAAGATTTAAAATGGTGGATAGTTGCGTACATTATCTCGCCTTGAAAGGTGCGTCGCTTACCTCCACCTTGGCTGCGTGCCAACTTTTGTCACCGACCTTTCATATCCGCGGGACGTATCGTCAATGTTAGGGAACATATTACGTTCACGAGTGAACTACGAACTGTTGCAACGACGTGAATGCGAAGAGTAGCACCCGAGCGGTGGCTGTGACGCTATGTTATGCACCGTTTCGCACAGGGCGGTGAACGACTGACTTCTCGATGAGTTCGTTCAATTATTCTTCATTTGTATGCTCCTATAAATCTCAAATTGTGCAACTTGCAGCCTCGTCGTGCCATTTGAACATCATAATCCGACTGCGAGGCAAAGCACCTGCAATGCATCCTTCATGATGGCTTCACAGCACGTGCCTCAGCTTTAATATCCTCACTCCAAAATGCGTGGCCTTAACTCACATGCTTCGGGTGCCAGAAAGGCTGCATATGGCATTCTCTTTGTAAAAAATGAGAAAACGGGGCGATGCGTTTAAACAAATAAGGTGCGGAGAACACGATTAGGAAGCGCCATTGCCCGCGGCGCGCAAGGGAACTCTTCGCGAATTTTATTGCAAATTGCCATCGGCAATGGGAGCCTCGTTTCAAAGAAGAGCCGCCGCGGTAAACCTCTCCAACTTGGCATAAATAAGTGGGCTTTAAACGTTACCAAAAGCCCGTTGGTTTTCTTATGATTTCGGTTGCAGAGCTCATTACCAATAAATATTTGCCTTCAAAAAACAAATTAACATAAAACTAAACGCACACGTCTATTTGAAAACAGTTCATTTGTGCTTGACAGGCTGGTTCACTGCATCTTTCCTCAAGTATGTTAAGTTTTATAATTAAGAATGGAGATAGTTTGCCGGAAGATGGTCTTATACAAATTTTTGTAAAGGTATATTTCAATAGAAAAGAAAACGCCCCACGTTCAAGCAAGACAACATGAACAGTGCTATTTGTTTTGCCCCCCTACATACAAACTCACCCGACTTTGTAAATGGAGGCTAGCTGACCTAAAGGTTCCCTGAAAACTAACTGAAAAGCAACTTGTATTTGGAGTCCCTTATCAGCAATCAACGATGTGTTAAGCTGCATTATCACCCAGGTGTTGTACTGCATTGTTGAACCAGTTCTAAAAGCGGGTTGAGTACACAGACATAAGTTTGTGCCGTGGTTTTTGACATTCGCTCGTCTATTCGACAGCTTGAAATATTCAAACGGGAATGTTCGTGCGTACAATTTGCCAAATTGAACTTAGATGTAACACTCAGGAGTTTCAGACCAGACATAAGCATAGGCATAACAGGAGGGACCTTCCTCTTCTGTACATTTTACTTTTGCCGAGTTGGTACTATTCTATTTGGGGTAAACAAGCAACTTTTCTATGACGTCACGGAACCTTCTTTGTGCGATTGGCGGCCGCCTAACTCACCTGTCGCGACGACAAATGACTGGACGTCTGTAATGAGGTTCTAGTTCCATTTGACCGCATCACTCAATGCTAACGTCGAGTTAACGCACTGAAAAATGTTTTATTGTTGGCTCGTATGACGTCATTCGTGCTCATAACATGTCACTGCGGAGCAAATTTGAAAGTTTTTAATAATTCTTGCTTTTTTCGTTAAAAAAACTTATTTTGTGGCTGTAATGGAGCTGAGTGAGATACTCAATCCTAGTTCTTTCAATAAACGAAGTTGCATTTTCTCTTCATGGCTGCTTTAACAATAAACCCGAAGCAGAAGTGCCAAAAAATTTGCTGCCAGATTGATGAAGCAGCATTTTCAACACTGAAGGAAATGGTCTTAGGGAGGCGATAATCTGTATTTCTTTCGGCAAATATACTTTTTTTTGTAAATATATGGGCAAAGAAAACAAATAGTAACAAGGGGCCTGCATATAAGCAGGAACAAAGAAACTTGACAGTAAGCAGCATAAGATACAGCTTTTAAGCCACTAGAAACTGCCTAAAAAACGGCTAGGTCGGATTTTTTGCCCAGTTCAACGCTGGTAGATTTTATGATCTCTTCAAGAGTGGCCAACCCGAAGACTCATCTGTATCAGAGGAAGTGGTGCGCACGGGAATATGTGCTTTGTTGAACACAATAAGGTTCCTCGTGCTTGACGTATTTTGTTCGTACGAATATGCAGGTAAGGCCAGACACAAAAAACTTCTCTACCTGAAACTGCTTAGACATAACAAAAACCTGTGCACCTTACCAACGTAGAAACATCGTTAAAAGCACCTGCTCTACCACGAAACAAAGTAGCGTCGGTCGCCCTAAATGCTGGGGATATCGTGTGAATTACAGGCGTCATTGAGCACCTAGCACTTTTCCAGCCTGGAGTCACGTAAAAGCGCCCATCCGGGGATCCATCATCGCCTTTCTCCCCGCGGCAAAAAGATTGCACTTTCAATGCACCGCCATCAGCCTTCCCTGCTCTCCCTCGGGCATGTATGCAACTGCGAGGTAAGCCCTGGCCTAATCTCAAAAGCTTCTCATCAGAGATGAACAAAAGGCGCCTCGCCCGCTTTCATCCCCTGGAAGAAAAACCTTTGTACGCGACTGCCATCAGGCGGGAGCATTGATAAAGCCCTTCGCCAAGTGTGATGGAGTAGGCCTGCTGGCGAGCTTTTTTATATGAGTTGGGACACAAAGCTGTGCGAGCGATACAGTTTACGCGGGCGCACTCGAGGAAGGTGAACGTCGCCGGAGGCATTGCTTAATGTCTATTAGGCTAGTTTTGCTGCATATGTGCATAAAGATGTGCATAAAGATAGTCGCGAGAGAGAATCTCATTGGCGCAAAGTTTGTATGGACCTACACGCACGGCACACGTTCCCGAAAGGTGGGCGGGTCCGTTCTGCTCCGCCTTTCAATCTAGCACATAAACGACTGCTTAGTCGTTCATTTTCAGCCGTGGAAAGGCTACAGAACGCCGGTTTGATTAGGCTGACGTGGGTACTACTAATCCATCCAAATCGATATCACACTTTTCCGCTCGCTTCAGTCTCCACAGGAATGGTTTCAGACAACCTTGACAACGATTTCAGTAATACTCCAGCGAAGAAATAACTGATCCTATGCTCCTGCCGCAACCACTCACCCGCTCTGAAGGGTTGTCTTCCAGCACTTTCAGACGGGCACAGTCAATACAGTCAAGCAGCACAATAAAGGCCGCACTTAAAGTGGTGAAACAAATGACGTCCAATATGACTAAATCTGCTGGTGCGTCTGCCTCGGAGAAAGGCCTCTGAAAAAGCTTTAAGCTCAGGTCCGACACAACCCAATATTATGTTCATTATGCGGAGATCACCATTCAGATCACTAGGTACGCCATCGGGAATTCTAGTTTTGTATCGTGCCCACATCTTTTGTAACTTTTAATGGCCATTAATTTAAAGCCGATCTATGCACAGTTGTATAAGCCACTAGAAACCAATACGGCATCGATAACCCCTTTGTTCGTGCTTCGGGCTTTCCATGCAAAATGGCATTTGATATTCATCTGCATTAACGTGCGCACCCACTTCTTGCGTTACGACACTCCTGTCCCTTTAAGTCCAAATAGAAGAACCCATAGCGTCAAAGAGAAGCATAGAGGAAGAGCGAGAGATAATGGTCTGAGAAACTCGATGCTCATCAAACATTGAGATCGGTGTGATGCGGGGCTTAGGATGACTAGATAAACAGAGGTTTATATTTACGCTAGTTCAACGAGACGCCGTCCTGTTTCAGGTGTTTGCTTTCGCTTCGAGGCGCATTATCCGCGATGCACGACGCGGTTAAACTTTCATTGCATTGAAGTCGGCAGTTCAAACTTCAAGCCAATATAAAATAAAAAGTCAAATTCCAAAGTTTCAGAGTTTTTGAGCCGCACAACTCAAAAAATGAAGGAAAGGGAATAGTGGGAGTGATAAAAAATTATGTGTCCCTTCGACTAATAACTACTATGTCGAACGCAAAGCTTTCTCGTGAGCGATTCTTTGGTTGTCGTCGGAGTTTCTACTTGACTCGCAGACAGTTTGTACTTTTTCTCGTTGAGCTTTGACTCTGACTCGCACGCATTTCGGAATTTTTATCTCTGCGGCTTCGACTTTTCCCCTTCCCGTTGGATTTCGCATGAAAGAATGCTTAGCGCTCAACCATCGTCATCGTTAGTCGGAGAAGTGCATAATTTTCGTGCCTAAATTTGCACGCGCGTGCACTCCTTTCCCCATGAAAACTGCTTCCACTGTATTGAAATGGTGCAATCGAATAGACAGCGAACGCATGTTCGATTTCGACCCCGCGAAGCATTTTTTTCTTTCATTTCACCCACGGTCATCATCGTCTTCAAGCGCATGCACTGCGCTTTCGACGCCATCAGTGAGACAGAGAAAGCTTCGCTTTAAAATACCACAGGTGCCAAAAAATTTTCAGTCGTTCCATCTTCTAAATACAGGTTGTAGCGCTCGAGCCGGAGAAGCGCCCCTAGGGTTTTCTCGGTGCAACAAACAAGCGCAATTTTCTACACCTGGACAACAGCTGCGACTTTGTTTAGCGCAATCTAGAACAATGTCTCTCTTTTAGAACATTTTGCGAGTCTTCCATTCAAACTTCTTCAGCTAAAACCCGCTTTATCTTTGACACCAGCTTACCAAGTCAAACCAGGCTGATTTATATCTTCCAGAAATGCGTGTTGTCATCTTTCTTTCCGACTCTGCGTTCTTCGGCTCAATAGGGGAGCTGCTATCCGCATGCGCAGGCATTGCCGTGCACCGGCCGCGTCCACTACTTACTTGCTAGGCATTCTCCATTGAATTCGCTCTGCGCACAGGGCGGTTTATCTCAAGTTGCACATCAAGATAAAATATTCTACGGCTCGTGTTTTGAGATATTCTTTCGTGTTTAAATATTCTACGCAGTTATGTCTTGCAGGGCATTTGTAATAAAGTGAACATTTTAGTGAAGTTACCACCCTGTTGGACGAAGAAACAGACGAATGCCAATTTTTCTTCGTCTCTGTTTGTATTCTGTTGCTGCTTTATTCTTTCGTGTTTATTTAATTCCCTTCCTACACAGAAACCAAACCCACACATATGTGTGGGCTGGGCTTCTCAACTGCCCGACTAAAAACGGCATCAGGCGCAGAAAAACTTAACACAAGTTTATATTGATTCCTAGTATGTATATTATAAATGGGATTTTGTGAAAATAAATTTGTTTTAATTAACCTAATTATAATTATTAATATCTTTCCTCCGGAAAACATTCCCAAAGTACATTCCGTAATCTGCACAAGCCCGGTACCGCCCAGCGAAAGCAGAAAAATATGCCTTCGCAAACTTATGCATTTCTTATGGTTGTAATAAAGCAAGAAGAAATAGTAGTTTCAAAATATCGCGCGTGAAGGTTTCTCAGGAAAAAGTAGATGAATTGAAAACGAAACCGAAACAGCTTAGTAAATGAATGTGCTGTCCTTGGCCTAATCAAGTTTGGTTTATTCCTCGTCCCCATAACAATGACACCAATATCTTATCTTGGAACAAATATGGAGATATTAAGCAAAGACCCCCTAACCAATATCCCGCAACTTTTCTATAGAAAAACCTTGTTTGTGCTGGGACGAAGAACGCCTGTAATAGACTGACCGCAAGTGCGATGCAACCCGGATTTTTCCTTCTGTGGTGGAAAATTTGAAAGTTTTTAAATATACTTCCCTGTTTTTTATGTTTTGCGGCTGTTCTGTTGCTGCTTTCAAATTAAACTTGTATTTTCTCTTAATCAGCAATTTGCTCACAGCGCTCAATACATACCAACAAACCCAATTGTCATTTGTGTTTGTTGGCTTAGTAAGGGATTCCGAAGGGCAGACATTTACAAGTATGTCTACATGCCCAAAACGTTTTAGAATGACGCAAGCTTAGAAAAAGGAACGTTGCAGCATGTGTGATCCACGGGGAAACACGTGCTCGACCCTAAAAATGGTCCGCTAGATGGCAGGTGATTACATTCGGCATGAATGCAGGAAGTACAGTGCACTACACTACAGAGCTCGAAAGAAAAAAGTGCCCATACGTAGGGACAGTGCTACCGCTTACCACCGACTGGCTTACTTAAGGAAACCGATTATATCAAAATTAGCATCTATGCTCGTGTTTTCTGGCTATGTTTCAGGAGAGGTTTGAAAACGAATTGTACTGTAGACTAAACACAAAAACGTGTCTCTCACTCAACTTTAGTTGTCACTCGCATTACATTAGGCCACGACAGCTTTTATCGCTGTCTAATAGCAGCGTCAGCCTACCGACATTGGGGTTTCCATGCCTATATATTTCAATGAAAGCTATGCGGTAATTAGCAATTCATGCCCTTGTAGATGGTAGTTCAACTGCTGCCTACAATTCTTGTCGAGTGCGCTAAATGCGAACCAGAACCGGCCGACTCACCCACCAGTGAGTAAGGAAGCGGAAAAAGCATCCGGCCATCTTAACATGTGGTTGGGAAATTCTATATGTTCGAGGTAAAATCGCAGCAGGTGTTTGGCTGTTTGTGCGTATACAGCGCTATGTCCCCGGACAGTCTTCTGTTAACAAGAGCTGACCCATGAGACGCATCTTGCATAAAAATCAGGTCATCATACTTGCCCAAGTTGCTAGATTTTAGTTCCATGCAAGAGCACGCCAGTTTGTTTATAGCGCAGCAAGAGCAGGTTTATTTTCACAGCGACAGGTTAGATTACATGGATATCAGGCGTACATTATATTCGGTATTTTTTCTCGGCGAGTGTTATCAACAGTGTGCGGGTGACCGTATATCTTTCACTGATATCAAGGCGGATGCGCTGCCGAGCGCATACTTGAAGGGCGCTAAATGATTAAGAACATTTTTGTTTTAAGTAAAAGATCATGCGTTCGTAGGTCTTTCGTGTATTGGGCGACAACCCGCGATGCCTCCTTTGCTGAGAAATACATATTTTTAGGTGGCATTTCTCTCTGCCGTGTCCCTTCTATTTTTAAAGCGAAGCGTTTAGCCTCTCAATGATGTCCGCGCCCAAAACGCACTGCAGGAAAGCCAACTTTCCCTGATGATGCTGATGATCGTGGCTACAGAGTAAAAAAATTAAAACGCTTACCGTGCTTGCAATCGAACCCGAGTCCCTCGCGTTATGATGCCGACATCTATTCGACTTTCGACTGCGCGATTCCGGCATGGTCGAAGCAGCTTGGATTCGGAGAGGGGTGCATGGAGATGCAGAATGATACTGAAAAGGCGCCCCTCACGACAACGATGATTACCCGTTAGGGAACACCAAGGAATGCCCATATCAGGAAAGATCTAGGGACCACAATGGCAGTGCAGTAAACCGTCCGTACAAGAAACATGTTCTCGTCACTGGGTTTGTTCGTTTGGTGTTGAGAAGCTTTTTAAAAGCTTCTCGTTCCTCCATCCTTGCTGTTTCGACAGAGGGGTAGATGATTTTTTTCGCGACGCTTTACAGCCCATCACAAATAGCACGGAGTGAGCCGAGCCGTTTGGTTGATATGGAGCAGCCTTTAAAGAAAATTTGATTATGATTATTTCGGCGTGGACAAGATGAACAGCTGATACCTTCTCTGCGACAGCCAATGCTAGAAACGTAGAGGTGCTACAAGAGGCAAGGCGTAAGCACGAGCGAAAAAACGATGCACGACCAGTGGCAGTGCCGGACTGCCGATAAAAAAGACAAAAAGAGTTTGTGACCTACCTCAGTCGGTTTCCCTCGCGGCATCTGCCAGACAGGGTTATGGGGATCAACAGCCAGACCCTGAGTACGGGGGTAGTAAAGGAACCAGGCTAAGGGTTTAGGAGCAAGTGGGGCCTTCGCATGCTGTTCGCACAAACGCTACGTTTATCTTGGGTGGAGAAGGCCCACGCGGGAAAAATTCGCCAAGGAACACCGGTAAGGACACAACAACCTCTAAGAAAAAAAATGTCAACTCCCAGAGCAAAACGGGATGTAACAACTGGGCAGAAATTAAGCACGAACAAGGCAAAATATTGGAGAAAATACACACTACCCCCGGGAGAAGAAAGACTTGGCAATAGCGGCACGCCCAACAGTAGCAGACAGCGTACTGATACTCGACACGCGATCTTCGCATCGCTGAGACTCAGGCCGGCGGGAATTCATGCAACCATGATCCCATTTCACCGGCCGACGATGGTGAGCGGCGTGCACATCTAGCCGGAATAAACCGCAACCCTTCGGGAGAGTTGCGCAAGTTCCGAAAACAGCGGCGGTTCGAGAAAACGTTGGTTGACATGATGGCCTCCCTCCTTTTCCTAGGGAGCGGAGGCTATGCTTTGGATCAAAGCATTATTCTGATCAAAGCACAAAAGGAGCACCACGTAGTCGCTGAGCAGAGGGCATCTCAGCTTTTTTTACAATGCGGCGCTATCCGCCCTACGTTGCCTTTATGCAGTTACTGATATTACGCAGGTCCGTTCCCGTTAGTTTCTACTACTTTATTTCATTGTGTTGGTTGATATACACGGTACGGACATACGTGCTTCAATCCGGCGTTTTTTGCAAGCCTGCATGGTGACAAAAAATACCATTACAACCGTCAGCAGCATCGCACATTCGCTAGGTCATAGCCGGTAAAATGAACAAAACGACAAAGGAAGTATAGAGTGTAGGAAAGGCTTTCAGCTAATAAAGGCCGCCTGCAGAAAACGTTTTTCATAACTGTGCCAAGAATTTCTAAACATCTTGAGCAGAGTCAAATAGGAAAAAAAATCAGGTCGAACATAAATTGTGACTCTAGAAACGTCACTGTAGGCCTAGAAATTCACAAAACTAGACTGCAGAAACTAAATCCTTATCCCAATGCCGTCACATTGCCTTTGCTTCTACGAAATCAGTGGTTGCAAAATACGGATATTTGGGAACAAATGCTCACAACAGCACAGATATTGCGTGCGTATTTTATAAGCTATCAATAAATTATAACACGGTTTAATAAATAAAAAAAAATTGCCACCATTGGGATGCGATGACTGAGGATACGGCGGATCTGGTGGTCTTCACTAACTTTAACTTGGCTTTTCTCAGTACTGCCCCGTTCTAAAGCGAAAGACGGTTAAAAAGAGATGCTTTCTCTACGCAAACTGAATTATATCAAAGTCAACAATCCACCCTCCTAAAGTCGAAAACGCAAAGGGCCAAAGTTCGAAGCCGAAGACCAATTCAACTCAGTCAAAGTGCAAAGCCAACGCCCGTGTTACAAACCGAAAGAAAATGCTTTGCGCAACGAATGCGATGAAAGCGAAAAGCGATAAACGTCGATTTCATATTGCGATGGACCCGGGTTAGAGTGCGACCATGGGAATTGTTTTTTTCTTCAGGTCCGCACTCCCAATAAATTCTCCTGGGCTCCTGGCCTCCTCGCCACTTACCCTCACACTTCTTGGAATAGTATCTTTCCCCTCTAGTTTCGCCGATAATATTAGTTTTCTGTTAAGGTTCCACACTGACAGAGGTCAACCTTAAGCAGCTGGGCTGTTAAAATATGCATAGAGCCCAAAATGAACGCATTGTCCTGTTTTCTGCGGCACAGCAGCGTAAAGGTACTAAGTAGTGTTGCTGGAAGGTGGCGGTGACATCTGAAGGACGATGGGAGTGTTGAATAAAAAAAGACTTGACAAGGTAGGGACGTATAAGTACAACTAATTTGGTACTCTTGGTACATTGTTACACTAAGTTTACTGAAACCTTTGACCCCTACCTAAATGATGCTAGAGAATGTTATAAATCAGTTTCGGTTTTAATTAATTTCCAGTTTACGCGCCTCGAACATAGAGGGCGCTCAAGTAATTTATGACTCTGGAACTCAATGGCAGAATACTCGCCCGGGAGTATTGAAATGGCAGTGCATTCATTCATCCAACTAAGCGATACCTAAAAATTGTAAGTGCCACCTTTTTACAACGTATGCATATCGACAGAAAGCCACCGATTACTTTCTCGTTTTCAAGGAACTAAGAAAGAACTGCTTTAGGTTACAAAGCATGGAAATCGTTGGCGAGTGTTGTGCTCCCTAAGGTCTCGTATATGTACCGGTCACTACTGCTCCTGATATCGCAAATACAACGCAGTAACCACAGTATCGCGAAGAAAAGGAAGAACTACAGCCCAAAATAGGCGTGAGAGTCATCAAAGGCAAGCTACATAAAGGAGAGGTCTCGCACTTCCTGTATATGCAATAAACCTTGAAACAGCTCCCCCGGGTTCCTAATAATAGAACGCGTCGGCCGCCTGTTCGCGTTGTATTGGTAAAAAAAGCGCACGGGCCATACCATATATTATAGAACTCCCGCTATCCTCGCAGTAGACATGTGCGTGGGCAGCTTTCGCGCTCGCAAAGAAGAGAAACGTACGTGCTTCCCCAAAGCAGCAGCCGTAATGCTGTAGCGCCTTATCTTCGGGCCACCACCTTGCTGGTCCCGTGGCGTAGCTAACTGCCGAACGCCTCCCTCGAGAAGTCAGATCACCTCCGGATCATCGAGGCGACCGTGCATACCGGACACGTGCAAGGGAAACAGCACGTTCTTCAGGAATGAGTGCACATTATGTATGCGTGTAGTATGCCAAAAAACGGAAGTATTTTTAAGCTTACAGAGCGCCTTGAATGTATTCACTGTCGTGCAATGGCTAGGACGTGGTTTACTTTGGTAGTTTTCAAAGAACAGTAATGTAAAAGCATACAGCGTGCAACTGCTTTGTACAGCTGTGGGACGAACAGCTACAGGTAAAGGACGGGACTAAAACGACGTACAGGACAAGCGCAGACTCACGAGTCATTTTGGAGTCCGCACCCGTCCTGTCTCTCATCTCATTGTCATGCTTGGGGCATGCAGTGTACAATTACATTCGATATTCATCAGCGTTATTGCATGCATTCAGTTTTTGAGTTACGATCTTCCCGCCGCTTTCTTAAAATTGGAAATAGCGCCCATCTGTACAGTCTTTACGCGTTTTTCTTCTTGAAGATGCAACACCAGCTACACCACCAACATGCTGCACTAGGCTTCCCACATCACCCAGCCGAAGCAATGTGCAAAGCGCAAACAGCTCGTTCTGCAAGCCTATAAGCACTGCCTAACTTGCGTTTCCTTTTTCCGGTCTCAGATCAATCGTAAAGCTGTCCATAGTACGTCATAGGTTCTATTGAAGAAAATGCTTTAGTGGGTCGCATGGCCATTCTCTGTTTTCGAAATTGTATAGCGGATTTTAGTGACATTCCTGTTAAAAGTGGGGTCAGTGTAATTCTAACAAGGCAATTTTGCGAATGAACCAAACTGGCATTTTGTCTTCATGACCCCTTTTAAATATTTAGGCGGTTTGTTCTGATTATTTTGTTCGTGTTTCTAATTTCTATTGTTCCATTGTTTTTTTGATAGATTTTGTTGGTTTTTGTGGAAGGGTGTATAAAGTGTATATTTCGGATTTCGTAGGTTCCTCTTTAGACCTTTAATATTTTATGTTCTTTGTTGTGATCTCACTACACGGGCCTTAGGAACAGCGGCTGACTGTGGTTTCTGGACTAGGAAAGGCCACCGACCCCTCTCTATTGGTTTTGTCAAGCGAAGCTTGTATTGGCTGACTTGCGCCGCTGGTGGTGGCGTATGCCGAAACGCCTTGTAACAAAGACAGCTTTATCTACGGGCTTCAATGACGATGTTTACAACGATAACGCCTTCGAAGTGTTTGGCACGTACGTACTCACGGAGGATGGTTGGTCGGCGCTGAAGTGTTGACTGTGCGCCTGTTGGAGCCCCCATAGATTGAATGTACTTGCGCCGTCGATGGTGGAACACGCCAAAACTCCGTGCGGCAAAGTAATCTTCATTCACGTGCTCAAATGACGATGGCGGGTGGTGACATCGAAATGCCTTGCGAGGACGTCAACTGTAGCCTCGTGCTCTAATGAAGAAGAAGAAGAAGATGATGATTATGATGCCCTTGAGGTGTTTCGCCCCGTACCCACCCGGAAAATTTGACGGGCCACATTGTGATTTGCGTCTGTTGGAGCCTGTATACTGTCTTTACTGGCCCCATTGGTGGTGGCGTAGGCCTAAATGCCTTGCGACCAAGCCAGAGTATCGGGGGCCCCCAATGACGATGATGTTTATAATGATAGTGCTCGTGAAGTGTTTAGCCGTTTTCACTCGGGAGGGGTGGGGGGGACTGGCAGTGGTAAAGTGTTTACTGTGCGCATTCGGGAACTTAGAGATTGAATTGAGCCGTCCTTGTTGGCGTACGCCAAAAAGTCTTCCGAGAAAACCGGCTTTATCGACTTGCTGTAATTTAGATGGTGTTGATGATGATGATGCCCTTGCAGTCTATCGCACGTACCCACTCGGCGGTTTTGCCGGGAAAAAAGCGTTGATGGTGCGTCTGTTCAAACTTAGAGATTGTTGAAGCTCACCGTTCGTATCTGGCGCGGGCGTGTGCGCACAAGTGTAGCGTAATATTACCCCACAATGGGAGCAAATCAGGGTCGTCGCTTGCATCACCCCTATATCGCAGCTAGGGCCGCTTGTTCTCGTAGGGCAGGTAACTTTAGCACGACATGGGTATACCTTGTGGGGTCCGCTCCGAGGAAAGTGCGCAGCTATTCGAGAATGCCAACCCTTCTGGTAATTACTGAGAAATTATCTGCAATAACGCATGTCGAACATTCGCGTTCTGACAAAGGGCTTTGTTCTGGGTAATTCGCGGTCATGCGATTTCATTACGGTCATTTCCCTACCAATAGTAGCTGTGGCCGGGCATAGTAGTCTTGGTGTTTCGTGTAGTTCGGGGTGTAGTAATACCGTTGGTATGCACGACGGTCGGTTGCTGTGTGTCCTCGTGTTCGGGCGTGACGCCAGAGCAGGTTCTCGCCGATATCCTGCGGATGCTGGTCAGGCGATGGGCACGGGTCGTCCACGGAGATGTTTCGCACTACCAGTCGCCTCTTGGGGTTGCAACGGTGCATGTTACCAGTTTGTGCACAGTGGTAGCACAATAGAAGACGACCTGGAGTTCACCGCAGGCCAGCCTTCGCAGGCTGTATCGGGATACTGCAGGTGATTGGCAGTGAATGACGGAAAAGACAGGTTTGGGAATAGTATTGACGTAAGTCATTGCGTGAGGTTATCGTTGTAGTTTTTGCAGAGTAGAAATCCTCAGTACATATTTCAATTCTTCACGGATAATGTTCGTGAGGTAAGCGACTTAGGATTGTGGTGTTATGGGACAAAGCTCCTTTAAGTCGTCGCAAACTACGGAACTAAGGCACGCATTCTTCCCCCTAGGCTGTGTGTTATGAATGAAGTGACGTTGAGCGGGCTCACCGTGAAAGCCTAGCTCCGTCATACTGCCTCGAGTGCGGGTATACGGACCCGCCGCGGTGGATGGTGAGCACAAAGGTCGCGGGTGGGATTCCCGGCCGCAGCGGTCGCTTTTTTGATGGAGGCGAAAAGCAAATACGCCCGTGCGTACGAGATTT
Organism: Haemaphysalis longicornis; assembly: GCA_013339765.2. Lineage (NCBI taxonomy): Eukaryota > Metazoa > Arthropoda > Arachnida > Ixodida > Ixodidae > Haemaphysalis > Haemaphysalis longicornis. Next base: position 172,576,761 of record CM023452.1, on the reverse strand, counting down.
TGGCGCACGTAAAGATCACGAGGCGGTCAAAATTATTACGGGGCCCTCCACTACGGCACGCCTAATCGCCGGCGTTTCGTAGTCGCGTTAAACCCGCAATCAATCAATCGAGTGCGGGTGTAAGGTCTTCTCTATCATGGCAACCCCCAGTGGCGTATTTTTGAAACCTTGATCGTGTAGCGACAAGTCTGGGAAGTTTTTCGTTGGTTTAAGGCATCAGAATGGGCTATCTGAAATGATCCTTTTATATCATCAATGAATACGAGCAGCCCTTCTTAAGGTGCTGCGGCGCGTGGACCCCAACAGCCATACACACTGCCCCTCTGCACAACAGTAGTGAATGTTTTGACGGGCAGCGTATCTGTACTTTCGTTGCAAATGTCGTGAAAAGACGATATTTTTTGTAGACATCACCAAGGAAATGCCCCGCTTTGCTTTCCCCACTCACCTCTCATGCTGCCTCTGTACCGTCGCGCTACATCCAAGGTAAACACACTAAGGTTTCTCAAGGCGATTTGAATTTACGGCGTTCCACTGCCACAGCCCAGGTTTGTCTATGCCAGCGCTTGAAGTCCGGGCGGAGACGCGCATGAATCGAGGCTGAGGACTTCAAGGTTTATAGAACGGCGTGACCATGCTCCACGTGCGTTCCAAGCAGAACGTGGAACCTAGCCCGTGGAACCTTCCGGTGCTTTTCTACAGAAGATGTAGAATATAATTTGCTATCTAAAAACCAAGCATCCATAAATTTTGTAATAAACAAGCACTGTAAATATCCTTGTGTACTAAATTCCTGTCTTATATTTGCGTAATATCTTGTTCTTGTTCAACAAAGTTCAACAAACCGGGCTTAGACGTTTACATTTAGCTGTGAGTAAATAAGGCTATTGCGCAATGTCTATTTTACTTTGGCCGGGTGGCTGAATTCAGTCACAGACAGACAGACAGACAGACAGACAGAGACCAAAATTTCTGCATTTAAGTAGCCCAAGAAAGACTATCGTCTTTAAAACAGTTTCAAAAAATCAGCTACTCCACTGTCGAAACATCAACGATTGGAGAACGCAAATCTTTCAAAAATCAAGCCCACCATCAAACCAACCAAGCCAGAAGGACATGTATAATTCTGTAATCCTTCATGTGTGCTGTGTAAAGTATGATTTGGGATAGTGCGCTCTTTATGCAAGAACCTGTACCAAATTTTTAACGTCCAGGCACAACCGGATAGACGTCAGCTTCATAACGGGAAGGCGCCATGTTCGATTCCGATCAAGGAAAGCGTTCGAATATTTCTTCACTTCACGCGTCATTGTCAGAGAAATTTGGCTTTGCAGCAGTGATTTTTGGGTGGCCTACAGATTACATCAATGAGAGGCTCAAAGCTACTTTTTAATAACGCCGATATCGCACGGTACACGCATGGTTGTAAAGCCAGATCATAAAGCGTTAAAAAACCCTTGGTCTTACTTTAGCATAAGCTCCACGAGAAGTCATGTTAACGCATTTTAAGCCATCAGCTGTTAACCTAAACTTACCCTGAGGTATTTTTGGAATAAAGAGAATTGCAGGCCAGTGTGCCCAAATTGGCATTGACGTTTTTTCAGGTTGGGAATATTTGACATCAGGAGAACACAGCTGGATTGACGACGTTCATATGGCTAAGCTGAAGCCAAAGTACCCCGATAGTATGGTTTATGAGGACTGTGGTTGCCCTTGGGCCGCTTCCAGAGGAAAGTTTCGGTTTGTCTAGATATCCGCCTGTGTGTTCCTCGATTCAGCTCTAAAAGTTAAATGAAATCTTATTTAAGAGGTTTCTACTGGCAACGCTTTTCCAAACCCCGAAATCTGTAAACACAGTCTTGTCTTCGTTGTTTAGCAAGAAAAAAAAAACATATATTTGAGGCGGAACATCAGTAGATACGTTTTATGTGCAGCATGTTTCAAACGTGCCTTGACTTTCACTTACCATCAACGACTGAAATGTGGGCCTTAGAAAACAAACTTGAATCAACCAATGATATAAACTGAACTCTCACACAAAAAACAGACTTAGCTTCCGTCTTTGATCTTGCCAAAATTTTGTAATTCTTTCGTTATTTAGCCCCGCTAGAAACTTCATTGCTGAATATCCCCAACAGGCGAACATTATGTTCCCTTCGACGTCCGAATCACCATCATCATCACGTTGTAAGCCCGCGCCCTTTCACGAAGAAGAAAATCCTCCAGTTGCGGCGACGCGAGATTCGCATCCCGAGTCGTACCATACTCGGGATGCAATCTCGAGGCCATTCGTACGTCGGGGTTAACGCTGAAGCCTGAAAAGTCCCGTTTCGCGTACGAGGAACTCAACATTTTGGGCCATGTCGTCAACGCCGCGGGAGTCCTGCCTGACCCGCCGAAAACTTCAGCCATAGCGAACTTCCCAAGACCAGATAAGGGCTTGCGCAGATTTCTCGGACTGTGGGCATACTACCGGCGCTTCGTCGCAAACTTCGCACGCATTGCAGAGCCACACACGCGCTTGACGAAAGATAGCAGCCCTTTCAGCTGGGAAAACGCCCGAGAAACAGCATTCTGCGAGCTGCAACAATACCTGCAAAGCCCGCCCGTGCTCGCGCATTTCGACGAAAACGCCGAAACGGAAATGCACACGGACGCCAGTGATATAGGCTTGGGTGCTGTCCTCGTCCAAAAGCAAAGCGGTTGCGAAAACGTAATCGCCTATGCCAGCCGTGGTCTAACCAAGGAAGAACAAAACTACTCAGCCTCTGAGAAAGAGTGCCCCGCGATTATATGGGCCATTTCAAAATTTCTTCCCCTGTATGGAAGACCGTTCAAGGTTGTAACAGACCACCATGCGCTGTGTTGGCTCGCAAATTTGAAGGACCCCTCTGGCTGTCTTGGGCGGTGGAGCTTGCGCCTGCCAGAGTTCGACGTTACAATCGTCTACAAATCTGGCAGGAAAAACTCCGACGCCGACTGCCTGTCCCGCGCCCCCGTCGACCCACCACCACAGGACACCGATGAAGACAGCGCGTTCTTCTGAGTCGTGACAGAGAGCGATCTCGCCGCTCAACAACGTGCCGACCCGAGTTACGCGTCATGATCGACTACCTGGAAGGACGCAACGTCGCCGTGCCTAGGGCCTTCAAACGAACCTTGCCAGCATTCAGCCTCAAAAACTCTGTCCTCGTGAAGAAAAATTTCAGCCCCGGAACGAGAACGAATTACCTCCTTGTCATTCCTGCAGGACTTCGGGACGAAATTTTGGAAGCGCGTTATGACGACCCGTCTTCCGGACATCTCGACACAGCTCTAACAATTGGAAAAATCAAGGCGAGGTACTAGTGGCCCCACCATACATCCAACATCACCCCACTACGTCCGGAGCTACCGTGACTGCCAGCGACGAATAACGCCGCCGACGAGACCCACCGGACTTCTGCAGCCGATCGCCGTCCCGTCGAGGCCCTTCCATCCATTAGATTGGAATGGACCTTCTGGGCCCGTTTCCTACATCCCGATCCGAGAACAAGTGGATTGTCGTAGCGACAGACTACATGACGCGCTACGCGGAGACCGCCGCTCTACTGAGGTGGTCGCCAAGAAGTCGCCAACTTTTTCATAAGCCAAGTTGTGCTGCGACATGGAGCCCCCGACGTCCTCATGACAGACCGGGGAACGGCCTTCACTGCGGAGCTCATGCAAGGAGTCTTATGCTACAGCAATACGGATCACCGAAGAACGACCGAGTACCACCTCCAAACGAACGGACTAACGGAATGTTTGAACAATACGATTGCGGATATGCTGTCCATGTACGTCGACGTTGAACATAAGACCTGGGACAAAATGCTCCCGTATGTCACGTTTGCGTAAAACACGGCTATCCAAGAAACCACGCAGATGACACCGTTCGAGCTCGTCTACGGAAGACGGCCGTCTACAATGCTTGACGCCATGCTGCCGCACGTAGAAGACGACGACCTGAACGCCGACGTCAACGATGCCTTCAGCTGGCAGGGGGAGGCCCGCCAGCTTGCTGGAGTTCGTATAACGGACCAGCAGTTGGTGATGCCGGCCGCTACAACCTCCGACGCCGAGCCGCCGAGTACCACCCAGGGGATCGTGTATGGGTTTAGGACCCTATCCGACGACGCGTACTGAGTGAAGAAACTTCTGCGACGGTATTTCGGACCCTACAAGATTCTACGACGTGTTGGCCAACTTACTTACGAAGTGATCCCCGATGGTGACTCCGGCACATCACGACGACACACCGCGGCCCGAAGTCGTCCACGGGTTCGCCTTAAACCTTTCTATGGAAGATGACGAACATTTATTTTTATTTGTCGGAGTGTCGCTTATGTTAGCATGGGTCGATGCACTCTTAGAAGGGGGGTGGGTAATGCCGCGCAACCATGGCATTGTGTTTATTTTGTGTTTTGCTTTTACCGCCCGGCTGCGCCGGTCTGTGTTAGTGCTGTGTCAGGGAAGCGCGGTTCCATCTTTTTTTCTGTGCCGCATGTGTTATCTCTTCTGATAGGGAGAGCATTCCGATCTAACGTGAACAGCCCAGAATAATCTTATTGGATCTGCAAGTTCTAGATGTGAATCGCCGGTTCGAGAACCACGCTAGCCGAAAGATAAAAACCGGCCCCATCTCCCCGCCAGGGGGACTCGAGTAATGCGTCGCATAGGGGTGGGTTGTATTGCTTTAACGTTTAGTGTTTGGGGATAGTTGGTGGTAGTGAATGCGTTGTATCAGCAGCTTCTTGACGTAGTTTGAATGAGTCAAGGATATAAGGCGCGTTCGTTAGCCTTTCAGTCTGTGTCGGTTTTGTGGCGCAGTGGAAGGGAAGAGTACCATGTACCTCGCGGTCCGCCCACAGGTAGTGAATGCGTTGTATCAGCAGCTTCTTGGACGTAGTTGAAAGAGTCAAGGATATGAGGCGCGTTCGTAGCCTTTCATTCTGTGTCGGTTTTGTGGCGCAGTGGGAAGAGTACCATGTACCTCGCGGTCCGCCCACAGGTAGTGAATGCGTTGTATCAGCAGCTTCTTGACGTAGTTTGAAGAGTCAAGGATATGAGGCGCGTTCGTAGCCTTTCAGTCTGTGTCGGTTTTGTGGCGCAGTGGGAAGAGTACCATGTACCTCGCGGTCCGCCCACAGTAGTGAATGCGTTGTATCAGCAGCTTCTTGACGTAGTTTGAATGAGTCAAGGATATAAGGCGCGTTCGTAGCCTTTCAGTCTGTGTCGGTTTTGTGGCGCAGTGGGAAGAGTACCATGTACCTCGCGGTCCGCCCACAGGTAGTGAATGCGTTGTATCAGCAGCTTCTTGACGTAGTTTGAAAGAGTCAAGGATATGAGGCGCGTTCGTAGCCTTTCAGTCTGTGTCGGTTTTGTGGCGCAGTGGGAAGAGTACCATGTACCTCGCGGTCCGCCCACAGGTAGTGAATGCGTTGTATCAGCAGCTTCTTGACGTAGTTTGAAATGAGTCAAGGATATAAGGCGCGTTCGTAGCCTTTCAGTCTGTGTCGGTTTTGTGGCGCAGTGGGAAGAGTACCATGTACCTCGCGTCCGCCCACAGGTAGTGAATGCGTTGTATCAGCAGCTTCTTGACGTAGTTTGAAAGAGTCAAGGATATGAGGCGCGTTCGTAGCCTTTCAGTCTGTGTCGGTTTTGTGGCGCAGTGGGAAGAGTACCATGTACCTCGCGGTCCGCCCACAGGTAGTGAATGCGTTGTATCAGCAGCTTCTTGACGTAGTTTGAATGAGTCAAGGATATAAGGCGCGTTCGTAGCCTTTCAGTCTGTGTCGGTTTTGTGGCGCAGTGGGAAGAGTACCATGTACCTCGCGGTCCGCCCACAGGTAGTGAATGCGTTGTATCAGCAGCTTCTTGACGTAGTTTGAAAGAGTCAAGGATATGAGGCGCGTTCGTAGCCTTCCATTCTGTGTCGGCTTTGTGGCGCAGTGGGTAGAGCACCATGTACAGTCGGGGACTTAATTTTGCAGACCACGCGAGCGCGTGGCAAAAGCCACCGATGCGCGCTCTGGAGGATCGGCGCCTGTTGTCGAGACCGGCGCGGAGCGCATGCGCGTCCTGTTTACTCGCAGGCACGCCGATTTTCTCGCTTCCTGCAGCGGTGCTGCAATGGTCACTCAGGCACCGCATAGCGACGCCTTTGTAGCATTCCTGTCTTCCCGATGGCACATTTCGGGCCTTCCGAACGTTTTTGTCAATATTGAACGGGTGTTTAACCACTGAAAAACAATCAGCTTGTCCTCCGGTTTCGTTGTTGACCTTGTCCTTCCGCTTCGCTAGGCATCTGCAAGGTGGCCCTTTTCTGATGGATGGTGTTCGGCATTTGGGCGCATGTTACACATTCCCAGGTAATCAAAATTAATCCGGAGCTTTCACCTACGGCGCGCCTTATCGGCTGTGTAGCATCGGCGCGTTAAAACCTCATAAATCAACGCAAGCCGACCTTGAAGAATTGATCCCGCTTGGAGCAATTCATCCCCGTAGGCATAAATTCCTCGGCGAACAGCATCTCTTGTCCCATTAGTAAGCCGGCAAATGTCCCTTTGAAAAACAGCTTCTCAAAAGTAGCGAATAATTTTACGGCATTCAATGGGAGCCCGAGGTTCCATTTTTACGAATGCGACGGGCAGAGGAACAGACAATTTATGTCAGTACGTATTTCTATCATTTTTAAGTAGTGAAGTAGGCAGCAAAAACTCAGAAATATATTTTTGATATAACTTGCAAATCGCCTACTTTATGGGCAGCGTAGAGCGAGCTGGAATATATGTCCAGTGGCCAAATTACACAATAAACAAGATGAATAAAGGTTCGCTATTCATATAGCTGGAATTTCGTCGCCGGTAGCGCGGTACCGTGAGACTGTACTTCGTACACGTTTCATTCGGGGACGCCATTCGCAAGCCGCTAGTCTCGGCGTCTATAAACGTTAAAGCGCAATAACAAACAAATAAAACATTACGCGCAAGTGTTTACCAGGACGCGAGGAGCACTTGTGCCAAGGCCCGCGCAATCCTTCACATCAGGCCCCCAAATGTGCCATCGGGAAGACAGGAATGCTACAAAGGCGTCGCTATGCGGTGCTTGAGTGACCACTGCAGCACCGCTGCAGGAAGCGAGAAAATCGACGTGTCTGGGAGTGAAACAGGACGCATGCGCGCCGCGCCGGTCTCGACACACAGGCGCGAGCCTCCAGAGCGCGCATCGGTGGCTTTTGCCACGCGCTCGCATGGTCTGCAAAATTAAGTCCCCGTCCCCGACTGTACCTTGCGTTCCGTCCGCAGGATCGTGGGATCGAAACCAGGCGCTGGTAAGTATATTTTTTTTATGTAGTGTAGGGGGAGGGGTGCGGACCTGTTGTTGAGAGCGAGGAGGGTAGCGTGATGCAGGAGAGAAGGAATGGGGGAGAGGGCGCACCTGGAACGGCTGTTGCGGACGCCGAGGCACGCCAACGCCGACAACGCCCGGTGACATCGTGAGTGAAAGAAATGCTCTGCATTTAAAAGCCTGCAGAGCAGACGCCGGGGTATTTCGATCGTCGACGCTCGCTCGCACACGTCACTTTGTTGACTGCTGCTTCGCCGCCTGTGTATTCTTTGAGTGTTTAGGGGAGCACACGTTCGCTCCAATAAACGGGTTTTCCTTCAAGACAATTGCGTCGTCTCAGGCTTCGTGACAATATGCATGCTTTAATTGTTTTAGTAGCGAACAGGAAGCAAATCCTGCAGCTATTCATGACTGCTTGAACATCGCAAATTGCGTTTTCTCCGCTTTCCCCCCTAAATCCCAGCCAACGTTCTTCTGAAGAGACAGAAGCCTATCCTAATAGCTGTTCACTTCTGTTTGCGGGGTATACAACCACTGTAACATGAAAATAGGCAGCACGTACGAATCGTCCACGCCAACTTTTCGGCAGCAAACGATTCCTCACCCAGCAGCAGTCTTCGTGCTTCTCCAAAAAGTCCTTTTGCCTAACGCGTTTCTCCAAGCCCTTGTAGCGAGCAGAAGTACTTCCCAAAAATTCCGGCGTTAATGAGAAACAGCTCCACTGCCTGAAGGCGACCCCAAACAATGGCGTCAACTTCTACAGGAGCAGCCACTTTCCTCGTCTTGACGCCAATTTTGCCACGTGTCGCGAGAGCTGCGGGAATGTGCACCAATGGACACGGAATCCCGGGAACTCTCTCAGTGGTTTCGTTTATCTCATTGCTAAAAGGGAAGTGGCGTAAAATTATGGATGAGAAGGGTGACACTTTGTAGAGCTCTGGTCGAGGCAGCCGAATTGTACTCCTAACCAAGCACGTGTTCGTTCTCGCCTTCCTTATTGTCAGATAAACGCCGTTTCAATCGGAGAACTACCGTAAAAACATTGGTTCTCTTCCATAGGGCTACCTACCCACTCCTGTGTTCAGATGCGCACGAGAAAAAGTTGCTACGAGCAGTGAGGAGGTGTAGAAGTCGCACAAAAACTCCAAGCCTCTTCCGTCAAAAAAAAGGGATTAAAACGACAAGCTTTCTTCATTCAACCAGTGCCAAGCGAAAGACTAAAATCCGAAGTATTGGACTGTGTCGGAATGGCGCCATTCGATATACGTCGGCTTGATAATGCGATGAACGAAGGTTTGATTCCGACCACTTGAAGCGTTTTCTTGTTGAGGCGCTCGAGGTGTCTTCACATGTTTGCGGGATCAAGAGTTGGACGGGTGCCTATCTGGTATGGAAAGTACTTGACAACAATTAGAAACTGACACCGAGCATGAAAGCTTATAAAAACAAAGCCCCTTCGGCTCCCGCACGGGGGCCTTTTTCGCAATATTTTTAATGAAAGCGATTCTTTCGCCATCATTTCCGCCACCAATTTCATTAATCGGAAGATTCCCATGCAGGATCCGAAACGTCTTCGTTTTTATAAACTTTAGTGCTTGCAGTCAGTTTTTAATTCTTATCGTCATCTTTCCGTGAAAATGATTTTCTAAAGTTGGTCTTCCCGGATAGTGTTTTGGCGTGGACGTCGAAAAGGAATGCACAGAGAGCTTCACTTAATTTTTTTTTTTTTTAAGCAGTAGCTTAAGCGTTGCTACTACAAGAACGCTGTGCAGAATAGCCAACTTTATTGAGGATGCTCACAGTTGCACCTCCATCTGTTCTTCTTTGGATTTGTTTCCGTCAACACTCCAGAGACATTCAAAAACTCTGTACCTCGGTCCTTATTTCTTTGCCACCTGTATGTCGTCCGCAAAACGCATCGCTGGTAAAGATGCCTTGTTGATTTCATGCCTTGTAATGTTTTCTTTTAGCTTCGTTCAGTGAAAACGCAAGTACTTTTTTTCACAAAGGGCAGAGATGGCTACTTCTGCGCCATACCGAAAGACTACAAAACGAGCGAAGCACTCAGCAGATAATGTGCCCGCACAGCACTTGAACGACTTCAACTCAGTGATCTAAACAGACCAACAATGTTACAAAAGGTGCCACAGAAGAAACCATGCCATTAATTGATTCTGATATGTTAAGAAAAACAAGGAATGCGCAGGTTTTACTATCTTGCATGTGTTAGATATTGGCTTAGCAAGGAGGGCCTTTTGGTGAAGTTCTGAATTGCCAATGCGGAAATTTCGCGATCGGGGACTGGTAGCGTTATCTCATGACAGTTGTTCCGGAGCCATAGCTGCTGCCGGTGCCTCTGCTCGATCGCCGTGTCCCCAGCCCCAGAATGCGTGTGGCCGGTGGCTTAATATCAACGGGGTACGTCTGAACATTGCCTTGCCCTCATTGCACCGAAGACGGAAGATAGGGTAGGCACAAAAGCATTAGGGCTATCTGCCTCGGCGTGTTCTGGGGGTGAACCTAATGTCCGCATCAAACATTTTCCTGTGTTATGACAAGTATGTTTCAGGGCAAATATAAGTCTTTTTGGGTCTTCCGTGCCCTTCTACTCTTCTTGTTGATGCAGCTGCTTAGCGGCGCCAGCCACCTGATTACCAAGAAGAGGCGCCGTAACAGTCTTATTCAGAATGATAAGGTGAATCATGAATGATAAAGGTGAAAGATACTACTGTTCTTATAATTGACATTACACCTGTCTTGAGGGAACCATGTTCGAACGTGATCACCAAAACAGAGGATAATCATCTGATTAACGGCAAAAACATTTAAAGTCTGGTGGTTGTTTTTCTTTCACGAAGGCATAAGTCTGTGTAGAATACGAGGACAAAGACAGATAGGACACAACGAGTGTATTTTATTTTTGATGACGGGTTTCTGATGGTTTTTGTTAATGTGCCACGTGGCCTTGCTCAGCTCTCGGGAAACTGGAATGCCTTAAGGAATCCGGTTTTCGGGTACAACCTTTCCCCTCATGCACGAAAAATTGATAAAAAATGTAAAATGACACAAAAAAGCCGGGAAGTGAAGCAGCTAAGATAGACGGGAGGTGCTACCATTTTTTTCGTGGCTTATCGCGAAGACTAAGAAAATAGGACAGTGTGGAGACATCATTTCTCAACCACAATGGTGTGTTGCACTGAAATACTCGATCGGATACGGCAGAGCTCCTTAGCGCTCCTGCTATCTAAAACACACACAAAATGTAGAGGGTCATATAAACGTGGCATGAAATTTACTCCTCATTAAAAAGTTCTCTATTTGAACTAATTAGCTGGCAGAGCAACGCGTTCATACCTTTTGGGGGGTTTCGTATCTACTCTTGCTTCGGCAACCGATAACGCAGTTGTTCGCCAGCGCAATTACACCCGAAACAAATCTCCAGTGCTGCTGCCAACACAACAGGACGTTGCACCGCGTGGAGCAACTTTTCGAAACATGCCTTTAGTTATTTATTTTACAGAGAAGTACTTATTTATAACCATACCTGAAAGATGTCGCATCGAATTTTGCCCCAAGAGGCAGCAAACAGCAACACACTTGTCCGAATCACGTTAAACCGCGCGTCCTGGGGCTGAGCTCGCCTGTGCGTTTTGCAGACGCCTCAAGCTCTCACTGCACGGTTGCCTGCCGATACGGGCGCTTTCTCGCCGCTTCCCGTTCTCTGACGTTTTGGAACCCTCTTCGCGCCGAAGCCGTGCCGCTTCGTACGGCAGGGTCCTCGCGCCGTTGCCGTGACGCGCCTCTCGTTCTCGAACGCTGGGATCTTGGCGGCGTCGTCGCGCAGCCAGACGACACGCTTCGGCCTCCCGCTCTCGTACGGCAGGATCTTGGCGGCGGCGTCGCGCAGCTTCACGGAGCGCTTCTGCCTCGCGGGCACATCTCACTTATCCATCGGGCGACTCCGAGCGCGCGCCAACAGCGAACGGATTTTATTACAAGGAATTGATCTAGTAAACAATCGCTCATCAATACAAGTACCGCCATCTAGTAAACAATCCAAGAACTAAACTAGAGGTAGCCACGCCATCTAGTAAACAATCCAAGAACTAAACTAGAGGTGACTACATACATACGTCGAGGATGGACAGACCCACGCCTTAAGGAGCTTCCCCCTTAAAAAATTAATTCTTCAATGCAGGGAATGGTTCCTTCGCAACACCCGCTTTACATTGCAGTGAGGTTATATCGACAGGACCAGCAGATCTCTAAACAGGAAATTGACATGTCATGGCAGCCTACTTCAGTAAAATAATTAGGCAAGGTTCAGTGCTCGTTCAGTAGTCGCAAATCAGCAATTATTGCAGAAATGTTCAGTTACGATCGCGCTAAATGCTGTTTCGCTTTGTGAAACCAAATTTCTGGGCTGGTTAGATGCTTGCGCGGCTGTTTTATCAAATGAGAAAACGTTTTGGTCAAAAGTGAGTGCGAGACGGTTGTAACAATGCACAGCGAGAGGCCGGAGCTGACTTCTTCATTTGTATTCAAGGGTTCGCGTGTTTTCGGGAGAGTGGAGCTTATAACCCGCTTGTCGATTCCAGCCATGGTAAGCTTAGACCGAAATTTTCACGTAATAAAATCCTGTTTGGATCATTGCAGAAGTCACAGTGCAATTTTGCCGATTCCAAGTTAAAGCTTCCGGTCACCGCGGGAACTACTGTAAGCCACTCACTCCTTCTTACTTGCTGTAATGGAAGCAGAGATTTTTTTAAAAATCCAAATAACGAGCCATTCCACTGTGAGAACGTACATACATACACGTACATACACAGCAATATACGTAGGCTTATTTTTCCTCTAGTGAGCTTGAAAATGGTACCTTTTGATGCCTAATCTATTCAATATGCATATCCAAGTCATGGTAGGCGCACATTATGGTCGAAATCATGATTTTAACGGAGTGTGACACTTGAAGGAGAAGGCGTGCTAATAGCACGCATTCCAGGCGTTTTTTTAGTTATTATTCCAATATAGAATTTCTCTCGCTCCAAATACGCGTGGAGCCACGGGAGTCTCATAGCAAAATCTTTGGTCACCCAATTCTACCAAAGAAAATCGCTGCATTTGTTATTTTGATTGTTGTCCGGTACAGAAAATGGTTGCCGCTTTGAAGTATTAATAAAGACCCCTGAGTTACCCGATGAGATTGGAAATCCCGGTGCCCGCTATACCAGCCCAATACGTTAACGCCACGCTATATGCGCATGTCGCCAGCGGTATAACAAAAGCACACCTAAATTTGCATCCGTTTTTTTCTTCCCACACGCACATATTGTTGTCCAGGAATCGGGAGCTCAGGGATGCTACTGTTCGACTCCCCAAATTCAAATGTAGAATATTGCGTGCCGCGTGACAGGTGAACGTGATGGCAATGTGTACAACAGGTGCACACAGGTCCCGCAGAACCCTGATTTCGGGGAAGCTGTAAGCGTTTGCCAGTCTGCGTGCTGCCGTTATTTGTGACGTGATATAACAAAACAAAAACTGTGAAAGAGTGCAAAACACTCTGAAGCAGAAAAAAAAAGGGGGGGAGGGAAGTAATTCGCCCATACACTCAAGGACGCAAAAGAGAAGAAAGCGATGGAAATGCGATGTTGCAGCAGAGGAAACATGCTTCGTCTTCTAAAAAATTATTACTACTATATATTACTACTAATTATTATCATTAAAATGCCTACGCGGATTTAAATGTCGGAATAATATTTTTTCTTAATAATGCGAGTGACAGGAATAGCTTACTGTAGGTAACGATTTAAGCTTACTAGGCGAACACCTCGTGTTCATACCATATTTTAACGAAGCATGAGTTGAATAATTACTCAGAAGTATTGTAATTTTATTTCAGTCCGTCACGTGTGTAGTATTGTGGCGAGTTTAAGCATGTCACTCAAAGGACAAGTTCTTGCGTCTGTTTCAAGGCAGCTTTGTCATGGACGCTGGGCACCACGCCGTGTACTGCGGCCTAATACGTTGGAGTATGTTCGCTGGAAGTGCGCGTCACTCAGTGTAATCCATATACGCGAGGATCAAAGACCTCGTTTTGAAGTTTTATGTTTTGGGCAAAACTTGTAATCCTTCGAAAGGGGGAATTTCTTTCCTTACATCCGCTGAACCTTTTTAAGCGCACTTTTCTGCCCGCTTCCAGAGGGGCAAAGTTTTGCCCGTCCAGAATTTCCCGAAGTCCAAAGCCTTGTGTTCGTGTTAAGAAGCTCTTGCAGAAACCCAGGTCTCCAAACTAGCCGTGCGATCCGATGATCTGGGCGGATCAGAAGGGAGAAGTTGTTAAAGTCACTTAAGGTTCTGAGTTCCCTTACATCAAGCTGCCCTTACGGCACTTATTCACTGAAGTCCTGTAAAGTGGACAGAAGGGCTTACATCACAATAAACAAAGGGTGTTGGCTGCAGAAAATGTCGGAAAAAAAATGAAGGGGAAAGTGTTGCTTCGGGCAAAAATAGCATTAAGCATATCTACACATTTTGCTATGGTGTCTTCCTTGATGTTGCTGTTCCATAAAGTGTAAAAAAAATGATCGAGCGAACTTCCTATTCGGTAACGTTAATGGGAGAACTATGACGCAGTCGAACATCCTACAGAAGGGAACGGGTGCAACTGCTGAGTAAAGGTCACGGACTTGCCTTGTTCGCGCTATTTTTTGAAGGCTTGCTTTAAACGCCACGATATTTGTCGTCTAACTTTTAGCCATACAGCACAAGAGACTTTGACTTTATAACAAAATACAGTACTCGATAAAAAAATTATAAATCTATACTAGGGAAATTTGTGAATGCGAAGTTTGCTCCACAGGGTCATTGAACTAGTCTTACAATTACCTTTGATCGCGAGATTTCTAAAGGGCTGGATGCATATCGCACTGCCTTCAAATTTATCTCTGAATAAATTGATCATTTCTTCACTGAGATTGGCACATGCATTGCCTTTACTCTCCGTGGCTTCGTATTGTCTCTCACGTCTTGTGTCATACCCATTCACCGTCCACTTCGTATCGTTGCATAAAATACCCGAAGCACATCCACTGTGTGTTCAATACATGTTTGTTGATGGTGTTTTAAAAATGCATTCAGACAAAATAAGAGAGAAGAGCTGCAACTCCTCCCAACAAAGGGATGCGCCCACTTACCGTAAAAACACTACAACTTCTTATGCCTCTGTCTTTCCACACGAGCGTATGTATGCACTCAGGCGCGCGCATGAATGCCCCGACACACGACAGTTACGCCAAGAGACATGCGCACAGGCACGTGCAAATGACTCTATCGAGTCCTCACTGGAAGAATTATTTATTATTTATTATTTATTTATTGATTTATTTATTCAATACTGACAGTCCACAGAGAAAATAGCAGATGGGCACAATGTATAGTACAAAAAGCGTTTATCACGTCAACTATGAAGCAATATGTAAGAAAGCAGGAACGTTGGGCGTTTACACAAAAACAATTTGCACTACATAATATATCAGCCCTAACTAGTGCATGCTAATTTTCATGATAATGGAGATGGCCATTAAACATTTTACACTGCATGCACCACTACACACACAATAGCCAATGTTACATGCCTTTTGCGTGGTCAAATAATACGACATGGCCAATTTAAACCGGATAGCGATTTTTTTTTCCACTTTTGGATCGAAATCAGATAGCGAACTCAGCGTTAGTTTTGAGAGGAACTAGCATATTCCATTTACGGATGGGAACCGGAAAAAATTCTTTTGCCTCATTATTGTTACATTTTTGTCTACTCATAGGTGTTTGTATGTATCTGGCGCTACCCTCGTGTTTTAAAAAACGTACGAAACGTACATTTGAAATGTCAGTTTTCAACAATTACTGCAGACGTTGATAAAAAAAATGTACGCGGGCCTGTATGGCTCATGCGTCTGGCGTAATAATTCCACAAAGAACCAGAAGATTACTGGGAGAGCCTACAGATTTGAATTTCTTATGAATGAATCGTATAGCCGATTTTGTTTTGCTTCCATTTTATATTACTCTTTCTCCAGTAGTCTTTGTCCTTTATGTTATTCTGCTAAGATGAATGCAGTTGTAACCAGTAGCGTTGAAATAAAGACACAGATATTATAAGAGTTTTCTGGTGAAACTTTGTACGTTATAAACATCAAACGTAGACTGAGGACGCCGCGGAACATCCAAGAAAAGAACGCTTTTGCCCAAATTCGTGTTCGATACTCGTCCGTAGAGATGTCATGGTTTCATCATCCTGCTATTACCATTTGGGGCTCAGTAGTAGTGCCTGAACATCTGGTAGTTCGCGGCCGCCAACTATTCGACTTGCTGCGAAATGGATGCCCAGTAACTTCAATAATTCTTATTCTTTAGTAACGCGTACACCAATGGAAAGCGACAACGGTTTCAGGGTAGTCTGCATGGCCACTATAAGAAACGAACAACTGAGCGGGATATGTGTACGCAACGAGCACGTTCGCGACGTTTGAAGGAACTCAGAAATAACACTCGAGTTCACGGGCTCGCAACATTGTTGCGCGTTCGAATTGAAAACTGAGCAAATGGTGTCTTGGCGCGCCTCGGTGGACCATAGTATAAACCGCAAAGATGGGGCGAGTGAAGACCCGAATGTTTCTTTTCCAGCTCCACTCCCAATCTGTGCGCTTCTTTTATGAGCATAAATAAGGGCACGATCTCCGTGCTGAGCCATACGAACAAGGTGAGCATCGGTGGCAAGCAGGAGCTATTATTGACTGTCCATCAGATCGCGGCTGGCCACCTGGCCCTAGTGCCTAGGTCGAAACCATATACTGCATATATATTGAGCACCACGTAGGACATAAAAAGAACGAATTTTACGCATCTTTCGTGAACTGTAACTCTTTCGTGAACCGCACGAGAAGCGCCGCCTAAAGACTGCCTCTCTACTCAGCGGCCGCCGCAGAGTAGAGGGAAGTTAAATATCTCAGTGTATCGGCTGCTGAATGTTCGAAATGATCGAAGCGACGATCCGATGACATGATCGCTGGAAAGATGACTGGCTGGCTCGTTGGCCGCCGGCACATAGGCGACGACGGTCTACTCCACGTAAACGCAAAATGTACAATATGTACACTTTATTTGCAGTACCTATTTACATCTCTCAAGGCTCAGATCGCATACAAGATGTCGGGCGAGGCCCGCGTTGGAGCGGGGCTCGCCGCACTCCTCCTCTCCTCTCTCAATCTCTCCCTCACTCGAAGCATCAAACCTCATCGTTTTACCACTAAACCCCACCCAGAACAGGACGTCACAAATTGAGGGTGAGGATGGCTCATTGATTCGCCCACACTAAGCCACTGATTGGCCACCGTGACCACTAAAGCTAGGTGGGTTCAAAATAGTCACGTGACCCACCTCTCTCACTCTCATACAGATAACTAGAGGTATTCAGCAAAACACAAATATAACACCTGAAAATCACCCAACTATAAAAGCAAACCTAGCACCGGCCATCGGTTGTCGGGCGGCTCGTCTTCAAGTATTGTCCATACCATGCACGCCTGTGAAGGGGAAATTAAAACACTTCGTTAAATCCGGGAAATCGTTACACAGACGTTCGTAACATCCAGGTTTAACTGCAACACAAATTCAGCAACTCACGTGTCAAAAAATAAAGACATGACAGATCTAACGAACGCTAGAAAATGCCTCCTTCCTCTTCCATCCCCCCTTACCAAAAACTTGATGGAAGTTGGGCGACTTGGTGTTCGGACAACTCCACATAATAGCAGAAAAAAACAAAAAAATACTTGTTACTCGGGAACGCTCCCTATTCGACGCCATGAGTAACGCATTATTACTAGATTGTATCTTTTTATTGGCTGTTGGAACAGGTTTCAGATTTCGTTTTCCTATTTCCTAATGGTTTATCTTTCATTCTCCCATTAAGTTTCTGGCCTTTCGTATGACTTGATTATCAGGTCACTTGATGCGCAACCCTTGTTCTGGAGTATAGTACCCTGTCACCAATATAAGTCGAGGCGGTGATTTGCACTGATTAGTCCATGATCACAATGATTCAAAACAGTGATACCGAGCAAACAAGAAGAGAGGTCACACTGCGCTGATTAGAAACTGAAAGTGTTTTTGCAAGCTGTACTAAATATACAAAGGGAGCGAGAAGAAAAAGCAGGAAGCGAAGTCAAATAGTTGCTTCTCCATCCGCGCGGCGCCCTGACGCCCGGCACCTGCGCATCGTGGAATGCCTTCGGGCGTGAATCGGCTCCGAATAAAAGCGGTCTTCCGTCGCGGTGGGACCGGCTGCTGGCCAAGTCGGAGACGGCGTCAAAGCCGCGCAGCGAGTCTTCAATGCGGTCGTCATCGGATGGCAGAGGGAGTCCATGCGTTTGGCGCGGTTGTACTCCTGCAGGGCGTTGAAGCTGCGCAAAAAGCGCCTGTTCACCCGAGTGTTGGGATGGACCAGGGAGAACCATGTTGTGCCGATGGAGGCGGCTGGTCCTGCGCCGAGTTGCCCTTGCTCCGTCGAGGTCGTTGCCGGGGGCGAGGATCCGCTCTCACGCCGGCGCTGGCGCCATCTGCGTGTCAATAACACCCGCTCTCGTCTGAGCTCACGCGAACATATCGTGCACACAGAGTAGTGACGGAGGCATGAAGTTAAGCCCCACATACCTATCTATGTCGTTCACGAGCAAAAGGAGTTAAGGGAGGAGGCGAAGCAGCGTAGGATCTGTTAAACACAGTTTACCACGAAGCGCGGAAACTAGGAGAAAAAAATATCGAGCCATGAATACAATCTGATTTCCCTTCAGCAGATAATAATTTTTTTCTGTAATATTGGTAGTGAAGGTAGACACTACTTAGTCATATCTTGCTTTTTACTTGTTAATGTAAATTAAAGTTGCATGTAGTGAGCCAGGCAGTCCTTTATTTTACTGCGAATGAAGTATACAGGACACGCAGTTTTTCAAATATCTGAAAAACCCACTTCCCTTGTGTACGTGCATTGCTGAAGCATATTCACCTTCATGGCGCCATTTCAAGGATTCACGCACAGATTAGATTTGTGAGAGTACGCCCTGCTCTTAATGTAGTTATGTTGGATGAGATACATGGGTAGCTTGGGTAGACGTGCAATGCTACGGGGCGCACTGCCCGGACTAAGGAAGGACATGCAACCTGGCAAAAAATGGCAGGAAACCAAGGTCGTCTGCAGAACACCGCTGTAGGGGACAGCGAGGCTTTTACTGCACCAATGACCACTCAGCAAGTGCCCTAACCAACAGAAAAGATAAAGCTTGCCTAAATGTCGCATTGACATTCCTCTTAGGTTCACCTACGCATCCTGCGCTGCCCGGTGCACTGCCGGTTGGCCTATTGCAGCAATGAGCATTTACTTGGATTGGTTTGCACTGGGAGGAATATTGCTTCTGGAAGCCCCGCACTTCAATTTGCCTCTGCTACCGTGGCAATTGTGCAGCTCGCGAAATTGTAGTTTCCGTGAATTATGACGGCGTGCATACGGTAGTTTTCATACCTCGTCGCGCGTCCGCAACAGTAAAACGTATTATTCAAGGGTTTCCGTTCGCAAACATCCGGTAAGCACGCAGATTTTCATCGCACATGATGCGTCAAGTTTCTGTTTGAGGCTGTAGCGCCACCATCATCATCTTCCCCAGGGGCACGATCATCATGAGGAGTTTGGCCAGGTGGCATGGAGGACACGTGACACTCGGCACTCGGCACACTTCTGGAACGGCACTCGCGTTCTACGCTCCTCGTCCTGACCATGGCACGGCCAACGCAACAGAAATAAACGTGGGCTCGGCCGCACCGCCTCATCGGCCCGCCTACAATTTGGTGACCCGACAAGTGGCTTCGCCATGGCTTCGAGACGCTGCTTCCCCAGACACAACGCAGACGACGGCACGCGAAGAACGTTCCCCGCCCTGCCCGACCTTCCCTTGCTGATCCCGTTTGATTCCATCTCAAAGCACGCTGCATGGTTCGTCATCGTGGAGAGCCCATTTTTCGATAAATGACATCTGCTCACCAGAAATCAGGTACCTCGTGACACTACAGAAGCTACCTGCTAACCTCATTGAGTAGATCCAGCTGCCGACCCCAGGACCCGGTGCGTATGACGATTTGAAGGCCGCTGTCCTATACCACTACGGTATAGGAACGCCTTTTGTCCCCCACCACAAACGCCTTCCAACGCCATCCGTGGATTACACGTCGCCGGCAGGTCCACCCTCGCCTGACCAACATGCACGAACCCCGACTATGACTTGCGGCACTTCCGAATTGGCGTTTCACTTAGCCAACTCGGACGCAACACCCATGGCGCAGTCCCACACGTTGTTGCGTCTGCTGCACAAACCCACCTGCCACAGCTCGCCTCGAACGCTTCTTCTACTACAGGCGAAGGCTCCGGTGAGCGCCTTGGCTCCGTGACCGTGCTATCTTTTCCGAACCTCGTCGCCTGCTTCGCCAGCGTTGCACATGAAGTGCACACACGAGGTTGACGCAATGCCCAGCTCCACTGCAATCGCAGCCTGACTCAGGTGAATCGTACATTGTGGGCCCTGTCCGCGGACACCAACAACACAGCCGCCGGCCATTGCTCTACATCAGGTGCCCCAAGAGCGCCCCGTAATCCGCGACGTGCAGGATGACCAGACCGCGGCCGCATAATCGCCACCGACCAGAGGAACTCTGTTTTTCGGCGGCCGCCGACGTCGCCACCGACGCCCTAAGCAATAGTCGTCAAAGCGAGTTTCCTCGCAGGGGCTCCTTCAGTGCACGGCCCCAAGCCGTCAATGGCGCCTTGCCCAACGCCCTTGGCTCGTGCCCGGTCGACGGTGACTCCGGGTTCGTGCAAATACTCGTCGGCGCTCCAGCAGTCGGGTGCCTTGCTGTTGTAGCGCTCAGCAGAGTGGTCATACCAAGGACGCACCACGAACCTCCGCAACGATGCTGCGCCCGAAACCGCGGTCGACAATTCCACGTCAAGGACGTCAGCCTCGTCGAAATGGCGGCCGAACGACGATGTGCACACGTCGCCAGAGCCTGCTTGTGCAGCGCCAATTCTCGGAGCATGGCCATTTCGTCTACACCATGGCCACGCCTCACGCCACTTTTTCTCCGGGGCGGCTACACCCTACACCAACTCGTCCCATCCTCCACTCCCAGCCTCGTCCACCAGAGGTTTCCCTACATCCCGGACGCTACCTCGCCGACGACCAGGACCATGCCGTTATTCAACCCCTACCACTTGACCACTGACTGCCCACGGACTCTTCCTGACAACGGATAAATTGTACATACCTGTACATAGTGCGTAGTGCATTTTCGCGCATTGTCATTTACATTCGTCACTTTACCGCGCTTCACGCTAGGGGGGAGCCCTGTAGCGCCACCATCATCATCTTCACCAGCGGCACGGTCATCATGAGGAGTTTGGCCAGGTGGCATGGAGTACACGGAACACTCGGCACTCGGCACACCTCTGGAACGGCACTCGCGTTCTACGCTCCTCGTCCTGACCATGGCACGGCCAACGCAACAGAAATAAACGTGGGCTCGGACGCACCGCCTCATCGGCCGCCTACAAGGCTATACCATACCTCGCAGTTATACCTCACAGAGGCAGAATATACTTGACTTTCAACGCGCAAAGGTAGAAGGAAGGTATTAAATTTTCTGTATTTTTTACGTTGGCACCACGCATTCTTCGTTTTGTGTTTCCACTGGGGGTAATCAATTCACCACTGATACTAACTAAGCCAGGTGTAAAATTGCGTTGGTGTGAAGTGCGTCATCTCTTGCTATCTGTCTGTTCCCTTTCACGTTTGACAAAAATCAAGAAGGAGCGTAAAAAAATGTGTGAGGAAGTAATC
Organism: Haemaphysalis longicornis; assembly: GCA_013339765.2. NCBI lineage: Eukaryota > Metazoa > Arthropoda > Arachnida > Ixodida > Ixodidae > Haemaphysalis > Haemaphysalis longicornis. The sequence goes on along the minus strand of CM023452.1, from coordinate 172,555,444 downwards.
GATATTTATTGGCTGTTGCATAACAAGACGTCGGAGCATAACTGAGATCATTTAAAGGTTGAAGCGGAGGTTACACCAGAATCTGAAACAAACAGGCCAGCGTGATTTTTTTAGAGCGTGTTAATACTTAAGTTGCTGCCCAAAGCGACTCACCTCCCTGTTACGGAAAGTTGGTGTTTCATAATTTGAACAAGGGCAGCCCTTCTAAGACCGCACTGCGCCCATTCTGGCGAGTTGGAATACAACCTGGTGACGAGAGTCGGAAATATAGAGCTTACCTGTGGCATCCATAGAGCGCAGCAAGTGCGAGCAGCGTGAGAAGCAGCGCCGCCGTCGGCGCCGAGGCCAGAACAACCCTGATCGTCCAAGCTGTGCTGGCGGTAGAGGAGGGCGAGGCGCAGCGGGCGTCTGCGGTCAGCTTGTGCGGCGTCGGGCACACGCACACGGAGTCGATGCATCGCGTCAGAGGGTTGCTGCGACGGCACTGCTGCGAGCTGACGCAAGGCTCGAAGAGCCTGCGGATGCCGTTGGCAGCCTCCTGGCCGTACTCCATCTTCTTCTTGCGCCTCGGAAAAATTGATCATTATGGCGTTGCTCCTTGCGGAATCACGCATACTCGGTAACGTGACCCTTTTGACACAAGTCTCAGAAAAAAAATCTTCAGGCGAGTTTTGTCTGCTACCGTGCTTCCTAGGTGAAATATAAGAGTGGCAACATTTATTAACAACACCTTTACTTCTGCATCGTAATTGCATCTCTGTGTTCGCTTTCGTTTCGTTTTCTTCTGACGCAAATTCCTTAGACCAGCATTTTTCTTTCTACTTGCGGTGCGTCATGTTCAGGGGTCACCCGGCACGCACTAATCTACAGCTTTTCCGTTCCAAATTCATAGTGTTGTGAATTTCGGGAACCGGGCACATTGCCGCTTGACGCTCCCGAGTACCGGGCAATCCCCTAAGTGTGTATGTGTCACGAGAAAAGGAACAACAGCGGTCACTACTTTTGTTCTGCGCTGGCACCATGCAGAGACAGCTCAGTTGGTAGAACACTTGGTTTCTACTCTGCAGGCCCGTTTCAAACCCCGTCAGGTCACACATGTGTTTTAATTTGTTGTTTACAGCGTCCACCGTCTTGCTGACCTGACGACTACGACAACAACCATGATACTTTTTCCCAGAATGGGGCAATTAGAGCTTTCGCTTTGAAAGCAGTTTGAAATCAGGCCCCCTTAACCCTGAAAAACTGCGTCAAAAAGGCGCTATGTATGCAGAGAAAAATTTCAAGCCCTGCCACTCAACGTCAAATCTGTCGGAAGTGCTGAGCAGCGATTCGCCATAATGAGCTGTAGCAGCGTTATTCACCCACTGCTACCCCCATCACGCTCTTAGCCTACCTGTCTCAACCCTCTATTGATGAATACGCGGACGTTTGTCCAATGCAATTGAAATTTCCCGCCTTAGGAATGCTGGCGCGCCCCCTTGCCTTTAACAGCGCGTGCGGGAGTTATGTTCTTTTTGTGCTTGCTTTCATCTAGCATGCGCCCGGCGCCTTAATGCGCAGTTTGAAACGCATCGTTTTTGACGGACACTTTTTTAGCTTACTGTCGTAAAAACCAACCCAACGGGCGTAGCTAAGTAAATAAAGGGGGGGGAGGGGGGGGGGTGGCTGCCGGTTCCGCAAATGTACCTGCAGTTTTCTTTGCGCGAACAACAAGGGAGATGTATGACAAGCGCCAGCGGTTCACGAGTTCGGATGGTTATGACTATATACGCTAGTACAATGCAATCCTTATTTTATATAAACCGCTTGGTTTTTAAACCGCTTGCCTTCTAAATTTCGCTGAGCAGCCACATTCGGTACAGTGTGATGACAAATGAGAACTGGCGGACCCTTCAACGATAAATGATGCTCACGTAAGCGCACATTTATGCATCGGCCAGTTTGGCCCACATGACAGATGAATGCTATAAAACTCCGGTGCGCAAGAACAGTAACGGTTCGCATGCTTAACGCCACGACCTACCACTTGTTTATTAGACCTACTCTTTGCCCTATATCTACTCTGGAGAAACAGAGCGAAGCTTTTGCGGGCTGTTATAGCGACCTGAACACCATACCGCAAGTCTACTTTCTTCAGCCTATGCTAATGCCACGAAGGTAGGGAATGACAGCACATTTCTTTGTCTATTGGTGTCAACCTACATTGACATTCTTATTTCCAAACCTAAAACAATTACACAAGCTTTCCACATGTCAAATTAGCAGGGTTTCCGGGAATCCGGCCAGCCCTAACTTTACACTTGGCCGTTAGAAGCTATTTTTCCGTTTTATGAATAACCAAAGCCTGATCAGGGCTAGTTGGTTGAACATACTGAATACATTGAGGCGCTAAATGGGGCAATGAACAAACAAAAAAGTCAAGAATACATGACTTTTTGACAGCACAACGGAAACATGATAAAGCGATGGCATTCTTTAGTAGCTTGGAATGACCAGACGAATAACGCCGCAGTGGCTTAACAGACCATGGGGCGTACATCCAACAAGTGTGGAATCTGTTAAACTGAACAGACAAGTCTAGATACTGAATGCAAACCTTCTTTTAGTGTTTCCGACCGTAAGTTAAGGCCAAGAGCCCTTTCGTTAAAAACGTTTAAAATGTCGACCGTAGACCTTAGGCTGGAAGCTGTGTCGAAATAACCAAGTAATCGTCGACATAACACAAGAATTTCTTCACCATACCGCTTAAATACTTTTCAAGGAAGCGGTCAGCTTTTGCAAAAAAGATGTTTAAATTGGGGCCACTCGCTTAGGTTAGCCCGGACCACTGCTCGCGTTCTCCTCGAGTGTGCTGCCGCTTGTGCTAGGATGTGGCACCCTTTTCAACAGTGTCCCGCTCTAAAGAAAACGTGTTTCCGGTGCGGTGAACTCGGCCACTTCAGAAATGCCTGCCGTACGCCGCGTAATGCAACCATGCATGCGTCGTCACCTTGTGTGAGACGACACACCCGGCCACCGTTGCGAAACCACCGTACGCAGCGTACTGCAACCACGCATGCGTCGTCACCTCGTGTGGAAACGACACACCCGGCCAGCGTCGCGAAGCATCGAGACCCACCCGACGACGACAAGGGAATAGTCGTCAACCAGCTGGGCTAACACAAAAATTCATCACGGCAAGGATTCTACGCCGATGTCAAGGTGAATGGCACCTTTACTCTCCTTTCTGGTAGACCACAAGATCAACTATCTCAATTCTATCCGACGAAATTTTTCAACGTCACTCTGCTACGCAAATAGCACTTGAAGCTCCGGGAAAGATGTCCGGAAATATCATACTTGTGTCAGGATGTTTCACACTGCTCTGTTCAAAAATATTCAGGAACCTCTCTCATTTTATGTGGTGCCAAAAGGCAGATCCCTTCTTGGAATAAATGCTATTTCTGCTCTCCAATTAATTCTCACAGAAGACCACTTTCGATGCTGGCAAACAGCTACAGAGAGCCAGTCTGGAGTTGATCAACTGGGCGAAGTGGTTGAACAACTCCGATTTGAACTACAGGGTCATGTATCAGAGCTAGCACAAAGCAGAAGGAGAGAAGCGAAATCGGCTGAAGAAATGCGCTTGCTAAAGTCTCAACTAGCAGATCTTCGAGAGAAAGTTCGGGCGAAATCGTGTGATATTGAGGAGGGCACAAGTGAGGCTCCAGAGGTTCAAGAGAAAGAAGCTGACAAGCCTGAGGGAGAAGCCGAAAAGGCCGACAAAGCAGACATGCCCGAGGGTGTGGCCGAGAAGGCCAACGAACAGGATAAGCCCAAGATCGAGGACGTCGAGTATGACGACGAGTCCGCCGACAAAAAAAAAGAAGAAAAGGAAAAAGTGAAAAGGAAACAGTACAGTGTGGGAAGTGAAGCAGGAAGTGCCTTCAAAGTGAAAGTGAAGTGTGCTGTAAAGGAAGTGGAAAGGGCTATATCAGTAACATCTGTGACAATTAGTTTTGGACATGTGGATGATATTATATTGGCTGTGTGGACTGTGTCAGTTGTTTGTGTAGAGTATGGGAATGGCATTTGCTCGTTTTATTCTTTTCTTTATAAGGGAGACGGATGAAGTGCAAAAAAATTTAAGGGAAGGAGAATGTAGTATTCGGGGGGTGTCGGTTTTGTTTTTGGTTTTGATGTCAATTGATTCTACCACCAGGTGGATAACCCCGGGGTACATATACGCCGTCACTGAATAAAATTTCTCTTTTGGCTTGACTCTTCGGCTCGAGCGTACGTCTCCTGCTTCGCCCTTCGGGGCCGTGGCCTACGCCACACCACAACTGGCCAGGCACCGCTGATGATGATTGTGGCAGGATGCCCCCAGGGACTGGCGAACCAAAGAATCCATCACCAGATATCGTCGCGTTCAACCACCGTCGTCATCTTCCCGTAGGGGAACCCTGAGTACCACACCCCCACTGCGCATGCCTGGCCAGGCACCGCTGATGATAATTGTGGCAGGATGTCCCTCTGGATTTGCCAACCAGACAATACATCACGAGATAGCTACGCGTTCAACAATCATCATAACCTTCCCGTAGGGGAACACTGAGTAGCAACCGAGGATTCCTCCTCTCCTCTCCGAAGCTCCTCTCCTCTCCGGCATTCCTCCTCTCCTCTCCGAAGCTCCTCTCATCTCCGGGATCGCGCGACGAATGGCGACACCTGTGGCTCCGCGCGCGATAATGCGAAGCAGCTTAGGGTTAGAGAGGCGACGGTAGCCGCTGCATACTCAGCTGGGGGCGCCACTGTAACTCCGCGGTATAAATGACGCGCGCGCTCCGCTCCCCTCATTCTCCTCCCACAACGCCGCGATCGAACTTAAAACTTATGGGAACCTGAGTCTACCCCATGACTGCTTCGCATACTACTCAGGATTCCCCTAAGAGAATATTGTGAAATTTTTTGTATAGTTACCAACGCAGGCGACAAGCACGTTAATAATTGATCGTATTTTTCTTAATTATCGTTCTATATTTCGTGTAACCAGTCTAACCGTGCTAAAAACTTCGTTTTCTCCAACAAATCGGCATTATGATCAGTTCCTGCGCTGATACCAACAAAAGATGGGCTTCGAAGACGAAACACTTTGTAGCTGACTATCCAAAGACTATTCCTTCTAGTGGGGATACATAAGAATCAAATAACAATCTTCTGGTATATGACAAGAAAAAGCGTCATACTGACACCGACATCACCTTCAGTTTCAGGACAACAGAATTTTGCTTCACTGTGGCCAGGTATTCTCCATATGCGAATCACCAAACGCCGCATTCTGGTGCGGTCGCACACACACCTCAGCATTGATGGGTTCACTAGAACCTTGCATTATCCTCTTTAAGGCCAGAATATGTTCCAATACGGAACAAACTGCCGAAAGCGTGCAGAATGAGTGTCTTTGCGTGTCTGCATACGCAAACAAAGCAATATGTTTCATTAGGAAACAAACTGGCGAAAGTGTGGTGAATGAGTCATTGCGTGTCTGCGTACGCAAAAAGTACGCCCAACTCCCCTCGCGGGAACCCGGGTGTGATGCGACGCTGAAGGGGGTTTCATTGTGCGTTTCCGTTGGGTCGATTACTCAAATTGCGTGAGCAATCGTCGTGTAATGCGAGAGAAAAAGAGAGAGAGCGCAAGCGTAGCGCGGACGGCCGTCGACTGAGAGACCGGCCGGAGCTCGGCACTCCGCTTATATGCGGAGCGCCCCCGAAGGAGAGGAGACCGAGGAGAGAGAGGGCGCTGCACATGCGCACAGCGCGCGCAGCGCCGCCCACCGGCGGAGTGAGAGTGCGCTGCGCCACGCGCACGCAGATGTTGGGCGAGAGTGTTCGCTATCGGAGAGAGGAGAGGAGGCGAGCGGAGGAGAGACGCAGCTGTGCGGACGCGGACGACGACGACGCAGGAAGGACAGGGCCGCCGGCAAGAGATGCTCCTCTCAGCGTCGCATCTAAAAAAAAACAATATGCTCCAATAGGGGACAAACTACCGAAAGTGTGGACAATGAGTATCAATGCGTGTCTGTGTATGCAAGCAGAACAATAATGCCGCGAACCATGTAGAGGTTTGTTTATTTATTGTTTGTTCTTACTGCCCGGCCACGCCCGACTCTGTTATCTGTGTCCGAAGAGAAGCGCGTTTTCCATTCTTTCTTTTTAGGCAGCACGGGCTACCTCATTCAGACAAGCAGACTGTTTCGCCCTAACGTCACTAGCCCAGAATAATCTTCTTTGATCTACAATGTTCTGGATGTAAATCGACGGTTCCAGATACACTCGCGCCGAAAGATTAAAGCCTGCAGAGCAGACGCCGCGGCATCGGAATCGCCGACGCTCGCTTGAGCAGGTCATTTTGTTTACTGCTGCTTCGCCGCCTGTGTGTTCTTTGAGTTGTTAGGGGAGCACAAGTTCGCTCCAATAAACTTGCTTCCCTTGAGGACAACGCCGTTGTCTTTGACTTCGTTACAATATGTTCCAATAGGGGACAAACTGCCGAAAGTGTGGAGAATGAGTGTCATTGCGTGTTGGGGTATGCAAACAACACTGATGGCTTTTAGCAAGCGGGGGACATAGTAAAGTAGCAACCAAATATTGACTGTGGCATCGAAGAGGGATAGCGACCTTCCGCTTCGTCGGACCTTCTGAATGGCTCACGTGTGATGTTTTCCACCGACCGTCACCGCCAAAGCACACAGCTTTTGGAGAACGTCCCAGCCTAAGCGCTAAACCAGGGGTCCGCAGTGGCTTTTGAAGGCAAGAGCCCTGCATAGAAATTGGCTGCTGCCTTGGCCAAAGCAGCTTTGTCTGGCTTGGCCGGCTCCACTGTTTTCTCCGGTATTCCTCCGGGCACAATCATAATACTCCCCAATGTAGATGACGGGGTGAAGAGTAGAGCGTAGCGCGAAGACAAGCAAAAACGTTTCCCCTCTAGAACTCGAACTCCGGAGGCCGCATTCACCATTGGTAAACAAGACAGTGAATGAAAGGGGTGGAGCGGTACGAAGCGCGGGAGCGTGATATAAAGGTGATGGGAGGGGCAACGAAGCGTGGAAACTTTAATGAGGAGACCCCGCGGGAGAATTGTTGCTTCGATTTCGGGAGGAACGAGGCTTGAAAGAGTAGATTCTTTCAAGCGTTCGTTGATACAACACAGAAGTGGTTCACTGGACTGAAGAACTTGGCCTCCACTCTGTCGAACGCCTTTGTGAAAAGATTCTGGTGAGATGGAACACGTGTGCTATGGCAAAATAAGTCACGGCTTCGCTCAGAAACTTCATTGACTTCGGCGAAGACTCAAAGTAAGGAAGCGCGATGGAAAGGACGACACTTACTTGACGCGGTTGCATGCCGTGTGAGAAGTTTCTACCCCGCGTGGTCGGAATAAAGCAAGCTTGAGTACGAGTAGGTTTGTTTCATCTTGTAGCCGGAATGCTCTGTGTGTGGCAGCGCTTGAGAAGAACGGAACTAGCTCAATTCGCCTGGGACTAATTGGCTTTTTTGAATATTGATGTGAGGCAGCCAATTTTAAGGGTGGACTCCAAGGGTGTGAGAGAAAATTGGTGCAAAACACCTAAGTAAACGAAAATGCGACGTCAAACGCACCTCAGCTCTCCGTTAGTGCGCAACACGTGTTCTTTCTGGCATATCGCTGTCGTGTGACCGCACTCACGTGGGCTGAAGTCATGGGTCTGAAAATGTGCGATTGGGCCAACGGAACAACCGAGCTCAAGCTCAGGGAAGCAGTTCACTTGCGGCTGCACTCGTCTATTTGCCGCAATAAGTTTCTTGAATGAGCATAAGAACATGGCCAAGCGAGAATTCATAGCGGCCTTACACATTTGGAGCAGCGGGTAACAATGTTCATCGTCGCAACGCTCATTGTAAGGATGCCTGAAAAAAAATGCCTTCTTTCAATCGTACGTTGTTGAAATTCGCATACTTTTGCCCTGTCACCGCGAAATGGTGCGGGCTTGTATATACTATAATTTTATATTTACTACTTTAAACGTTTTGTTTTCTTTGATATTTCCATTATCATTGGGTGTTGTTCGACGAGCCCCGTCTCATTCCTTCTGACAGCAATACATAAGCGGGTGTTCTTTTTTAGAAAAATGAACTTTTAAATGTGGCCTAGGGCTGCCTTCTCCCCGTTTTTTGCATCGCCCTAGGTTCGGGCACTCCCCGTCCATAACAATATCCCTACGTAAACTGGCCCAGATGTCCGTTCAGCGTTGATGCTTCTCATCCTGCGCTATAAATACAGTATAAATTACTCGAAAAAATCTTGGTGCTTTCTACGGGGCTATATAATTAATAAAGGCAAGAACGAAAGAATGCCACTTGCCGTTAAAAGACGGAATGTGGCGGAGTATGAGAACTCAGTAACTCGTCTGGAGTTTTTGAGGCGGGGTAGGCGTAGCACAGGTATACGGGTGGCCATTTTGCTTGCCCGTCTGTGAAAAACCATCGTCTGTCGTACTTCGGCATCATTGGCATTGAATAACATAATAAACCGCATCAATTTTGAGTACCTATACAGGTTGTACAAATAATCAATCGCCGAGCGCAGTGCAAACACTGTAATAGAGACGCAAGGGTAATGAAGAGACGTGCGTTAGTTTGTACTACGTGTTTGTATACGTGTTGTGTACTACGTGTTTTTATTCCTCGGTCGTGTTCCGTTCACGCTGTTCCCTCTTTTCATGAGCAAGGGTACACTTCACCGGCGCCGGGAACGTGGTGGCGACGGACGGTCAACCAGTGCCGGTAAGTACCGTTCACGGTAAAACTCGTGCATGGGCAGTCATTTCCCGCAATCACGGTTTGCGATAATGTAAGCGCATAACGGTATTCTCAAGGTTCATAACAACGTAAACGCTCCCTATACTCGGATAAAATGATCCAAAATAACGGTTACCAAACATCTGCCAATTGCGTTCTGATAAAGCTCAGAGAAATCAAAGGGTCTCGTTTTGGTCGATCGGTGGTTTTGCTTTTTCTTTTTGGTCATAGCCTTTTAATTTTGACTCAAGTGTTTGTGTTTTCGTAATGCGCTCAGTACACTTCAATATTGGTACTTTTAGTTTTAAAGCGAAACTTTAGGGTCCTCACTGATGCCGTTCTACGTTAATGCGCCGTGAAGGAAAGCGAACTTTCTCTGGCGTTGATGATGAATGGTAGCGGCTGAAGTGAAAAAAAAAAAAAATCACCGTGCCCACTCATCGCAAAGGTACTTTTAAGAAGATGGCAGTCGTCTGCGCCCCTGCTGCGTAAACTAATTCGTTTGCCGCGTACCACTGCTGCACACTCAGGCCCTTCGCCTCGCGGCGTTCACGCGCCATATACTGGAATCTCTCATTACTGTTGAAAACTTGGAGTGCCGCCAGGAGCTATAGTGCCGCAAGCGACAGCAGGCGACGGAGGAAGCTTTTCTTTATAGTGGATGCAGTATTTCATTTGCTATCCCGCAAATCAAGCTTACATAGTACTTTTAGCAAAGGAACACTGCTAATGCCGCGTATGTAATAATTTTCTGTCTCAGATTTGCGAAATGTTTTCTTTTTGTTAAATAATGTTGACAAGTATGAACACTGCCTCCAGATCCAAATTCATAGGAATGGTTGAGGGTATGTAAGCTTCTTCTTTTGTCTCCCTTTCACTTCGTCCGGCCGGCTGAATCGAGGGACAGACAGACAGACAGACAGGCAGACAGACGGACCAATATTCCTGTGTTCAAGTAGGAAAAGAAAGACTATCTCTTTTAAAACGCTACTCGTACCCTAGTTAAACTTAGGTCTCTCGCGTTCTGAAGCCGGCGTCTATTCGATTCCTCTATTTCGACACGGTCGAAGCGAATGCCACGCAGCAGCTACCGATTCGCGCCGTACACTCCAAACCCAAACGTTAGGCATACGAATTGCAAACCCCAGAGTTTGATAGATTTGATTGTGGGGTTTAACGCGCCTATGCTACACAGGCGATGGGGCGCGCCGTAGTGGAGGGCTCTGGAATAAATTTGACCACCTGTAGAGGGTGTTTAACTGGCGCCGAAATGTGGAAAAGACGGCAGTTTTCGATTTTCGCTTCCGTAAAATAATTGGCTGCGCGGCCGGGAATCGAACCCGCGTTGTCCTGGTCGGCAGCACCACGCCTTAGCCACTGAACCACCGCGGCGGGTACGCCCGAGAGTAGTTGTGGGTAGTGTGGAAAAGGGGTGCGCCCCTCCAGAGTAGCACATACTGGTATTCTGAGATTGGCCAACCGAAGAATACACCAGGGGAAAGCTTGCAGCTCAACCATCGTCGTCGTTAGTCGGAGGGGTCCATGATTTCTTACGGAGGTCATGCATCGTATCTCTCCCTGTTTCCCGAGAGAAAGGGTTTTGATTTTTTCTTTTTTTTGCTGTAGTGAAGAAAAAAATCTGCGGCACAAGGGTCACCTCGATACCGAAATTAGGTATATATCTCTATTATTCGCTCTAACTCTGTTTTTTCTCGGCTGTTTCTGCTGTGTAACCACGCAAAACGTTCTCTGAGATTTCTCTTTGGTAGTATCTGTAATTTATTTCGATCTCGCGTGGGGCGGCCTCGTGTTGGAGATTGCCTGTTTTGCCGTTCTAAAAGTGGCGCACTCTGAACGATATCTTTGGCCACACCCTCCCCTACTCGCTCTTTGTTGCTTGTCCGCTGTTTTCTATGTGTGTGGATTGTTTCGACGCGTATCGTATAGGCCCTGGAAGTATTGGAATCTCTCCCCTCTTTTTCTGCCGAATTAAGGTAGACTGCATAAGCTAACGAGAGAGGCGACGTTTTCTCGATAAATAGACACACAATGGTGACAGTTGAGACGGCTAAGTAATACCTTCAGCCGGAGGCACAGAAAAAAAAGCACCTAGTTGCCGTATACTTCCTTGCAACGATGAGCCAGTGCTCATCGATGCCGCACATTAAACACGCCTTTTTCACCGCTGTGGAGTTATGGATGGCTATTGTCTCTGTGGAAAGGTTTGATTGATTGATTGATTGATTGATTGATTGATTGATTGATTGATTGATTGATTGATTGATTGATTGATTGATTGATTGATTGATTGATTGATTGATTGAATCCTAATGGCGTAATGAAAGAGACCCTGTAGAGATAAAAGCGGCAAGCCAAAATCCATACTTTGAAGGCAGCACACTATACGCAGATTTCCAGTAGGCCGTTTCGGTCAAAATTTACTAAACTTAGGCGTATTGTACTCACAAAACTCGAACTACTCGCAATAGCGCTACCCACACGCTTACTGCTTGGGCTCAAGGTTGTCGACCTAGTCTCATATTTATTTGCAAATATATAACGATCGTTATCTGTCAACGCCTGGACAGTCATGGCGAGTAATTATCCTAATCCAAGGAGGATTTCTCCTATAAATTGAGTTGTCGGAGGCGAACTCTGCCCATAATTAACTCCTCACTATAGTTTGTATCTACAATAGATGACAAATTAGGGGACTGCGCACCATTACCGTCCTGTTCAACTTTCGTGTTATTGTCACGTGCTATTAACGCCACGCACCAGCGGTCTCCACTCCGCCTCTCTCTACCTGTTCTGCTGCGTAGCACACCTGCCGTTCTCGTTTACCTGAGGCTTAGAGCGTCTCTCACCGCCTTTTTCTGATTTTCCACAAATAATTCTGCAGTTTGCTTTGTTGTCGCTCCTTTCCTCCGGCATGTCGCTAGTCCTCCCCGCTCGCGATATGTAGGAAAACATGCGTTGAACCCTTTGTTGTTATTGCAAAGCCTCACACCCCTGCTGTGTCTTCCTTCCACCGTCTGCTCGACACCAATTAGCTCGGTTCATTGCTTGCTGCTTGTTTCCCTCGCATGTTGTACGTGCGGGTGTGGTGTTTTCGTTAGGCTGCCCCGTTTTCGGATGAACCACAGTGGGCAGCCTACACGCGTGGTTATAATGTGTTCACCGCTCAGATGGCTTAGCCATACCTGTGGTTAGACGGATCCCTAACGGCTTTCGTTTCTAGCGGGTATGCCGACTATGCAGGTGCTTTGGAACCGGTGTCCACACGCTCTCTAGTATGTGCGTTTCTTCAGGCCGCTTCGCCGACGTGGGCAAGGTTCTCAGAGCAGGCATACAATGGCTTCCTGTGGTGGATTTCCTGCCTTTTTTTTTCTTTGGCCAGCTGAACGCAAAGCGGGTGAAGTAATAGTTGGCGGATAGAAGATGCGGAGGTACGGAAAGTAGAGACTTGTTGCTCTTTTATAATAAAATGCCCTAACAGAACTGCCCTTCTGCTTGATGCATTAAACAGCAATTTTAACGCTCCTCGCGATAATCTATGTACATCACGTCGCATTAAATTTGACAATCATGGTTATAATACCCTACAACTGAAACAAACGCACATAATGGCACACACCCGTCCGCACATAATTTTATATTTTGCTTCCCTAGTACGCCCTGTTCTGTTTTCGAGAGTTTTTAAACTAAATTAGAAATTCGTCTCAGAACGAGTGGCAGCCCGTTTTGTGGCTACGCCCTTTCGCTTACAGATGGAAAAAGCAGACGGGACAACGTTAAAAGACAAATTTGAGGGGAGATTTCGCAGCCTGTCTGTGACTTACACCGTCGGCTTGCGTTGTTGTTGTTGACTAAAATTGTTGGTTACGAGAGCACAATAACTGGCCCATCAGTTGAGGGAGTGGATAATACATTTATGCAAGTGAAGAATGGGAACGATTTAGGGATTGATGTTTTTATCCAGAGTTTGAAGCTATCATTTGCAGGTTATGTTTACTGTCAGTTGTTTGTGGTTCAACCACAGAATGTTACTGCAAAACCCAGCGTTAAGGTATTGTTGAAAAGTCATAGCTCCTTCGGGAATAGTAAATCAAGCAAACTTTCAAGGAGCTGTTCAAATGTAATTGGTTGATTGAATTTTTTGCTTGATTTTTGTCAAGCCTTGTCAATTATTGATAAAAGTATGATCTTCTCTGGGTTGGAACAAACATTAGTTAGGTCATACTTCTACTTGGACGAAGAAGTACAATTACAAAAGCAGCCATTACGCCATTGTCTGCTAGCAAAAACAAAGTGGAGGAACACTTTTACTGGTCAAACTATAACCCACTTGCGATTCCCATAACGCTCCTTAAGGTATCGGCCCCCTTAGCTCGCCTTGAGGTGGTAATAAAGACAGATTTTTATTCAGAATAAATTACTGCATGCTCAAAGCTTCATGTCTGTGCCAAGCAAGACTCACGCGTCCCTAGCAACTGAAATATACCATACAATGAAATATAACACCTTGCGAGAACTAAATAGACTACATGCCTACAAAAATGCACGGAAAATTACTTGCATAATGACGCTCGCACGTTGTACCCGACTCGTGACTCACACCGGTTTCTGATGGGCGGCATATAGTCTCTACAAACAGTAGTACAGCAATTTATCTCTAGCAATATTGAATCAGTCGGGTTGCATGTTGTATATATTGAACCTCATGCCATTAACACGACGTGACTATGATGGCGAAACGAAACAACTTCAACTCAGTCAAAGAAAAAGAGCATGCTATTGCGGCACAAAATGCAGGCTGCCTGGAACATCAAATGCCGTCCTACCTTCATTTGCCCCTTGATTAAACACAGATCGTGATAACTGAAGTGCGTGCGTATTCATTTGTAATTGCAGCCGGGTACATGTCTTTTTAGGACGCCGGAAGACGTATTTGAAAGCTGCAGTCATAAATCAACCAAGAGATGGGGAGAAATGGCATGTGCGTCTAATCGTGATTAGGCAGTAGGTCACGGAGCGGTAAGTTCCGGTAGCATTTCTTTAGCGCTCGTTTGCAAACGCCAACACGCACACACACACACGCCAAAGCGCACGCGCTTCTCTCTCTCTCTCTCTCTATCTGTATATATATTGTATATATTAAGGGTTGGCAGTCAAGAATGCCTCGTAAAGCAAAGCAGAAAATGTGGGGCAGGTCATTGAAACAGGTGAAGAATTTTAAAAGACCGAAAGAAAGTGGAGAAACCGGAAGTGTGCGTGTGTGGGTGTGCGTGTGTGTGTGTGTGTGTGTGTGTGTGCGCGTGTGTGTGTGTGTGTGTGTGTGTGTGTGTGTGTGTGTGTGTGTGTGTGTGTGTGTGTGTGTGTGTGTGTGTGTGTGTGTGTGTGTGTGTGTGTGTGTGTGTGTGTGTGTGTGTGTGTGTGTGTGTGTGTGTGTGTGTGTGTGTGCGTGTGTGTGTGTGTGTGTGTCGATCGACACTGCGAACGGGGAACTGTGATTTAAGTATGTGTAGTACCTGTATATGCTTGCCTTCGGGTATCGTCACACTCCAAGAGGACGCAATAAACAAGTCATTTCTGACAGGGGAAATTTGTTCTTCCCAGGTTTTCATTCAGAACGGAACGTACTGAAGGCCGTTTTGCTCACAATACTAAATGTAGGTCATGATGAAACACGTCACTTTTCTCGTAAGCCCTGCGAACCATTTGAGTCTACAGTAAAAGGGCATATTTAAGAGTTACGGTTTCGTCAGTTATTGAAGCTGGACCGCTGCATTCATGTCGCGTGTAATTTCCAGCTGAGTAATTTGTCGCCTCATACGCTCTGTAGGCAGAGATGAACGATGACAGATACATAAACAACATTCCCTTTGAGAGCTTCGAGCAAACACAAAAATGCAAATATCGTGCAGGAAGCGAGAGAAGAGTGAATGAACCACACGGCGCAATAAAAGGTCTTTGAAGTCCTCACAGCTAATCTATAGTTCTCCAATCCTTCTGCCGTTTAGAAGCGGCGTTCATCACTTGAGTTTCAGGAGAAAAAGGTTTGTGGTGCGACGTTGTTTCCTTTCAGGGTAAGTTAAGACGAAGGAAGGCTTAGAATTCTCCGATACGTTTGCCCTTTTCTTCATTGAAGAGACTGTGCATTCAATTTTTCAACTTTTTTGTGAATGCGATATGCTTGCAGGACGTATTCAACCATTACATCTACTATTTAGATTAGGGGCAAAAAATTAGCTCAAGAAAAACTTCTCTTTGCCACTCAGATAACTGGAAAACTCGCTCAAAGGATTTAGCTGTCTTTCCTTGTGTTGGCGGTCTTTTATGGCTGTAATTACGTCGTTACATCGGGCTAGCGCCTATTGGCCGGCTTTTCTTCACAGGCAACAATGAACGCATTCGAAACCCACTTTAACAAGAAAACCACAAAAGCAATGCGGAAATGAAAGGCGTATCTGCTGCGACATACCAATCAGGTAGTGTTACTCCGTGCTGGCGATAGCTATAGCTTTCGCAGTGCATCCAGGCGTGAATGAATGACTGAAAGCGTTTATCGGAAATGTTGCAGAGTTACCGCTTCAAATATGATCTCATTAACAATACACCCCTACACAATACTTTCTTTCAGCTTTGCCAAATCCGCTCGATTGGCCTATCCCTGTAGCAAACGATGAAATGTCACCAAATAAAATGTCGAGCATACGATTTAACTCAAAACTGCCCTCTGCGCTGTGCAACCACGCAATGCAAGCATGGTGTTCTCCACTGCGCAGTGTCACAGCCAGATCCTATTGTTGTACCTCCGCGTTGCTGTCATTCTTCGGAATTACTTTGTTGGCGGCAGGATTCTTGCTTGAGAGCATTGTGGTGAAGCTGCACCAAAGATGGCTATAGAATGTAGGGCTTCTTTTGTGATAACTCGGCCTGCTGCATTTACGCGCACTTATATTTAGGCTATGCTGACTCAACTTGAGGAAGGAACCTTTGTGTTTAAACAAAAGAGTATTTGCGTGATCCTTTTTTCGTCGTTTATTTTTTCAGAGCTCGGGGAAGAAAAGAAAATGCTGATGAAACTTGTGCTTGCCCTCCTTCTTCTGCTGCTTCATCCAAGCGGCGTGCCAGGTTTGTAGTGCAGGACCCTTGGCCGGGAAGTCAGATATTCAGAAAGCGTTCTGGCGCACATTGTAGCCTTAGCGCTGCAAGGTAACCAGGCGTAATGGTACTTCTTCTGTTTAAATTTGCGTTATGCGTGTTTATTCTTGTCTTTCCCTCGCCATTCTCACTACTTCGAGAGAAAACCTGCTATTGGTCCAGCGTGATTTGTAAATGGCTTGTCGTTATTTTGTGTATTTTCTGATGACTCCATCATCTCGTGAGGTAAGTAAAAAACGGGAGGAAAATAGACTGTCTACACAGGAGTAACCTGGAGTAACACGATCCGCTCCCCCATGGTGGGGGAGAGGATCGGAAGGGGGAGCAACAGTTTTACTATTCTCGGGAAGTATCAGTAGGACGGGATTACAAAGTAAAAACAACTGTTATGTATTCAGAAGAAAGTGAAAGAACGTAGCAAAAGATGTTGTGATAGAAATGAACTTTGCCAGCCCTGTCTGGTCTGCATGATGGCAACATAAACCATAAGAAAAATAGAAGCTCTACAAATCTATGAAAGTCATTCTTCTTTAAAAATGCTAGAGAACATATTGCCGCACATGCCAGGACACTAAATCAAGTGCAAAGCTGTGCTGTCTGTACTGCGCACAATTAACATCTCAAGGTGTGGAACCTAGAAACCAACAATGGGAAATAGGCGTAATTATTTCACAGCAGGTAGAATAACAATGAGCGATGCAATCGGAGTTGGTGCGAAAAAGAAGAGAGAGTATATAGTGGAAAAATGCGTCGTATCTTCTCACCTCACTGCACATGTCGTCCAAAGGCGATAGCTTTCTTCCACTCCAGCGGCGCTTAAATTTCTCTGTTCTCTCCTCCTGTCAACTCTCACGCTCTTTTACTGGCGTGTTGCTCCTCCAACAACAAACATGCTTGAGGTTTCCTCAAGTGTACTGAATTTTTTCACGTGCGACTGCTCAAGGGCCACCTATTGGAACTTTTCTCTGGTGTTGAACTTTGAATGCCGACATAACTTCGATGCGCACGCGCGAGTTCGTTTTGTATTTTTTGTCAGAATATTGTTTTTAGCTAGTATTTTTATTTTACACACAAACCTCAAGCCCCCATCTAATTTAAAATAAACGAACACTGCCTAGTACTAGTTATGCATTGGCGGTATGTCTCATATGTATAGCATTCTTTTCTTTCTGAACAATTTGACATTTACAAAGTACAATTTCACAATTAGTGGTTTTGAAAGGTTGTGCCTGTATAAAGTTGTCCTTTCAGACTTATTCGATCTTTTGGCCGGGTGGATGAATCGAGGGTAGAGAGACAGACAAACATACAGAAAGAAATTTTCAGTTTCAAGCAGCCGAAGTAAGAGTGTCGTCTTTAAATGCAAAAGCATTGCTTATTCGTGAGTGCAGTGTCCTGAAAGGCTCCTAGAGAAGGCGTGAAGTGTTGAAGTGGGGAAGACGGCGCGGACAAAACTAGGGAAATAAAAACGAGGGATGAAATAGAAAAAAGACAGGAACTGATAAAAGTGGGAAATGCATTACTTTCCACTGCTAATCGAAGACACAAGGCCAGTACTGTAGGGGAAAGGGAAGACCGACTTGAATGCTTCACCTCTAAAGATTCCTGCCAGAGGACCAAGAGGAGACAAGCAGATCAAATACCGTCAAAGATTGTAAGGGTCCGAAATACACAACGCCATATTATCTGTATAAAGGGCACAGAGGGAAGCATTTGAGGATGATTTTGGGGTTAGAGCTGCATAATTGCTCCACCATGCAGAAATTATTTCGAACTAGTTACTCGTCATCCCGAGTGGAGAGAACCATCAAATTAGTCCAGTTCAACAAATGTTTACCCGTAAGACTCCTGGCTCTTTCACCGCCAGGCCACAAAAGTGGTATCGAATTGGGAGGCGTCCATACAGAGCTACAGTTAATTTCAACGTCAGCGCAATGATTTCAGAAAATATAGCACACATAATCAGACTATGTCGGTTATTGTATTTGGTTTCACTTTGATAATTGCGACGAGGAGTTATAAGTAATTGTCTGGTTCATAAATTTCAAGCAACGAAAACAGCATGTCATGTCAGGCTGGTTCAATTGGAGAGGCCGTACTGCTAATATTTGGTGTCAATTTCTAGCTTTTTGGCCATTACCTTCCAGCAAAAGAGTACTGATACTTTATAAATGTACTAATGCCTGCTTCAATAGAGGCTTCACGTCCTCTCGTAGTCATTTCTGAAGGGAGTTATAAGAAACGACGCATTTTTAAATTTTAAACACTTGGCCTTGAGAACACGGCATCCCGTATAAACGCTAAGCAATACTAACCTCTCGTGGAATCGCACGTGTGGGCATGCGCCTTCGTACAGATCATAGTGATGCTCCTCGTGACCATGGCACTGGCAGCTTGGCCACCGTGCTTTTAAAACCGAAGCTTAAATTAAAGTGGCGGCTGATAATCTGAACACGCCCTCATTTCATGTAATACTAAAAAAATTGTAGCGTCAATACACGACAAAAATCTACCGCTGATAACCGTTCATCAAAAGGTGATATAGTATGCCGTCAAGCGCCCGCAACCTCGAACCGCGATATAACACTGTTATATCGTTTTTACAGGCGGTCTTATTTCTTCGCCTACCTAACGCGAATTTTGACGTATGTATGTATGTATGTATGTATGTATGTATGTATGTATGTATGTATGTATGTATGTATGTATGTATGTATGTATGTATGTATGTATGTATGTATGTATGTATGTATGTATGTATGTATGTATGTATGTATGTCTGTATGTGTATGTATGTATGTATGTATGATGTATGTATGTATGCGTATGTATGTATGTATGTATGTATGTATGTATGTATGTATTATGTATGTATGTCGTACGTATGTCTGTGTCTGTCTGTCTGTCGTGTCGTCTGTCTGTCTGTCTGTCTGTCTGTCTGTCTCTCTGTCTGTCTGTCTGTCTGTACTCTTCAGCCACCCGTCAAAACGTACTGAGAGAATGCTTATAAAGGATATACATAAAAGATATTTAGCTACTTAAACTTGTGGCACGCCCCACACAGAATTACAGAACCTTACGCATACTTAAAGGAAATTAGAGGTAAAAAATTGCAGTATCAGCTTTCTTTAAAAATATACGTTCTGTTTTTTTATATGTAGCACAATGGAATTAAAAATATAGTTATATGTAGCACAATGGAATTGTTAAAAGCGGTGTGCGTGGTACGCGCGATTAAAATACAAGAACACTAATGAAACACTGAAATTAGGTGTCTCCAAGCTTTTCCAAGAACAATGGAAGCAAAAGGAACCAATTTCACGACTGGTTTTATACATTTGTCCATTTCAAAAGCTGTGGACACCGCCCTAGTGCGTACTATATTGAATCAAAAGCTTGGCAAAAATAGCGACAAAAAATTAGCAAATAAAAATATTGACGAACAAGAATATGCCTTAGAAAAACAATGGAATGAGAATGTGATCAGGAGTGCCAAATATACATTGATTTTGTTAAAATTTAGTTTGTACATCGCTATTATCAACAGCAACAACAACTTCAACGGCTACAGCGTTTGTGGGGAAGGTGGTTGCACTATTTTGATGTTAGTAGCATAAACGATTAGAAAATAATAAATGACACCCTTCCCGCGAACTCTGAGTTGATGCGAAGCATCTCGGAGTTCCGTCATTTTCCATTATTTGGATACCCAATCTGGTGAACGTTTCGGAACCTCCGAGAGGTGCGGACGGACGGACGACGGACGACGGACGAGGGAGCCGAGAGCAAGATATATGTTTTGCATCTAAAAGTATTTGTATTGCATGAAGTGAGGCTTACTCTGAGAGCGTTCATGTCAGAAAGTAACAATTGACGTTGGGCTGGTAAAAATATAGTGAAGGCTGTCATAATAAGAGATTTTATAAATCCGTTCAATTCAAACGATTGTGCGTCATGTTTTGAGCAGCGGCATTCCGAAGCTCGGTTTCATCAGCTAACATGCTGCATGCTAGCTGATGGTTAGAAAACTAATTAAACGCACCGAGGTATTTGTATCATTTCAAGTCGATAAAGAAATATTCCTACCTGGGAATCACATATCGAATAACCTCACTCCAGCTGGCTGAACACAACGATTTTCCAAAACAAAAGCTTGATAGATAAAGAGCCAAAGTAGAAGTTGCGTTGAATGATTCTCGAAAAGTGTTAAATGCGGATGAATTGTGAAACTTTCATTTTCTAACGTTAGGCTTCATCTGTGGATAGCTACATGGTAGAAATGTCATGCCAGTTTAAATTGCATGATCACAGCCGTTAGCAATGCTTTATCTACAGAAAACGCAGTCATCTTGGAATACGTTAATCGCAGAAGAAGCGCAAATAAATGTAAAACGTGAAATAAAAAAAGGAAAAGCAAAGGTTCTACACCGTTTCTTCAGAAAAGCCCGAAATGATAGGCGATAGGAATGGGCTGACGCGTTGCCTGCGACAAATTGGTGATGATTAGTAAGCAAGCATTGAAGTCATTTTATTGCGTCAGTTTTAAAAACAATATTTCTAATTTTTTCTGCTTTCCTTTGACAGGGAGCCAGCTAGTGAAGTGGGGCTGGCCAAACGCCGGGTGCCGGCCGTCTCTGCCCTGCAATTGTCCGTGCGAGCTTGGCCTCGAGGCGCCGACTGGATGCGGTATCTGCGTATGCCGTAAGTGACCGCGGTGCATGTTTCATTATTTGCTTTTATAATAAAGCGATTTGCCCTTTCTCTCACTGAGGGCCGCGTCGTTACCTGAAAGGCACTACAGGAAAGCAAACTTTACACAATGGGAGAGGACATGATGATGATGATGATGATCAAACAAGAAAAAAATGCTCTCTGTGGTTTGGATCAAGTCAGCGTCCCTCACGTTATGCAGCGACGTCTACGTGATTGCGCCATCGCTACACGTTATACACAGTTTAGATTTTAAAGCGAATTTGAGCGCTTCACATTGAACGAGAACGATGGGTTGGGTGGGGAGGGGCGCTCAGATTTTTCGCGAAGGGTTCATTTGTAGTCGTGTGAGTTGGGACTATCACTGGCAGGCAGTTTGCACTTTAAAGGTTGATGCTGGTACATTGATTCTCAGGCGGTTTGTGCTTTTATCGTGAACGCTTTCACTTATATTGCCGTGGTTTTGACTTTGGCACTTTGCTATTTGATTTTCGATGCAAGAAAGCGTCGAGTCTCAACCATCGCCTTTTTTATACAAAGGGGATTTCAGTTTCTTCGAATTACAAAGCAAGTTCAGTCCCTTTGTTCAAACGGGGGCAGATACATACACATCGTAAATATTGCAGAAAAGATGTTTACTAAGAAAGTCAGGACAGCATTGTTTGGAAAAGATGGGTCGAAGTATTTCCAGCTAAAAAACGACTCAGTGGAGCGCTAAATTACAAACACGAGAAAACTCTTAAGAGAAGGAAAAGAACCCACGTGTAGTTCCTACCTCAGCTAAAATTGATATTTTCTTAGGTACATGTGTAATTATTTGACTGTATAGTCATCTCCTTTAGTGGGATTTAAACACCGAGGCCAAGTGCATTACGTGAGAATATGTTTATAACAACAAACGACAAAACATAATCCTTGATCGATATTCTAACAACACTGATGGACTATTAGTATTTAAAATCAGGTAATACTGAAAAAACACGTTTTTATCTTCCCAACCACAACCCCAAAAACTGGTTGTGTTCTCGACGTGTTTGGAAAACAAAGGCAAAAATATTTTGTTTTCCGAATCGGTTATCATCAGTACGGTGTCATAGATGCTGTGGTAGTCTAATTATCAATTCATATAGTGGCGTACGGCGCAAAAACTGTCGGGGGCTATTGCTTAAGGTGCTAACTTTTGGCGTCAGTCGTCAAGGAGCCCGAAGCAGTATCATAGTCCTAACTGTATCTATGGACACAACACCTTTTTTTTAACCACGCACTATTCGGCACACGGACCCACCCCGGCACCTACACCACCGTTTGTTCCAGCATGCCGAGAGAAAGGGGATTTGTTGCTAGGCGCAGGTGGAATTGTATGGTTGACCCTGCGGTTATTTGCAACTTGGAGGCCAATTTTCTTTCTGGCAATGTCAGGGCGTGTTCTTTCATTTTCTACGTCTGTGAGGATAAAGCTTGCCTTTCGAAGTCATAAGCTACACGCCAATGATCATTTATAAAGTCCCACGCAGTAAAAATAACAACGGCAATGACAAAGCAAAATTTACATCATGGAATGCCACGCCTACAAAACTACATTACCCATATAACTTTCTTATCAAAAGGCCGTTTCAACCTGTTATATTCACCCAGCTGCGTCGATACGACGTTGTGGAAAAATACAGCGACGACGTACAACAACGATAATGTAATTACTTGTTATACGAAGACCGGGAGCATTCTACCGACAACTGAGGTTGTAAAAGGTAAACAAGTATCCGGTGGGATTCTTAAGATGGAACACGAATATTTAAACCAGCGTTATGCGTTATCAACGGTAGCTATTATTCGCACCCCAAGAGCTCGCTTGGGCTCTAAAGTGCATTCTTCCCATGTACGGGTGGTACATCGCGGTTCAACATTTGTTTCTGTGGATATAATGCAAGCGCTCTCGCGGTATGCTCATCAAAAGTCCCTGTACATGCTTCGCACGTGCATTGCCAACCACAAGCACTGATGAGCCGTTTCTGTCTCATTCTCGGCCTAGCGAACTCACTGGCAGCGAGCTAGGTTTGCCTATGGTACGGTGGCTGCGACAGGTGTAACGTAACCAGGAAGGCACAGGGGACATTTCGTGTCGTGCTAGGGACCTCATTACGTGTGGATTGAGTGAAAAGAATCAGGAGTTTGCGAATGGGTAGAAGACGAGTAATTTTAATATGGCGAGAAGGATTCTGCAAACATTACGAGTGCTCTCATTTAGACCTTAACTCTATTTGGACCGCAGAATTTACAAATGATTTGAGGCCGTGTGAGTGTTCTGGCATAGATAACCTACTGTACTGGCAAAATTACGAATACCAATATTATATTTTATTGAATGCGTTTATATAGGTTAGCTGAAAGAGGGACCTCAATTTCGATCAGGTATGATACCTTCAAAAGGGGCACCTGGGTTACTGCTGTAGTTTAAGACCCATGACAACTTTCAGGTTAGCATCGAATGGTGCAGAGAATAGCAACCTACGGTTCTTTTATTACGATTTAGGAGAATGAATATATGTGTGCTAAATATTCTGAAAAAATAGAACGTGTACTTTGATTACAGATAGAAATTTTTGTCCCTAAGAATCAAGTAAAAATGTGTTTCTTTATTGTGGTGGTACAAATAATGTTGTCGTGTCTGGTCCGCAATACAGTTTTTAGGTAAACACATCTAAAGTAATTACAGGCTGGGTAGAAAGCAGACTGAAGTGCGAAGGCGGAGTCGCCCATTTTTATTTCAGTAAAAAGAAAAAATCTATTAATATTACTAGAATATTTCTCAATGCTACAAACAAGCATGGTTTAAATTGCTTGTAATAACTGTTGGGATCTGCGTCTAGGGGTTTGGGGATATATTATAAAACACTCGCAATGGTTCTCAACCTATATAAACTTACGTAATTGTGTGCTCATCATTTCCGCACTGTACGATATCACTGTAGAATCATAGCACTATCACCATTTTATGTAGGGGACCATTCGCCTGCAGCGTGTTCTTATTTAGGTTGAACGCTGACTTACGTTTCTATTTTAAGATAAACAATACATCTCAGTATTTCGCCAAAAAAAGTTTTGATTCGTGCAGGTACCCTTGAAGTCTTTCAGCTCAGTTGAGCCCGGAAGAGCTTCCTACAGGACCACACAAACAGAAGCTGTTACCTTTATTGCTAATTGTGGAACAGGTCTTTCGTGATTATCAAGGCAATTTGAGCAGTTAGGCTGGAGAGTAATGCAAAATGGCCGAATAATTCCAGGAAACTTCAGCAGGAACTGAAGAATCGTATTAAAACATTAATTGCAAGCCTGTCCAGCTTTCGGCTTCGATTGCTGCAGTCTGCCGTCAATTGGTCTGCCGTCAATTCCCTGTTCCCCATCTTTCCCCCGCGTGTTTGTCCATGTGTCACCGCGATTCTGTTGCCTCTGATGCGTGACCCCGTATTACCGTTCCCTGTCTCCAGCGGCTGACGGATGCCCGATATGCCCGTCAGCGTGTTATCGCAAAGCCCACCCAGGTCAAATATGCCCCCGCTGTGCCCCGGCTTCCCACTGCTACAGCTGAGCGGACCCTACTATCTGGACGTCGACACAGGCACCGAAGATTCGGGGGCTGCACTTATGGTGAAATAAAGGTCACTCTGATTCTACAGCTGCCCGCTTGTTCGCTGGCCACATTTGCAAGTGTAAAATGTTTGCTACTCGAGATAGATAAGTCGTGCTGAAACAATGCAGTTTTTATAACGCTGACTATCGCGTCTGTCAAAAATTGCCAAATAGATGCTTTCCTGTTGCTCTCTCCAGGCTTTCCGCTGGCTCTGGCATGCTGGCGTACTCTCATCTCGGGAACGTGCGCGCTTTGGCTGCGCCCCTTTGCGGAAACTATGCGAACCCATCTACAAGGTTTGTCGGGGATTGGCGATGTGGATGTCTATGGGTCAATCTTTTCTCGATGTTTGCCTGCCGAACTGCGTTTCAAACTCGAGCCGCGACGCCAGGGCGGGAAGCCTGCTTCCACGTTCCCACCACAGTTGAGCGTCTGCCCCGCGGCGGTGCTTCAGTGGATAAGGCTTTGTGCTTCTGAGCACGAGATCGGGGTCCGATTCCCGGCAGCGGCGGTCGCTTTCTTGGTGAAGGCGAATAGCAAAAACTCCCGTGGGCACGAGATGCGGCGCACGTAAAGATGCCGAGGTGGTCAAAATTAATCCGGAGCCTTCCACTACGGCGTGCCTCATCGGCCGCTTTGCGTGGGCGCGGTAAACCCAATCAAATCAATCAATCAATCAATCAATCAATCAATCAATCAATCAATCAATCAATCAATCATCAATCAAATAATCAATCAATTATTCTATCAATTAATCAATCGATCAATCGATTAATCAATGAATCAATCAAATAATCAATCAGATGAGCCGCTGAATAGGCATTTCTTCTGTACTTATAGGAAATGGGTGATGCGAAAGGCGATATTATACAGGCGGGTTATGTGGACAGAGGTTTCTGAAAATTTAGCGCTATACTACCCAACGATATTCACCAAATTTTCAACGGGCTATCGCCCAGTGTCTTACCTACTGCGCCACTTCGAAACACCAACTATAGACAAAGCTTGCAGAGGAAATTCATTTTTCGGAATAAATAAAAGATGCACGACTCGATGGTGGTACATCGCCATCGAGGGAGCGTTTTTGGGTGCAGCTACAGCAATCTACATTGCTACTCCGCAACCTCTGGATGGAGAAAGAAAGCACAAAACTTGTGCTTTTGTGAGTGTTTGTTTAGTTAAGCGATGAGGCGGCAGTGTCAGATTCTCAATTTATTAAAGACGATAGCCTTTCTTGGGCTAATTGAACTCAGAAAGTTTGTATGTGGTGCGGGTTGGGCTTTTATTTTATTCTATAGCCCTTTACCTTTTTCTGTCTGTCTGTCTGTAACTCGATTCAGCCACCCGGCCAAAGTAAAACAAGACCTGGGCAATAGCCTTATATAGTTAAAGCTAAATCTACCTGTCGAACTCCGGTGTAATGTTCATACTTGTCAACGCTGTTGAATAAGAACAAGACATTACACAAATATAAGAGAACGAATTATTACAGAAGTGATATTTGCAGTGTTCCTTTATCAACAATCATACATGCTTGATTTTTGCGAAATTAAATACTTCCTCAAATGCAGGAAAAAATTCACTCCGCCGTCGCCTGCTGGCGCACGCGCCACTATTGCTTCTGGCGGCGTTTTAAGTAATCAACAGGCAACAGTTAGGAAAGCTTCCACTAGATAGGTTCCACGTTCTGCTTGGAACGCACCTGGACTGGAGCAGCGCAGTTCTATAAACGTTGAAGTAGGGCGCCTCAATCCGCGCGCGTCTCCGCCGACCGGCAGCGTTGGCATCGAGAAACCCGGCCTGGAGCAGTGGCACGCGGTAAATTTAAAATTATTTAAGCAAACCTTTGGCGTCTTTACCTTGGGAGGAGCGCGACGCAAAAGGAACAACACGAGAAGTGAGCGGGAAAGCGATGGGAGGCATTTGCTTGGCAAAAGTCGATAAAGACTATCGTCTTTTGTCGACATTTGCAACATAAGGAGCAGATACGCGGCCAATTTTTTATTCTGTAGCATGGTGGTGGTCTCCAGTTTTCTTTTTAGAGCGAAGATAGGTAAGGTTAGAGTAGCATAGATTTTTCATTCGGGCGAGCAACCATGGGGCACACCCAACTTTTTTATGGAAAATGCTCAGCAGAAAACGTCCGTAAAATTTGTAGCGTTCCAATCATTTCCCAAAACAATTATGTTACAATCAGCCACTCAGACCATTTTTTCACTTATTCTGTCTTTCATGTAACTGTTTCAAATAGGTGAAGTTGTACAAATTACAGAATGCACGTCTGTTCCCAATACATTAATGGGAAGCTACTGTGGGAGTATTGTTTCCGGAAAGGAATACAACTCTTCTTTTTAACCAATCTTTCCCACCACGATCATTTTTGAAAATCGGTCGCTGAGGCTATTACGTCATTACGCCGAGCTTCATTTAGCTGTCGAAAAGAGAAAGTCACAGTAAGTTGAAAACGTTTCGTAAGCCCCGTCTACGGTCATTACATACACATCTAAAGGAGGAGGACTCTAACTGTTGCTTTAAATAAACCCTCAGACAACAAAGTGTGTCACAAATTCTCGCTAAGACGGCGCAAACATTTCACCGAGTTTCCTTTACTTATCATAATAAGGTGGTTCACTGTGAAGCATGTAATGGCTGTGGAATTCCCCTCTGCTATCAATGCGTGTAATTCTACGGGAGGGAAAGGGGCCGTTTCGCTGGTCATCTACCTCTACTGAGTCGAATGGCTCCTATGCACAGCAAAGCCCTTTACAAATCGTAATTTTTCGTGTCCACACTCAAAAATACCTAGAAATTGCCGAGCGCGCTCGTGAGCCCGGGCCTCGCAGCGCACGCATGGCAGGTAACCAAACCAAGAAAATGCCGAGCGCTCGTGTGTGCGTGCAGGAAGCCCAAGCTTCGACAGCAACTAAACGACCGGGCGAAATTGACGTTTACACAGACGCTAGCCACATAAACCCACACGTCAGCACAGCATGAATCAGCCCGGACAATTTATCCACCATGGGAGCCCAATATCACCATATTCCCAATATTACTTCAACAGACGCGGAGCTCATCCCTATCCACGATTCTCTCGACTACTTCATGTACGATTACCATCTCGAACCATTCCCCCAAGCCTTCGCATCCTAACAGACTCATATGAAGCTTTCCAAGAACTTTGTCATCCGAGGTCCACCCACCCTTCAGGCGGCCAAGTCCGAATCCAAAACATCAAGCTGCCAAGTCCGAATCGACTGGACCCCCGGTCATGAACCAGCCGCTCCTGGGAACCAAGCAGCTCACGTGGCTGCACAGGAGGCCCTTCTCACAATAGCCTCCGATGAACCCCCGGCGCCGCCCTTCTCGGAACAGCCCTGGCCCAACTGCCCAGACGATGACCCCACTCTCGCTCCCGCAATCAGGCTCCGTAGATTCAGGCAACTGAAACAACAACGCCTCAAGGCACTCACCCCTTCAGGCCACCTCACCCCCTTCCCTACCCTGACCCGAGCACAAGAAATCTTCTTGAACAAGTTCGTGACCAACACCTGTACAGCACCAGAGACCATTCGACAATGGTATTATCCCCAGCACGCCCCCCGATGTCCCTACTGCCACCACTCCATCGCAGCCGATCTCCACCACCTCATCTGGCACAGCCCCAGGTTTTCTCGCTTTCGTACATTCACTCCCCCTCACCACGACACCTCAACTTACATCGACCCAACATCCCTCTCACGCGACACACTCTCCGAAATCATCATTTATGCCACACAAAGCGGTTTAGTGCGGGCAATTTAGCAGTGGATCTGCACGACTTCTGAAGAGATCCCTTGAATACGGCGTCATAAGGACTGTTCTCCACCCTCCCCATTCCCTCCCCATTCCCTCCTCCCCCATCCCCTGGCCTTTGGCCTGCCTTTCTAATAAGGTATAAAACAACAACACCATGCCTCGCAACGACCGCCAACAGTCAGCGCCGCAGGTCTTTCAAGTCAAGCATACCCCCTTAGGGAAGGTGGCTAAGACTGGACAAAAAAGAAAGCGTAGCGTTGGCCGTAATTGTGGCGCGATTTGCTCGAAACG
Organism: Haemaphysalis longicornis; assembly: GCA_013339765.2. Taxonomy (NCBI): domain Eukaryota; kingdom Metazoa; phylum Arthropoda; class Arachnida; order Ixodida; family Ixodidae; genus Haemaphysalis; species Haemaphysalis longicornis. The sequence continues at coordinate 172,527,031 of CM023452.1, read as the reverse complement.
AGAGCGACACGTCATAGCGTACGCCCCTCCTAGGTGATGTCCAATGATTATCACTTTTAAAAATGAAAGAAGCTAACGCTTATAGCAACTATGATAGAATAAGTGCCGTCCGTTTGGCAGCGAAGAAGACGCGAATCGGCTGCAATCGAGGACTTAAACCTTCGTGATGGTTGTGAGAATTTCGTACAACTCTGCAACCTTCAAGTCATACTCGTTGGTGTGAGCTTCGTTCATTTTTTTCTTTTTGCTGACCCTTGGCCGTGGGTACCATGTATGGTTTGCAAAAGAGGGCTCGCGGCCACGAACGGATGGACGGAAATTCGCCACGTAATTTGCAAATTCGTGTATTTATTTACACGTGTATGGTTTTTAATTCGTGCATATTTTTATATACTCATTCATTCTGCTTGTCAGTTCGTTTCTGCTCATAATCAAGGATTTCCGTCGGTTTTCAGAAACCAGCGTAAATTTCTAGCCTTCTGTTTTTTAGTTCAATTACGCAATGTCCGTGCCCTAAATGGAGGCCGACTAGCGCACCCAGAAAATCGCCCAGTGAGCGCAGTCACGCGTTAAAAAGTATTTAACACTTCGTGATACCGCGGGAACAGTTGCACGGGCCAACAATGATACAGCCAACGCGACATTTAAAGAACATCAACCAACCAAAGTGTTCACCGTGTAAGTGATAGCAAGCCGACTGAACGACAGTATTGGCGTACCAAAACTGGGGCCAGGTAAGGAGATTCATTTTTTGCAAAAACCACAAAGGAAGGAGGATAAACAGCCACTTGCGGCAGTCGTGGACCAGCGACCACACAATGTCGCAATATGAACCACGCAAGCTAAAGATAACCAGGTGGTTAAAATGAATCCCGAGCCCTCCACTAAGGCGCGCCTAAACACCTGCGTAGCGTCGGCGCGTTAAACCTTACAATCAATCAATAAACCATATAAACAAGCACAGACTACAAAGTTTCGTAGCCGCCACGGCGGGGGACAGGGTATTGGCACCTGATGAATTCAATTCGCGGCTGCTCAATACAAATACCGACCGCGGGGGTCGCGCAGTTTCGTCTCCCACAAATATGCTGCTACCTTGTGCTAGAACAAGCACTCGGGACGTTATCCGGTCGCCCTAGGAAGCGACGTTTCCCCTCCTGCCTTCGTCCTGCGTGGCAGAACCCAGCTCGGGAAATCTTGTACCCACAGCGTTTTGTCGCATTCTATAGCTTACTAATTGGGTTTCAAAACTTTTCAGCGACTAAAAATGAATTTATACTGATGACTGTTTGTTGATCTGCTGAGGCGGTGGTCTCTCTGTCGCGTCAATCTATGGTAATTAGCGCACCCCAGGTGTAGGGCATGTATTACACTTCATCCCTACGCTATACTGGTGATTGCCACTGGTGAACCGGAATTTTTCCTGACGCCACACGTTACGTTTACGACCTTTCTTAGCTGCTGTTGTCATTATCAGCAGGTTGCTTTGATACTGACTGCGCGTTACCAGGAGGCGGTAAGCTACACTTTATAATCAGGGAACGAGTCCATCGACATTGCACGGCTTAATAAATTCAGAATTTTCATTACTCGTCACCAACGTCGGCAGAAAAAGGCATACAATTTGGCTGCGCCAAGTAAGGATTATCATGTGAATGCAGGAACAAATTATGATAACAATATACTTTAGAGCTAAAAAAAGTTGTCCAATATTTCATGGTAGGTTTATGCGTCATTGTTAGTAAACAACCCTCCGTTATGCTTACGAAACGCACACACAATTCAGAGAATGCGCACAGATGTCTTTTCGGAAGGTCCTCATAATGCTCATGCTCTAATTGATTCTAATACAGATTTATTAAACCGAAATACTTCAGTTCATCACCCGCTTTCTGAAGTGCTCTCTAATACACTTGTAAGGGCATGTGGGTATACTGGCGCGCTTGATTCCTGCTACAAAGCACACCTACGCTCGTGCGCACCAAGAAGATCCCGTAAAATTACCATCACTGTTGCATATTGTGTTTTTACAGTAGAGCTATTTAATCTTCACCTTCGTCTGTTGGCGTTCGCAAAAAAAAAAACAAGAAAAACGCCTCCGCTGCGGGGCGCCAGACACGACCTCGCCTAGCTATAACATCATTGCGCGCACCGGAGCCGCTCGACCTTCGAGAACACTGTACCCAGCGTTTGGGGCATGATTTATCACGCCGCGAGCTCTTCTCCTCGCCAGTTCACGTGCGTTCGTGCCTGAAGTGGTAAGCCTAGAACAGCTGTCTCTACAGGCGCCCAGTTCCCGCAGCCCGTTGCCACCTTTTCTAGCGCGTGCTAACGCGATCCACTTTGGGAGATACGTGAAAGCCTGCGGACAAAACCATCCAGGCCTGCCAGTCTCGGAGAACTTTCAGAGGCAAGCCCGGAAATCCATTCGAGGCGCAAAAGCCCGGTCTCCGACGAAGGCGGAGGGGCCGCCATCTCAGATGTTTTGCCAGCCGTGCACCACTAGTGGCAGCTGCGCCAATGTTTTATTGTTCCTCCGCTAGACTAACTAACAGCCTCTGTTGATCGGCGTGGTTAGGCTGAAGTTTGGCGCTTACATATCTTGAAAAACAGAGCAAAACCTACATTCCCGATAGTTTTTCTCTGTAAACAAACGATAAAAACACATAGGCAGCACAGCACGGCGTTGTGATGCAGCTTATTTTTTTTTTCGTGTTCGTGGTCATTAGGGTGGTGTTTAAAGCTGTTAAAGAACCACTTCCTTTTAGCAAAACTTGCCATTCTTTCACTCTTAGTTGCACGGTTAAAGAAAGAAACAAACCTGTCCTGTTTATCAAACGTATCTCGAAATAATTCAAAGAGAATATTTTAGAATTAATTCTAAAACGACGCGCGTATGTGTAGGCGTATGTGCCTCTATTTGATTGATATATTAAATCCCCATACGTAACGCAATATGGTTATCAACCTATACAGCTTCTGTGGTCTTTCGCTTTCACAGTAGGGAGCGGGAGGTAAATTTTCTACCGATGGTCGAAATTCGCGAAACATAAAGAAGAAAGTGAAGCAACTTCTTTTTAGGACATAGTTCGCGTTGTTTTGCCTGTTTTGACCCCACAAAAATGTGCACAGAACGTCCTGTAACACATTTAGTAGAAGTAAAGAACGTTTTCAGTGAAGTATTCTTGATACTGTTTCCGTTTTGTTTCAATCACTACGACACAACCTGTAGCCACAGTGCTCGCCGCAGTTCCTCTGAAATCCAGAACTTCGGCATGGTGGAATTTTCACTGAGAATTTCACGGCATGGACAGTGCAAGTGGGGTACGCCCGGCCGTACGCGGCACGGGAAGGCATTTTTGCGAAACTAGCGCACTGTGTCGCGACCTGTAGGCATGATGCGAAAACTACCGTGCCGGAGTAGTCGGCCTTTGTCGAAGGACGTGGCGCCACCTGGCGCAAGTGCTTCAAAGCTGCACCGTGGCGCAAGCAAATGCGCTATTGAATTTCCGGCAACGTTGCCCCATCTCTCTGCGCAAACACAAACCACCAGGATCTGAACTTCAGTGGCGGGCTTTTGGTGCCGCCTTTAAAAGTTTCGCTATGCTTTTCTAGTGGATGTGTTTCTACATTTAAATAATTTCCAGCGCCAAATGAGGAAGAAGTATGTTTGTCGAGAAAAGCACACCGTTGGTTGCGCAACCACTATTTTCATCTAATACAAGAGGGTTGTTGATTAAATGGAAGAAAAACCAGCGTAAAACACAGGACAAAGATGAACGGCGGGACAAGCTGGCCAACTTCTCGTGACGTTTTTTTTTTGTAACTCTGTCCTCTGTTTACAGCTGGTTTTTCATCCATTCAGACATGTACGAGCAAGCCCAGTCCAGCGCCTTGGTAAAAGGTGTTGTGATGACCGTTACGGATTCCCACTCTTCTCTTACCCAGTTTCACCTCTCGTCTTCACAACGATGATACCTGCATGCGGCGATTGCCCTGGATGTCGTAGCCATTCGTGTTTCGCTCTTTTCCGATGCCCTGCCCCGCCCGATCCGCGAAATTATATATATGTTCCTGCGTGTTTTAAGATTCCCGCCATGTGATGTTGTATAGCTTGATCCGCGAAATGTGAAAGTGCGAATGCACGAGTTATTTGCGCGGTTCGGTATGTTCGGTCAATTTGCGTGTGTTTAAGATTCCCGCGTCATGTGATGTTGTATAGCTTTGGACGCAGGTTCGTCGCAAGTGCATCGCACTTAAAATAGATATGCTACAGCATGCAGCCGACCCGTGGGTTCTTAAACGGCGGCTCTGAGAGAGCACTGTTTAAGTGCACGGTCAAAGAATGTTCATAGTCTTCCAACACTTCCTTTCACGCCAAAGTGTTTCACACCCTAATGAACTGAGAAGAGTCTGAAATTGGTGTGATTGAAGAGTTGCAAGGGAGTAAGCGGATTGTAATAGAGTACCAACGTCCTTATTTTTAGTTGTACATTCATTGTGGATACTAGAAACTCTAGTTAGACTTCGCACCATTAATTCTTTTGTAGTTTGTTGAAAGGTGTGGAATGTTTCTTTATAGTTCGAGGTATGAAAATTATGGCAAACTGTGTACAGATTAAGCACAGAAATTGAATGAAAATTCACACTGGACTTCACTAAACGGATTTTTATTAAGAGTACAAAGTATTATGAATATTCTGCAATGGGCACACTTGGTGATGGAACCCGCCGCGGAGGCTCATTAGCCAAGGTGTTGTGCGGATGAGCACGAGGACGCCGGTTGGATTCCCGGCCGCGGCGGCTGCTTTTCTGATAGAGGCAAAAAGCGAGAAAGCCGTGTGTACGAAATTTCAGAACCCATTTAAGATCCCTAGGTGGAAGCATTTAATCCGGAGCCCTCCACTACGGCGCGCCTCCTCGCCTGCGCCGCGTCGGCCCGTTAAACCATAGAATCAATCAATACTTGGTGATAGAACTAGCTCTGAAAAGTTCGGTTTTACGATGTGATGAACACTGGAAAAAACTAATGAAAATTCACGTGTCCAGAAATGAAAAATATTCACAACCATCATGCACCAAGATTAAAAAAAAAACGAGAAATGGCGTTACTCGTACTAATCCCAGTGCATAATGTTTTCTGTGCAGTCGAGTAGCGGCCAGTATTTTTTCGTTAATAAGAAATAATTAATTCCTTTTAAATAACGATTTAGCTGGAGAAGTACTGTAATATTAATAAATTGTTAATGATGCACTTGTAGGTAGCCAGCAAATGAATCTAAATGCGGTATTTTAGGCGACGAACTGCTTGCGCCCTCATTTATGATGAGTGATAAAGAAACTTTGCCAAATATGAAAAATCCAAGTGACAGAACTCCCGCGCGCATCATAAACCAGTGCCCTGAAATAAGTGGTTTGAAAGATTCTGCTTTGCCCGCCATGCGTTGGAAAAGACAGATCATTACTTAAGGGCATCCATGGCAGGAACAGCAAGAGCATATTTCGCGGGGGGCGTGTGCAACGTAAGGCACAAACTCGGTCCCGATTTCTACTTTCTTTTTTTTCTACAGCTAATTCTGGCTAGCTCAGACGCAGCCTGTTCGATGCCATTACTTTACAATACGGGAGGCATAGCCGTCACGGGGTATTGTTCATATTTTGCGATGGTGTCTTTATCAATTTTGTCAGAATAAATGAGTACGCATTTATTTTGTTGGTGAAAATACAGTCGTTTGATTACTCACGTGGGTACCTACACGTGCTTCATTGACAATTCCTTGGTTAGGACAGTATTTCTCAAGTTAGATAATTATTTACAGTAATAATGAATTCTAATTAACATAAAAATACCCGTCGCTACTTAACTGTACCGGAAACATTAGACCCTATGTTTTCGAGTAACACACCGCTCTTTTTTTAAAATCGTGGTGCATGATAGCTGAGGCACCCTGCATAAAACAAAGAGCCTACACACTGCACGCCGACGCATGTACATACCCGCTGTCACTCAGCTACATGCCGATTTCAGCGGTTTGGTTATCCGCCACGAAGTTATAAATTTCTTATGCGTGAAGAATGAGTGGACGATGGAGGGTATCGGCGGAAATTTGTGTGGTGCAGCGGCACCCCTGTGATTCGCCACTTCGGGTGCAACATGCTAGAAGTTTACCTCAATACCTTTTTCCCTCCAAAACACGCCTAAATTATGGCCCCTGTGGTAAAAAAACATTGTTACATGGGAACAGAACAAGCGAGACAAATTTTAATGGAGATCGGCCTGAAGGACCCATAGAAAAACCCTTCTCAGCAATGTATTTCGGTTTAGAGGTGCAGCCACATCCAAAATGATGGGTGTAAAGTTGGTCATTGTACGCAGGCTTTCCCGCATGATGTGTTGCACAGTCAAGCATGGCTTCTGAGCGATATGGATGCAGTCACACTTTATATCCCTCGCTATTGCTGCCGCTATTTTCCCGAGTCATAGATACACCTCACCATGCGTGGCCTATACCTTCGCCTGAATTTGTTTAATATGATGCGGGCCCTTAGGCGCCCACCTATGCTGTGCACTAAACAACGCACTGGAATTGGTGCAGACGTGCTGCAACAAAATTTCATTGTCTCCACCTAACAATACTGTGTTTAATTAATATGCGACGTAAAGACAGCGTCGCTGTCCGTATAATTTAAAATATATATTGCAGCAAATTCCCAATAAGGTGAACCCCAACATAGCAAAACGCACTATAGCGCCACCTGCGCTGGACTTCCCTTTCGCAGGTGGAAAGGACCTGATTTCTTTTCTTTATTTCTGCCATCCGACCCGAAAAGTAACGCACAACACAAAAAAAAAACTCCCAAAACTTCAGGTGGCCCAAAACGGAAACATAAAGCTGCGCAACGTCTCTCCGGCTTAGTTGCGTAATTTTTACACCATGGAGCCGCCGTGGGATTTTCTGCAAAACTCAACTTCTTCGTTCTTTAGTCGGATTGTCACGACCGACAATTCAACATTAGATGCTGCTATAATAATTCACTGCTGTATTTCTTGCATGCCGTTAATATGTGTAAACTACAGTACCCGTTAATGCACTCATTGGTGACAAAACCCACTATTCTGCGCTCACTTTTTCATTGCCTGATTGCTGCACCCACAGTAAACGATAAAGAATTTTGACATAATATCAGAAACGACACCTTATTAACTTCAATTTCGGTTTCAGCTGAAGACTTTCTAAACAAAGTACTAACAAGTTTCTCTAATATTGGCAGGTACTAAGAGGACTACATTCGCGCCCTCTAAGCATTCTTTTTACAGAGAAATGGTATTTCGAGGTACATTTACGTGTGCGTTCATCTATGACGTTGAAAATACTATGGCTTTCACAGGAGTCACTTTTTGATAACGCCAACTTCATGCTAGTTACATGAAGGTAACACAATATATATTCGCAGCTTCTGAGTTGTGACTGCCCAATATCCTTCGGACTTGTCATATACCCACTCAACGGGATCGACGAGTAATGATTACAGCGGCCATCAGAAGGTGGCATCCGATTCAACGAATCCTATTGGCATACTTCTTTCGGATTCAAGGCGTCGAAGCCAGCTAGCCACTTAGGGACACTTTTCTTTCACGCTTTCTAAAGATGAACGCAATGGATAAGTGTTACTTATGTGACGCAATGCGCAGCACTTTGCTCGGAGTTGTTGCTTGCGTGATGATGGTGTTACTTCATAGCACCAACATGGACCCTCTACAGTATGGAGGCCACCGAGTGGCCCGCGCGAAATACCCATCTCCCACTTACCCCGCCTCACTACCCTCTATTCGGACATTCCCCAATGCCAAAACTATCGCACTTACACAACTTCCATACACGCCGTCACATACTCCAAGCACCATGTCGCTCTTTACCCCTTCCACTATGCAGCTAGAGTAAGGTACCATTTCGACACCCCTACCCACCACCATCCTCTCGCACTCGTAACACGATTTATACAACTACCTCAATGGTCGTATCTCTCCACAAGCCCTTCGTATCATCCTTCAACACCTTCCCAGATGCTGTAGAGCTACAGTGGACCTCAGCCCACACTCGCCTAGGAGGCAATGAGGGAGCAGATTATCCTGCTCGACAAACCACTCCCCAAGCTCCTGATTTTTGTCGACCATATCACGGCATCCTAACTCAAACTATACACGTACGCCGACATTACACTCCACCACAGACTGAACCGTCAAACCCTGTCACCACGCCCACCTCTCCCTGTCGCTAGGGGAGGCCCGCATATAGCGTATCATCCAAGCGCGCACCTTCTACCACCGCACAATCTTACAACCCTCTCAGCCCACCTTTTTTCTCTTACCCGTTTGCCCACACTGCGGTACCCTGGACACACACTTCCATTCCTGTATCAGTGTGCGAAGGATCCCTACTTAACTCTTCCCAACTCCCAATTCTGGGAGCAGGCCTTGGGGAGCTCTAATGTATCGGACCAGGTGCTAGCCACATTTGGAGGCGTTCGTGTCGCGACAGCATCGGGGGCAAATACCACCGCTGCCTTAGTGGAAACTTTTTCAACGACGTTATTTTTCTCACTTCTTAGCCGCAGCAAGGAAAATGAGGTATATGTCGCACGTAGTAGCGTTGCCGAATAAACAGCTCTTCCAGCGGGCGTGTGCTCTAAACTAGACGGAAAACGGTATTAGGTTTTGACAAGAATAACAGTAAACATCACTGCTCCAAATGGCACAGAAAATCTTGATTAAACCGACAGCGACCGAGTCTCACACTGCCGGGTCAATGATATTCAGGTACCATCAAGCTCTGAAATCTGGCCCCGTACGATCGAAACAATTCTCTCCAACACGACTTACCTGAAGAACCATACGTAACAAGCCGGTGTTTTGAAGCGAACACAAAGCTTTTATTCAAGAGTTGGTGACGAGGGCAAAAAAGACGGGCTAGAAGGAACGGTCTGTGTATTCAAGAAGAGCGGGGCAAGGTATTTCTCTAGGAATCGAGCTGACAGTCTCATACGACCTCTGGTTCCCCAGCAGCGGAAATCTCCGGTAGCTCCGCCGCACGAAGTCCTTTGGGGTACGGAGTGCCCTGGCGCATCTTGGCAGTTCGGGCTTCTTGGGCGGAGTGGTGCTACCTTGTTCAAGCAGCCACTTCACAGATCGCTGGCCATCGTTGCCTTCCTGCAGAGGTGCTTGGGCAGCTCCCTTGTCCTGCTCCACTTTCTCCAGTGTGCTCTTCCTTTTGGAACTGGAATTGTCGCTCGGCCCGTCATGTTCTGGTGCTCTGTTGGCAACGCTGCCTATGTCACAGTTTCCTTGAACTGAAGGTCCAGCATCGACACCGGCGGAATCCGCAGCGAGTAGCGTCAGCACTGCAGGTTTGGTTTCTCCTTGGCTTCCGCCGCCGTTCTTGGCTTTTTTCTTCATACCTACGTTGACGTTGGTGAATTGTAAGGCAAAACCACGCGAAGCGTTCACTCACTCCAGCCTTCTGCGAAGGGTACGGCAACCGTCGTCCCCAGTGGCTTTGTTTGGGTCACCAAGAGTAACTGCAGGGCAAAATGTCAATGATAATGGCCCCACTCGAAGGGATCGTGCTTCGCTACACTTTGTTCTCTTTTTTTCTGGTTTCCTTTACGCCTCCGATCGTACTCTGCACACAATCACAGTGCACGGCTTTCCTCTTTTAAGTTCGCCGCCAGTCCTTTTCAGGTTGGTCGTCGTAGATCGCTGTTACAGTGAGAACTATGTTTATTTCCAGCCTCAATAATACCAATTTATGGATAATTCGAACCGCAGGATTCGGTTCGGCCAAGCTGCGTTGAAGTGTACATATAAGAATTATCAACTATTTTTTGTAAGAGAGTCGAAGGCAGCTCAAAAGCGTTCCGACATAAAAACTGTGTCCAAACATCGCTGAAAGTGCGCCCGCTACAACCTCACAGCTTCAAAGACCAAAATCTCAGAAGAAAAGAACGAAACCGAATGACGATTTTTTGTGCAGTGCGAAAATTCACATAGGAATGATCTAAATGTACAACGATGTATTTTTCACAAATTAAATAACCCTATTGTACTTCTTCATGATCGATGCTTGTATTTTGTTGTCTAGAACCGTTGTTTTCTCATGATTTTCAACCATTTCAACACAATGCGACCCTGGTTTCGCGCACACTCCGTGTCCACAGATCTTATCAAAGCTTTTCGGTCGGCCAGCCGGTCTATGCGGAAACGCATTAGTTTTTTTAGAGGGCACAACAGTCCCACTAAGAAAGATTTCGCTTGAAAAAATCCCCGTTAATTCGAATGCGAGTACGTTCCGCCACGGTTAATTTCAAATACGGCAAACTGTTACGGCATCTTGGCGCCTGGAAACCGGGCAGAGAAATGCACTACCTGTGTAAACAGGAGGCTGCGTAGCCAATAGAACGGAGAGAAAAGTCGACACACAAAAAACGGGAAAACAAACCTAAAACCCTCTTGGCGGTCATTCCTACAGACAAGTTTCTGTGGTGGCACAGAGAAAAAGGAATACTTTTATTCGAAGGGACGACATAGTGACATCCCCGGATTTTGTATAGAGAGGCTGCACTGCTTCAAACGTTATTTTGAGTACCTGTGATTTTTTCTATAGTTTGCGATGAAGTTAAAAGCTTCGCTATTGGTACAATGCAGTCTTTTTAATGGACGCAACTAAGGGTTGTCTTCTTGGCCCCTTTATTAATGATCACGTACCTGGACAGTGCAGAACCCTTAGAACAGTGCTTTCATGTATGAATGGAATAAACGTTTGTTTCCTTAAAATCCTAGCCCGGACCTTCACCTCGCTGGACCGAGGTAGCAGGTCTCATCATTCCAGGAAACCTCTGGCGTTCGCGTTTGCCCCACCAAGTACGGTCTTGAAACACCTTCGTTTGTCTTATGTTAGAAACAGCTGCGAAGTTCGGATCTTGCCAGCGGTGCCAACGTTCATATCATTCCACGTGTACACAATGCCGTTATTTCCGGGCCCACAACGACATTCAAGCGCCACAACGATTGCGGATGCGACACGTACGCGCGCGGAATTGAACAGTGACCCGGCGATGCCTCTATTGTTCCCCCAACGCCCCATCTCTTCTCTCCACTCAACCCATGGAAGGTGTCAGAAGGCACGGAAACAATCGTCCCCGTGGTCCCCTTCTGCACCCCGACACCAAGCATTCCGCCGGAGGAAGCCGCCTTAGGAGGTATCCGATAGCGCGCTACTGCATTCCGACCAGAGGGCGAGACGGGAAGGCACTTCGCTCATTGCGTCTTTCAGCAACACGGACCAGCGGGCCCTACGCTGCACTCCGGAGGTCACCTCCTCAGTCTAGCGGAGGACGCGTTCCCCGGCCCAAGAGGTCGCCCTCGTCCCAGCGGCGATCGTACTCCTCCCGTGCACCTCGGCGCGAGAACGAAGGTTCTCGCTGCCACGGCTCGGCACCAGGCACCTTCCTGACACGTTTCTACCTGTTCAAGGCCCGGACGAGCGCCGATGCTACCTCGTCCTTGAGACCGGTGAGAGCGCCGGCAAAGTTAAACGCTCAATAATTAAACTTAGTTGTTATCTGCTATTACCCGTCCGTGTCTGCGTCTCTTTTCCTCTCAACTCTGCTGGGACTCACCAAAACGGGAAACAGTTAACCAGTGCCTTTCGTGCTCATCAAACAGCACACGTGTTTTCAAGCGAGCCCCTCCTGTCCAGAATTATAATTGGTATTTGGTAAGCTTAAAGCCGATATTTGGCGCTTTTCTCGACGGAGGTAATGATTATAAAGTACATGTGACAAAATACAACAAATATATTTGCAGTACGACATTTTTTTCTTAAATAACACAAGGGTCTCAACGAATGGGGTTTCAAAATTTTTAATTAGATTATACTTATTTTTCAAATAAATGCAGGGATAAAGCAGACTAAACACGCAAAAAAGAGCGAGGACGGGCGCTGCTACATGATGATGACAGTTTTGGGCTTGGCCCTGACGAAATGAAAACTCTTGAGGCGCGAGCAGTTTGCCTAACACCGCTCATGCAATCAAAATAACTAAAGCTCCTTTTCGAGAAACTTGCAATGGGCGCTTTAGGAAGCTGGTAATCGTTTTTTTTCCGAGAACTAACTAAACGTTGTGGAGGTCAATGTTTGAATTTTTGTCGAGTCATGCGATGCATATCGTTTATAAAACGCGATAATTTAACGTTACCGACATTTAGAACGACTTAAGGATAACGAACAACACTATTTACGGCGCTAGGGATCAAACCGAGGCCGTTCGTGGCCCATACCGAAGGTTATACCCATTAGGCTACTAAGGCCGAACGGCGGTGTTCCTTTAGCTGTGGCTCAAACATATCAGGAGTGTTGGATTCAAAGCAGTAGATGGCTTGGGTGCGCGTAGAAAGTGCCGGGCTTCTGCCCACATTGCAAATTAACCTGTCGTTGTTTCAAACAGTCGGAGACGTCTGCTGCAGACCGGAAAACACTCGCCTCTGCTGAAACATTTCTAGAAATGGAATTGCGATCCTCCAGAGTGAAAAGTGGTAATGCAATATTTTGATTTTTGAGTTTTCTGAGGCATGCATTGACAACGCTTTTTGGTCTATAATGGACCGAGCACTGCCCACACGGCACGTGTGTGATTAAAAGAGTAGCCACGCCTCCATTACAATTTGTTGTGAATGCATTGTTTGTTTTCTAGTCTTCTGCAAATCCTCATGGCAACAAATATACACAAAACAAAAAGCGCGCAAAAAAAAAACAAAAAAAAGCACTGAACCAGATTTCTTGCCGATACAGTCACGATAATTGCTGTGAAGTCGGCATTCTTATCAAGCCTTTTATTATCATTGATAATGCTGCAGACAGAAACAGATGTCAGGTCCCAATTTCAGATGCCAACTGCTTTTGCCTTTGAGGCCATCGCTAACGGGCAGGGCACTGCGCAGTGAAAACCGCACTCGAAAAATGAGAATCCTTAAGGCTCAAGAATAAAATAAGAGCAATGCACGCCGACTGCAGCTAAGAACAAAGCGGTCGCGGAAAATCCCCTACTTTAGCTATATTGTGCACAGGCGCGAAGAAAACCAACAAAAAAGAAAACGAAGCGCAGAGAAGCACGATCTCCTCGCAGCTGGCGATCGCCATTACCATTTCGTCTCTGCAGCTAGGTTTGGTGAACTACCGGGACCGGAGCCTGCCGTCACGATCGGCATAACGCAGACTTTGTAGTCAGCGCGACGAGCGTCGGCATGAAGAAAAGAGGCGAGAAAGGTGCGGACAGCAAAATCAGCAACGGCTACTGACGGCGCGGCACCGGCTCCACCCGACTCAGATTCAGATGCGGTGGCTGGGACGTCATCGTCGGGGGAAGGAGAGATGCCTGCTTTGGGCAATCGAGCACTCGAGGGCGACGGGCCATGTTTCAACACGAGATCCCGGACCAAAGGAATCCTGACGAAGGCAAACGATGAAAAGCAGGAAAAAGGGGGTAAAAAGGAAAAGGAGGGAAAGAAGAAGGCGACTGAAGCTCCACCAAAGGGAGCTAAATCGGGACGGCGAGCTGTCAAGCGGAAGCTCAAAAAAGGAACCACAACTCCTGCCAAGAAGTCCGGGGCGGCCAAGAAGCGCCCGGATACGCCACGCCCCAGCCCGCACCGGTTTGCCTTTCGTCGGGAGATGTCAGGTTCCGGAGAACCTGGCGGCAAGTGAATTGTTTTGCTTATTTCCAAGTGCAAGCCTTTTTTTTTGTCTTTGCGGACACACACAATCATCGGCTCGCACCTTCTTCTTCCCACCCGCGCCCTCGAACCGTCAATAAAGACTTTGTGTGCGCTTCAAAACTACATAGTGTCACTGAAGCTTCTCCTGCTGTGTCGCCTGTCACCGCTTTTTTCCATGACCTAGGTGGGGATTTTCCCGAGCCTGCTCTTGTCGAACTCGGCGCAGCGATTTTAAATGCGATGCATTCTTAGTCCAGGGGCTGTCGTGCGTTGGCCGGCGTGCGCCTAGCAACCAGCTGTGGCGCGCCTAGCAACCGGAGCAGGTGGTAGCTCGCGCGGAGTAGCGGAGGGCAAGGGGAGAGGAGGAGCGCGCTCGGCGTGTGAGGGCGCTCGCATCGCGGAGCTCGGGCGGAGTAGCGGAGAGTGAGTGGAGAGGAGGAGTGCGCTCGGGCGTGTGAGGCCGCTCGCATCGCGGAGCTCGGCGGAGAGAGCTCTCGCGCGGGGCGGGCGTGTTGCGCGGGTCTTTCTCTCCTCTCCGCGTACCCTCTCTCCGCTGGCTGCGCTCGGAAAAATATATATAAATGCAGTGGAGCGCGCGCCTCTCTCCGTGACTGCTTGGCGCAGCGCACTCATCGGTGCACCCAATGCATTCGCATTTCCGCACGATCCCCTGCGGGGAGGTGGGGGAGTTTTCTTTTGATAGAGCAATGTTAGACCAAGATGGTGTATGCCCTGCCAGCTTTGTGTATGAATATTTGGTACTGCCTGGTTCTGTTTATTGTTATCGTTCTCTATTGGGAGGTATCGATTCACACTTGGCAAAACAAATCCTCCTATGAAAGGCCCCTACGAGTACGACATTTCGACGTCTTGGAAAGTCACAACGCGAAAATAAACGCAAACATAAGCTAGAAGAATGAAAAAAAGCGGCAACAATGCACAAAGCAACATGTGGCCCTTCACACAAAAAACCCATTGTCCGACATTGGAATAACCGAACCATTGTCTCAACTCATAGCCAAAGTCGTGCGCTTTAGAGTCTGTAAAAATGTTCTAGACCACGGCAAAAGTTTCTGGGTGTGGAAATATTGAACGCTCAGGACAAAAGTTCAATCGTGATTCCCTTCTTTTTTGAATGATACAAAAGTTGTTTCGTAAAACTTCTGGAATAAAACCTTTGTCTCACACGAGACACAAACTTGCATTTTGATTTCGTTGTGGACTTAAAAGTTGAGACACGACATAGACGCTTCTTACGAGCGCTATACATTAAGGTTGCTAATTAGTCGCTGCAGAAGACCGTGCAATCGCTAGGTGGACTTGGCGTCCACGCATGCGGGACGTTGATACACGTCGATAGAAGTACCAGCGCAATAACACTAGTGTCTAATATTGCCTCTCCTTCAGAAGAAGCTAACTAGTTTACTTGTTGTTCTTTTCCTGACAAAACGTATCTTCATCATGTAAACACGTTAAATAAGATTTATGCTTTAGCAAAGCGCGAATTAACTTAGAGGCTGAGTTTTTAAACCTACAAAAGAGGTACGGAGTAAATTTCAAGTTTGACGGAGCACTGACAAATCTACAATGATCACTTATAGTGGAGTCGGCAACAAGTCACCTTAGTTATTGTGTAGTAGCACTCGAACGCGAAGAACGAGAATACCATTTCGCTCTTTTGAAGAACCTTGCAGTCCCGTCTTCCTAACTAAAATTGACGTGGTTGGTCTTCATTTCCCTGAGTCCGCTGGGAGCCATTTGGGTTCTGCGCTTTAATACAATGAGAACTCCCGTTCACAAAGGCTCCATTCAGAGTCTCTATGCTATCTGCTTTCAATGTTTACCGTTCGCCATGCAAGTACAATTAACCATCGAGAGGTAATTAAATCTCAGCGGCGAGGTGACTTCCTTGGCTTCGCTCGTCTGGTTCTGATCGATAGGTCCATGGTTAGCCGGGTTCAGCGTTTTCTCAGCAGCCCGGAACCTCCAGTCATTTTCTCTGCACTGTAGAGCACCTCATGTGTAGGATAGTACGCATAATCATACGAGGCACAAAGAACTGGCGACCTTTGTTGTTTGTGCTTGCCCAACATACTACAGTGTAGCCCGCTTATACGTCCCCCGGACTTACGACGGCCCTCTTCTTACGACGCATCACCGCGGTCGCGAAAGACTCCCGAGAGAAACAATACATTAAATCACCGATATTATGACGCTCGGGTCCCCGTGGTCCGTTTCATACGACGAGCCTGCCGCGAATGAACCCGCGCTTTTCCCATATTTTATCCCGCTTCGCCGCCTCATCCCCACCTCTCCTTTGTTTGAATCCCGTTTGACGCTTCTTGATGCGCAAAGGTCCGCATGCGGCAAGACCACTTGCTGAAAAGACGCAAGCAAGCAGGTAAGTACTCGTAAGCGCAAGTTAACCTTAGACGGCCCTACGTGGCAGCAGTACAAACGCGCCAAGCACGAGAAGCCGAAGTTCAGGTGGCAGGTGGACCGATAATTTGAAGCTTCCACCAAGCTGCCGATGAATTCGAAAACACATGCGGCGGAACCCCACGGCGATGACCGGAAACCCATTTTCCCCGCCCGCTCGGTCAATGATTCTTCCATTAATTTTATTTATTTATCTATTTACATACCCTAAAGGCCCAAACGGGCATTACATTGGTGGGGATATAGTGGGGTTATGATCAAACGTACTGCACATTTTTCCCGCAGGACATAGCAATGAATGCAGGGATGGTGTACAGGAGCCGTCAGAAATAATTGGTGCACGGGAGCTGTGGCCGAACCGCACAGGAGCGCCGTGTAGCTGCACCGGCGGTAAACGAACGGAGCAGAACACGCATGCGCGCCTGCCGACGGTGATAGCCCCTCCATACTTCTCAACCGACTATTTTAAACGCAGCTTTCAACAATATTCGCTACTTACTGGTCTCGGCGATGGCGCTAATAGCAGACCCACCTAAAAATATTGGGAAAGAAAAATTGTCACTGCATATCCCCGTGATTGCGACGCTTCTCAAGCAGCTCGCGTGCTCTGAAAGTGTGTGAGCCACGCTGCCAGATACCGCCTCTGCTATCAGCGCCATCGCTGAGACTAGTATGTTGCGAATAATGCTCGAAGCCGCGTTTAGAAATCTGGGTTGAGAAGTATTCATTGGCTATCACCGACAGCAGGCGCGCATGCATGTTATGCTCGTTCCGTTTACCGCCGGTGCAGCTACACGGCGCTCCTGTGCGGTTCGGCCCCAGCTCCCGTGCTCCAATTACTTCTGATGGCACCTGTACATGACTATTGCATCGAGACAATGTAAGTACAATACAGAAAAAAACGCCAAACAAAAATACAATAAATGGAATGAAAAAAGGGTTTCACTCAAAATACACTTAAAACAATAACTTAATAGTAATAACAATACACAATACAATAATAACAATACACTTAAAACTCATTGCGCCTTTTTAGGCGCAATGAGTACTCTCAACTGGAACAAAAAAACATACAGAGAAGAAGAAAACGAAAAAAAGCCAGACAACACGACGCTTTCTCGACCTATATCTCTGCTCTTTGCGGATCGGTGTCTTTGTACGCCGCGTTGTCACTCCGCTCGTTTCTTTGGTAGGGAGCTTCCATTCACGGGTGTCCGCCGAAAGGGCGGAGACACGTATACATTGCCACCGCCAATTTGGGTAAATCGCTGACCTCCGCAGCAAGTCGCTGCAGCAAGACCACGCTACAATTTTGTCTCAACACAGTTTTCTCGTGAACTTTGAATCATCTGATATATGTCGCGTTGCTTGGTCCTGTGGGAAACGAAAACAGCTTTATGATGAGCACTTTGACCCGATAGTTACGGCATGGCACCATTCAAAGGGTGTCTTCACCCCCTACGGAAATGCCGTTTTTTTTTTTTCATGCCCGCTTTGTACTATCGCTCATTTGGCTTAGCCTTGGCAGTTTCAGACTTGCTTTTTCACCTCTCGATTGGGTTGACCAGGTTGTCCTTATCTCGCTCGCGCAAGGCGCGGGGCTGGCATGCCATAAATAGCGCCGGACGGCGCGGGTGTCGCGTAGGGCACGGCGCTTGGCTGGCGGGCTAGCTCGGACGCCGTGGAGGGCAGGACGGCAGAACACACGAGTTTTTTTTTTTTTTTTACTAGGTATTGCGGCAAGAGGTTCGCCAGTCACGCGAGAACGCTCTAAATATAATATATTAGACAGCTTCTTAGCCCACATTTCGCCTGAGACCGTCTACTATGCCGGCATTCGCCCGCACCCCGGTCATACGACGCCTTCTCGCGGTCCCTTGAAAGTCGTATTATCGTGGTTCCACTGTGGTATATCACGCGTCGCTATCACAGAACGGAATTGGCGCCAGCAGTAAATGTAGCCCCTGTAATTGCATTGTTTTGGAAACAAGGATAAGTGAGTGAGTGAGTGAGTGAGTGAACAACTTTTTATTTCCCCAGATTTGTCGCTTAACCGTCGGTCAGGATTCCTTGGTCCCTGGCGGCGGTCGTGGCCATCTGAACGAGCCGGGTCTGGACACCCGGGTCGGAGCTCAGTAGCGCGGTCTCCAACTGCACCTTCGAACTTATGTTGAGTGCAGGCTGTCCTGCCTTGCTGCTTTGCGGGTCATTTCTCCGGAGAGGGCAAGACCATACCACGTGATGTAGGTCAGCCCTGTAACCGCACGCCTTGCATTTATCTGAGTACAGCCCTGGGTAACATCGGCTGTAAGCCACTGGATTGGGGAAACAGTCTGTCTGCAGCCGTCGCCACGCTACTGATTGCCATTTGCTCAGTGTCTTGTCTGGGGCTGGGTATAGTGCCCTTTCTAGTCTATAGTGGTTAACTATATCTCTGTAGTACACCAGCCTGTCCCTGCCTGACCGTCGTATCGAGTGAGCGTCGGTGTCAAGAGTTTCGACATCGGCTCGGTCAACGAAACCTCGAGCCGCGTCGTGCGCACACTCATTCCCGGCCAGGACAGAGTGGGCCGGCGCCCATATGTGTTGTATTTTGCCCCCTCGCTCCATCGTCAAGCCGGATTTTAGGATTTGAGACGCCTCAGAGGAGATGGATCCCCTCGCGTAGTTTAGAATCGCTGATTTGGAGTCGCTTACAATAACTTTGGCCTTGGAGGACGCGACCATTGCCAGGGCAATGACCACCTCCTCGCCAACCTCCGGGTCCGTCGTTCGGACCGAGCCGGAGGTGATGCAATCTCCCTGTCGATTCACTACCGCTAAGGCCATTGCGTCACGGCTGGTATATTCGGCGGCGTCTACGTGCATCACGTCCTCGGGTTGTGCGTATCTTTTTCGCAGAGCCCTGGCTCTGGCCTGTCGGCGATCCTGGTTATGTACCGGATGCATGTTCTTAGGAAGTGGCGGGATATGCTTGTGGGTCCGTATCTCCACTGGTATTTCGACTTTCGTGCCTTGCGCACCTCTGTGGTTTATGCTAAGAGAATCCAGTATTTGTCTCCCTGCCTGAGTCTTAGAAAGCCGTTCCTTTTGGGCGGTTAGTTGGGCTTCTATGAGCTCACTGAGCGTGTTATGGAGGCCCCAGCGCATCAAAAGCGTTCGTTCGATGCAGTTACAGGTATGCTCAGGGCTTGTTTGTGCGCTCTCCTTATCATAGCATTATTTTATTCTCCTCATCCGCTTTAGGTTCAGGTAAGGGGTAACGTATATGATCCTACTTAAAACAAACTCCTGTACCAATCTCATTAGGTTATGCTCTTTCATTCCGTGGTGCCTGTTTGCGATGCACGAGATGAGCCGAATTGTTTGATGGAGGCTTTTTTCCAGCGCCCGTATGGTTTCTATGTTGTGTCCATTGGCCTGAATTCTGAGGCCCAGAACCCTGATAGTCTGAACTGTCGGGATACGCTGCGTACCACCTGCAAAAAGGTGAATGTTTGGAGCGGTCGAGTCGGTTTTTCGCCCTCTGCTGGTCGGACGGTATATTAGCAGCTCCGATTTTTGTGGGGAGCAACTCAGGCCTCTCGGTTTTACGTACCCCTCTACAGCCTCGATAAGCCGTTGTAGAGTGTCCTGCACATGCCCGTCGCTACCCCCAGCCACCCAGAGCGTCACATCATCGGCGTATAAGCTGCGATGTAGTCCCTCTATGTTGTTTAGGATTACTGGAAGGCCCATCATGGCCACGTTGAAAAGGAAGGGCGAGAGGACAGACCCCTGAGGAGTACCTCTGCTTCCGAGCTCAAACGTGACCGATTGCAGCCCCCCTTACGGCAAGTGTAGCCGTTCGATCGATCAGTAAGAAAGTTCTTGACATACTCATACGTCTTGTGGCCTATTCCTAGTGTGTCCAAGTTATCTAAGATAGCAGAGTGCTTTACGTTGCCGAATGCTTTGGTTAGGTCAAGCCCCAGAATTGCCCCAGTATCTAAAGGGGAACAGTTCTCCCCGTCAATGATATTGCGTTTAAGCCTGAGCATGACGTCTTGCGTCGACAATTTTGGGCGAAAACCTATCATCGTTTCCGGAAAGAGTCATTCCTCTTCTGCGTAGCTATTAAGTCTCTTTAATATCACGTGTTCCGTTAGTTTACCTACGCATGACGTAAATGATATTGGTCTTAGGTTCTCTATCTGCAACTTTTTACCGGGCTTCGGGATCATCACAACCTTGGCTGTTTTCCACTGCCCCGGGCTTTGACCTCGGTCCCAGCACACGTTCATGTACCGGGTCAAGGCCTCGACGGAGCCGTCGTCCAGGTTGCGCAGCATCTTGTTCCTTGTTCCGTCTGGGCCCGGAGAAGATCTGGTGCGGAGGTCCTGAATGGCACCTCGTACTTCCGCCACGTTATGGGACGGTCCATGAGGTCATTCTCCTTGCCCGTATATGATTTAAGCTGCTCTTTGGAGTTCGTCCCTATATATGTATCACGAAGTGCCTCTAATAGGTCATCGTCCGACCCTTCGAATCGGTGCATTCAAATGCTGCGGTTGTGCTTCTGAGTGGTTTTGCTATTTTCCGGGTCAATTAGGAAGCGGAGAATGCTCCAAGTTTATAGAATTTTTTTTTCATCCTGATCACTCTCTCCGAAACTGGCGTATTCACCATCAATATTCCTGGCCGTCTCCACTAACGTGAAACTAAGGAGAGTGAAGCATACCATGTACAGCCTCCCAATTTTAATGATATGACGGGAACGACGACCGACTGGCACGTCCACGCCTTATCGCGGTGCTCAAAAGCGAAACCGGCGAGACGACGCGCGCCCGCATAGGGCTATCTGCTGAATCAGGTCCGTCTGCTACGCTGTTTCCTTGAGAGTGGTACACTCCCTGCCACTGCACCTGAATGACTTTGGCTCTACGCTGCTTAGCTACCTTTGGGGGAAGGGAAACGGACTTGCAAGATAAGAAAAACATAGGGTGTGTTGCCGTGAAAAGAACAGCGGAGCAGACGACGCTCCTGAATAGAAGTATTTCCTTCTCCTCCTCTACCTCCTCTACCGCCCATGTCGTCGCCTTTGTCCGCGGAGCCAGAGACGAAGAAGTAACATCGTCTAACACCGGGTTTGAGCTTCCTCTAATTTTACAAAGAAGAAGTTTCTACTCATGTGCAACACCAATACAATTCAACCAACCACCGTTCATGCATCATGCAGGGATTTAACCTTACTAGGGATATCTCTTTGAAGTAATAAAAGATGTGTGTGGTTTAGTGCATTTCACTTCTCTATGGTTTCACTATTTGTGAGCGACGTGAGTGAATTTAAGTTACGTCGTATGGGTAATCATTGTGTGCGCCGTTTACAGCTTTGCTTTCCAACCACATTCACAAGGTGGATTGGCGCGAATTTTTATTTTATTTATTTTTCAATGAAATTGCATGGATATGCTGGACGAAACATACAAAAGAAGAGCGAGGACGGGCTCTATCTCATGACGATGACAGTTTTAACGTTGGCCCTGACGAAATGATAATTCTTAATGCGGGAGCTGTTACTCTAAATACCGCTCACGCCATCAAAATTTTAAATGCGGCTGTTGCAGAACATTGCAGTTCGTGTCTAAGGAGATTCGTAAATTCTTTGTCGGGGAACTGACAACATCGCATCTAGCGGAAAGTTCCACTTTGTTTGGAGTGGTGGCACGTTATGTATTGCTGTCGGTCGGTGGAGCACTATTTTGTTCAGAGATAAGTGCAATCGGGGCATTTCCGCTGCGATACGGTAACTTTATAAAGCATGATAATTGAAAGCTACTTGCCCCCACAGCGACATGAAGGGTACCGTACCACATTCATTTAGAATACTTAGGTTCGAACGATGGCCGTTTGCGGTCAAAACACGAGGTTCTACCCAATACGCTACTCAGGGTGAAAAGCGGTGTTCCTTTAGCAGTTGCTCACAATAATATCAGTAGTGTTCGATTCAAACCAGTAGAACACCCCGGTTTCCCGCAGAGAGTGCCGGATTTCTACCCACATAGGAAATCAATCTGGCGTTATAGGGAAAGTTGGAGACGTCTGCTTCAGACCTGAAAACTTCGCTAGAAATCCACTACTTCGCTAGACGTCAAATTGCGATCCTTTAGAGGGACACGTGTTGGTGGAATTGTGTTGATTCTTGAGTTTTTTGTTGCGTGCTTTGGCGAAGTTTCTTTTTTGTGTGTCATTGACCGAAGGGTGCGCTTAGGGGACAATATGTGCTTAAAATAGTAGCCACGCCCCCAGAACACTTTGTTATGAATGCATTGTTTGTCTTCCAGCCTTCTTTAAATCATCTTGATAATCAAAAGATAGGGAGTAGTCGCTTATAAAAGCGAGCGGAGAAAAAAAGGCAGCACTAAACCAGCTTTCTTGCTTATGCAGTCAGGATAATTGCTCTGAAGTCAGCGCTCTTATCATGCCCTTTATTTTCACTGGTAATGCTGCAGATAGGAACAGACGGCAGTTACAAATGTCAGATGTACACCGCCGTTGCATTTGACGCCACAGAAAACGGGCAGTGCACTGCGCAGGGAAAACCGCTATTGAAATAATAAGAATAACGTCATCAATATACCGATATAAGGTCAGCATATAACACCTATAACGTCAGCAATAGGTGTCAGCACATAACACCTATAACGTCAGTAATATACCGATCAGCTCCGTCCTGTCATATAAATACCTGGGGGTTCACATGACGTCATCGCTTTCTTGGTAAACGCATATCGACACCATTTGCTCGGAAGCCTAACGTACTCTCGGATATCTTCACCATAACGTCAAACTTGCTTCTCAAGAAATAAAACCAGTAGCCTATCTAACATTCGTAAGGCCGAAACTGGAATATGCATCGGCCATCTGGAATCCATCACAAGGATACCTAACTGTACAACTTGGATCCATTCAAAACCGCGCTGCACGTTTTATCACCTCGCAATATTCAGGTCATGTCAGCGTCACGGCCCTTAAACTATCTCTCTCCCTTCCGACCCTTGAATCACGCCGTTTTATTGCTCGCATATGCCTCCTCCATAATTTCTCTTCTCGGACAGAATACATACACCCGCTACTAAGGCCGACTCACAGAATATCACCCCGCTTAAATCACACTCGCCCATTAGCTCCGATAACCGGCAGAACGTCAACATTTGTTTCGTCATTTTTTCCTAACGCTATCATTCTATGAAACGCTTTACCCGCGGACATCGCCCCATGCACCAATAACAAAGAATTTAGAGATAAGCTTGAAAAGACGTTCCCATGATGCATTAACGATGTAATTCTACTGTCCTGGCTTCATAGTTTTATTGATGCTTCAACTGCTTTTCGTATTTTTAATCCTGTTCGCTGTCTTCACTGTTACCTTTGTACATTTTTGTGTAGTTTTTATTTAAGGTATTCTGTTTTGTACTTTTCGGCTTTCAGGTTCACGTTCTTGTTGTTTTCTTTTTTTCGTTCATTCAGTACTACTCCTGCAAACCCTGTTATCCCCCGTCCCCTTATATAATGCCTCCGGGCCCTTAAGGGTATAATAAATGAAATGAAATGAAATGAAATGAAATCCTTGAGGCTAAAAAAAAAATAAGAGCAATGAACGGCGACTCCAGCTGAGGGCAACGAGGTAACGGAAAGTCCCCCACTGTTGCCATGGCGTGCACACGTGCGAAGAAACCCAACCGCAAAGAAACCGAAGAGGAGAGAAGCACGATCCCTCGTAGCCGGGGATCGTCATTACCAATTCGTCCCTGCAGCTAGGTTTGGTGAACCCAGACGAGTCTACTGGAATCGGAGCCTGCCGTTACGATCGGCACAACGCCGACTTCGCAGTCAGCGCGACCAGCGTCGGCATGAAGAAAAGAGGCAAGAAAGGCACGGAAAGCAAATGATATACTGACGGCGCGGCACCGGTGCCAACCACCTCGGATTCCGATGCGGCGGCTGGGACGTCAACATCTGGGGAAGGAGGCACGCCCGCTTTCAGCAAGCACGCACGCAAGGGCGACGGGCCGTCTTTCAGTGCCAGATCCACGACCAAAGGTATTCTCAACAAGGCAAATGATAAAAAGAAGGAACAAGGGTAAAAGGACTAAATAGAGGAATGCATGAAAGAGAAGGAAGCCCACCGAACAAGCTAAAACGGGATATTTTTCTCGCACCATAGCCGCCGCAATTTCAATGAAGTGTATGTCGCCCGTAGTAGCGTTGCTCAATAAAGTTTTTCCAACAGGCGTGTCTTTTAAAATAGGAAAAAAACCGGCAGTCGTTTCTTGAAAAGAAGAATAAACATCGCTCCTCCAAATGGTCCAAAAAATTATGCAGAAACAGACAGGGATCGAGTCTCGCACTGCACAGTCAACGATTATGTGCGCCTATTCTGGTACTAGCAAGCTCTGATCCCTCGCCCCGTACGATCGAAGCAAATCTCTCCAACACGAGTTACCTGATGCTCCGTACTGGACAATGCACTCTGTTGAAGCGGGCACATAGCTTTTATTGAAGTGTTGGCGACGACGGAAAAGAAGACGGGTTAGACGGGACTGTCTCTGATTAATGTCTTTTACGTGCGTTCGAGCCGACATTCTCACACGGCCTCCGGATCCCCAGCCGCAGACACATCTGGTAGCTCGGCCTCACGAAGTCCTTTGGGGTACGGAGTGCCCTGGCGCATTTTGGCATTGCCGAGCTTCTTGGGTGGAGTGGTGCTGCCTTGTTCTAGCAGCCACTTCACAGATCGCTGTCCAGCGTTGTCCTCCTGCAGAGGTGCTTGGGAAGCTCCCTTGTCCTGCCCCACGTTCTTCAGTGCGCTCTTCCTTTTGGACCTGGTGTTGTCGCTCGGTCTGTCCCGGTGTGGCGCTGCGTTGCCAACGCTGCCTATGTCACAGTTTTCTTGCGATGAAGGTCCAGCATAGGCCCCGGCGGAATCCGCAGCGAGTAGCGTCAGCGCTGTGTCGTCAGGTTTGGTTTCTCCTTGGCTTCCGCCGCCTTTCTTGGCTCTTTTCTTCATACCGACGTTGAAGTTGCTGAATTGTAAGTCGAAACCACGCGACACGTTCACTCACTCCTACCTTCTGCGAAGGGTACGGCAACCGTCGTCCCCAGTGGCTTTGTTGGGGTCACCAAGAGTAGCTGCAGGGCAAAATGCCAATGATAATGGCCCCATACAAAGGGATCGTGCTTCCCTACACTTTGTTTTCTTTGTTGCTGGTTTTCTTTACGCCTCCGATGGTAATCTGCACAAAATCCCAGTGCACGGATTTCCTCTTTTAAGTTCGTCGCCACTTCTTTTCTGGTGTTGTCATTGTAGATTGCTGTTACTGTGAGAACTACGTTTATTTCCAGCCTCAATAATACCAATTTATAGAAAATTCGAACTGCAGGAGTCGGTTCGGCCAAGCTGCGTTGAAGGCTATATAAAAATTTATCAACTATTTTTATGAAGGTCGAGAAAAACTCAAAAGCTTTAAAAACATAAAAAACTGAGTCTAAAATTCGCTGAACGGCGCCCGCTACCACCTCAGGCTTCAAAGACCAAAATCTGAAAAAAAGTCGAAACCAAACGAGCGATTATTTGCGCACTGCGCAATTCACATAGGAATGATCTAAAATGTACATCGATGCATTGTTCAAAATTAAAGTATACTATTGTTGTTCTTCTATATCGAACCCGGCCCGCGGTGGCTCAGTGGGCTAAGGCGTTGCGCTGCTGAGCACGAGGCCGCGGGTTCAATTCCCGGCGCGGCTGCCGCTTTTTGATGGAGGCGAAAAGCAAAAACGCCCGTGTGTACGAGATTTCGGCGCACGATAAGATCCCAGGTGGTCAAAATTAATCCGGAGCCCTCCACTACGGCGCGCCTCATCGCCGCGTTGCGTCGGCGCGTTTAAACCCCACAATCAATCAATCATTATCGATGCTTGTATTCTGTTGTCTAGAACCGTTGTTTTCTCGCGATTTTAACCATTTCAACACAATGTGAGCCTGGTTTCACGCACGTTCCTTGCCCACAGATCTTATCAAAGCTTTCGGTCGGCCAGCAGGTCTATGCGGAAACGCATTAGTTTTTTAGAGGGCACAACAGTCCCACTAAGAAAGATTTCGCTTTAAAAAATCCCGTTAATTCGAATGCGAGTAAGTTCAGCCACTGTTAATATAAAATACGCGAAACCGTTACGGCATCTTGGCGCCTGAAAACGGACAGATAAATGCACTCCCTGTGTAAACAGGAGGCTGCGGAACCAATAAAACGGAGAGAAAAATCAAGAAAAAAAACAGGAAAACACACTCCTAAAACCCACTTGGTGGTCATACCCACAGACAAGTTTCTGTGGCGGCCACAGAGAAGAGAGAGCGTGAGAAGAAAATATTTAATAGATCAAACGGTGGTGGTTCAACCGTCATCGGTAACGGCTCATTTCCGTGGAGGGACGAGTGGCCAGGGGTCCAGACGATGTACAGCTCGTGTAAGGGATTGAACGATGCAAGTATTCTAATGCGGAAGAAGGAATACGTTTAATCGAAGGGACGACCATAGTGACATCCCCGGACATTGCCTTGGGAGGCTCCACTGCTTCACGCGTTATTTTGAGTACCTGTATGAATTTTTTGTTGTATCAATGAAGTTAAAATATTCGCTATTGGCCTAAAATGCAGTCTTTTGATGGACTTTAATGGACTTAATGAAGTTTTGTCTGACCCCTTTAATAATGGCCCTGCACAGAGATATTGCCGAACCCCGAGAACTGTGTTTCCATGAATGAATTGAATAAACGTTTGTGTACTTAAAATCCTATTTCGTGGCCTTCGCTTGGCTAGACCGAGGCGGCAGGTTTCATGATTCCAGGAAACGTCTCGCGTTCGCGTTTGGCCCCACCAACTTCGTTCTAGAAACTCCTTCCGTTGCCTTACGTTAAAAACAGCTGTGATATTCGTTCCTTCCCCGCGGTGCCACAGTTCGTACCATTCCACGTGCATACAATGCGGTTGTTCCCAGGCCCACACCGACATTCAAGCGCCACAACGATTGCGGATGCGACACGTACGCGCGCGGAATAGAACAATGACCCGGCGATGTCTGGGTTGTTCCCCCAACGCCCCATCCCTTCTCTCCACTCAACCCATGGAAGGTTGTCAGAGGGCACAGAAACAATCGTCCCCGTGGTCCCTTCTGCACCCCGACACCATGCATACCGCGGGAGGAAGCCGCCTTAGGAGGTATCCGACACCGCGCTATTGCATTCGACCAGAGGTTTTGACGGGAAGGCACTTCGCTCATTGCGTCTTTCAGCAAACGGACCAGCGCGCCGGCCGCAGCACTCCGGGGTCACCTAATCAGTCGAGCGGAGGACGCATTCCCCGGCCCAAGAGGTCGCCCTCGCCCTTAGCGGTGATCGTACTCCTCCCGTGCACGTCGGCGCAAGAACGAAGGATCCCGCTACCACGGCTCGGCACCAGCCACCTCCCTGACACGTTTCTACTGCTCAAGGCCCGGACGAGCACCGACGCTACCCCGTTCTTGAGACTGGTGAGGAGCCCGGCAAAGTTAAACCCCCAATAATTAAACTTAGTTTTTATCTGCTATTACCCGTTCGTGTCTGCGTCTCTTTTCCTCTCAACTCTGCTGGGACTCACCAAAACGGGAAACACTTACCCAGTGCCTTTCGTGCTCTGTTTGTGCTCATCAAACAGCACACGTGTTTTTCAAGCGAGCCCCTCCTGTCTAGAATTATCATTGGTATTTGGTAAGCGTGAAGCCGATATTTGGCGCTCTTCTCGACGGAGGTAATGATTATAAAGTATATGTGACAAAATACTACAAATATATTTGCAGTACGGCGTTTTTTTCTTAAATAACACAAGGGTCTCAACGAATGGGGTTTTAAAAGTTTTAATTATATTATACTTATTTTTCAAATAAATGCAGGGATAAAGCAGACTAAACACGCAAAAAAGAGCGAGGACGGGCGCTGCCGCATGATGATGACAGTTTTGGGCTTGTACCTGACGAAATGAAAACTCTTGAGGCGCGAGAAGTTTGCCTAACACACTCATGCAATCAAAATAACTAAAGCTCCTTTCGAGAACCTTGCAATGGCGTTTTAGGAAGCGGGTAATCGTTTTTTTTTTCCGAGAAATAACAAAACGTTGTGGAGGTCAATGTTTGAATTTTTGTCGAGTCATGCGATGCCGATCGTTTATAAAACCCGATAAATTATCGTTACCGACATTTAGAACGACTTAAGGATAACGAAACACTATTTATGGCGCTAGGGATCAAACCCAGGCCGTTCGTGGCCGATACCGAAGGTTATACCCATTAGGCTACTAAGGCCGAGCGGCGGTGTTCCTTTAGCAGTTGCTCAAACATATCAGGAGTGTTGGATTCAAAGCAGTAGATGGCTTCGGTGCGCGTAGAAAGTGCCGAGCATCTGCCCACATTGCAAATTAATTTGTCGTTGTTTCAAACAGTCGGAGACGTCTGCTGCAGACCGCAAAACATCGTCTCTGCTAAAACT
Organism: Haemaphysalis longicornis; assembly: GCA_013339765.2. Lineage (NCBI taxonomy): Eukaryota > Metazoa > Arthropoda > Arachnida > Ixodida > Ixodidae > Haemaphysalis > Haemaphysalis longicornis. The sequence goes on along the minus strand of CM023452.1, from coordinate 172,498,266 downwards.
TTTCTAGAAATCGAATTGCGATCCTCAGAGTGAAACGTGGTAATGCAATATTTTGATTTTTAGTTTTCTGAGGCATGCATTGACAACGCTTTTGGTCTATATTGGACCGAGCACTGCCCAAACGGCACGTGTATGATTAAAAGAGTAGCCACGCCTCCATTACAATATGTGTTGAATGCATTGTTTTGTTTTCTAGTCTTCTGCAAATCATCATGGCAACAAATATTCACAAAACAGATGCCATCAAAAGCGCGCGAAAAAAAAAAACAAAAGAAGAAAGCACTGAACCAGATTTCTTGCTGATACAGTCACGATAATTGCTGTGAAGTCGCCATTCTTATCAAGCCTTTTACTATCATTGATAATGCTGCAGATAGAAACAGATGTCAGCTTCGAATTCAGATGTCAACTGCTTTTGCATTTCAGGCCATCGCTAACCGGCAGGGAATTGCGGAGTAAAAACCGCTCTCGAAACAATGAGAATCCTTAAGGCTCAAGAATAAAATAACAGCAATGCCACGCCGACTGCAGCTAAGAACAAAGCGGTCGAGGAAAATCCCCTACTTTAGCTATGTTGTGCACAGGCGTAATAATAAAACCAACAACAAAGAAAACGAAGCGTAGAGAACCACGATCCCCTCGTAGCTGGTGATCGCCATTACCATTCGTCTCTGCAGCTAGGTTTGGTGAACTCCGGCGCATCTACCGGGACCGGAGCCTGCCGTCACGATCGGCATAACGGCGGACTTTGTAGTCAGAGCGACAAGCGTCGGCATGAAGAAAAGAGGCGAGAAAGGTGCGCGGCAGCAAGCAGCAACGGCTACTGAGGGCGCGGCACCGGTTCAACACGCCTCGGATTCCGATGCCGCGGCTGGGACGTCATCGTCGGGGGAAGGAGAGATGCCTGCTTTGGGGCGAACCAGCACCAGAGGGCGACGGGCCATGTTTCAACACGAGATCCCGGACCAAAGGAATCCTGACGAAGGAAAACGGCGAAAAGAAGGAAAAGAGGGTAAAAAGGAACAGGAGGGAAAGAAGAAGGTGACGGAAGCTCCACCAAAGGGAGCTAAATCGGGACGGCGAGCTGTCAAGCGGAAGCTCAAAAAAGGAACCACAACTCCTGCCAAGAAGTTCGGGGCGGCCAAGAAGCGCCCGGATACGCCACGCCCCAGCCCGCACCGGTTTGCCTTTCGACGGCAGATGTCAGGTGGGGGAGAACCGAGGGCAAGTGAATCGTTTGCTCGCTTCCCAGTACAAGCCTTTTCCCTTGTCTGTACGGACACACACCAATCTTCGGCTCGCACCTTCTTTACCTCACCCGCGTCCTCGAACGTGAATAAAGGCTTTGTGTGCGCTTCAAACTACATGTCACTGAAGCTTCTCCTGCTGTGCCGCCTATGGGCGTTTTTCATTTTCCCGAGCCTGCTTTTGCCCAACTAGGCGCAGAGATTTTTTGATAGAGCTATGTAGACCGAGATGGAGTATGGATTGCCAGCTTTGTGTATGCATATTTGGTACTGCCTGGTTCTGTTAATTGTTATTGGTTTTCTATTGGGAGGTATCGATTCACCTCTGGCAAAACAATCCCCCTATGAAAGGCCACAACGAGTACAAATTTCGACGTCTCGGAAAGTCACGACGCGAAATAAACGCAAACATAAGCTAGAGAATGATAAAGCGGCAACATTGCACAAATGAATATGTGGCCCTTCACACAAAAAAATCCATTGTCCGACATTGGAATAACCGAAGCATTGTCTCAACTCTTAGCCAAAGTCGTCCGCTTTAGTGTCTCTGTAAAATGTTCAAGACCACGGCAAAAGTTTCTGGCTGTGGAAAATTGAACACACAGGATAAAAGTTCAAGCGTGATTGCCTTCTTTTTCAACTGATAGAAAAGTTGCTTCGTGAAATTTCTAGAAAAACCTTTGTATCACACGAGACATAAACTTGCATTTTGATTTCGTTGTGGACTTATAAGTTTGAGGCACAACCTAGACACTTGTTACGAACACTATACGTAAAGGTTGCTAATTTCTCGCTGGAGAAGTCTGTGGAATGGCGAGGAGGACTTGGCGCCCACACATACGGGCTGTTGATACACGTCGATAGAAGTACCGCCGCCACAACACTGAGTGTGGATGGAGTATTGCATCCCCTTCACACGTAGCTAACTAGTTTACTTGTTCTTTTTCCGACAAAACGTATCTGCGTTATCTAAACACGTTAAACAAGATTTATGTTTTAGCAAAGCGCGAATTAACATAGAGGCTGAGCTTTTTAAGTTGCAAAAGAGGTAAATCGTTAAGTTCAACTTGGACGGAGCACCGAAAAATCTACAATGATCACTTCTAATGGAGTCGGCAACAAACAAGTCGAATTACTTATTGTGTAGTAGCACTCGAACGCGAAGAACGAGAATACCGGTTCGCTCTTTTGAATAACCTTGCAGTCCCGTCTTCCTAACTAAAACTGACGTGGTTGGTCTTCATTTCCTGAGTCCGCTCGGAGCCATTTGTGTTCTGCGCTTTAATACAATTAAAAAATTAAACTCCCGTTCACAAAGGCTCCATTCAAGAGGCTCTATGCTATCTGCCTTTCAATGTTTACCGTTCGCCGTGCAAGTCTAATAACATCGAGAGGTAATTAAATCTCAGCGGCGAGGTGACTTCCTTGGCTTCGCTTGTGTGGTTTCTGATCGATAGGTCCACGGTTAGCGGCTCAGCGTTTTTCTCAGCAGCCGGAACCTCCAGTCATTTTTTGCACTGTAGATCACTTGCATGTTGAGGACAGTACGCATAATTATACGAGGCACAAAGAAGTCGCGACCTTTGTTGTTTGTGCTTGCCCAACATACTACAGTGTAACCCCGCTTATATGTTCCCCGGACTTACGACCGCCCTCTTCTTACGACGCACCACCGCGGTCGCGAAAGACTCCCGATAGAAACAATACATTAAAATCCCCGATATTATGACGCTCGGGTCCACGTGGTCCGTTTCATACGACGAAGCCTGACGCGAATGAACCCGCGCTTTTCCCATATTTTATCCCGCTTCGCCGCCTCATCCCCACCTCTCTTTGGTTTGAACCCCGTTTTGACGCTTCTTGATGCGCAAAGGTCCGCATGCGGCAAGACCACTTGCTGAAAAGACGCAAGCAAGCAGGTAAGTACTCGTAAGCGCAAGTTAACCTTAGACGGCCCCACGTGGCAGCAGTACCAACGCGCCAAGCACGAGAAGCCGAAGTTCAGGTGGCAGATGGACCGTTAATTTGAAGCCCCCACCAAGCTGCCGATGAATTCGAAAACACATGCGGCGGAACCCCACGGCGATGACCGGAAACCCATTTTCCCCGCCCGCTCGGTCAATGCTTCTTCCTTTTATTTATTTATCTATTTACATACCCTAAAGGCCCGAACGGGCATTACATAGGTGGGGATAGAGTGGGGTTATGATCAAAAGTACTGCACATTTTTCCCGCAGGACATAACAATGAATGCAGGGATGGTGTACAGGAGCCGTCAGAAGTAATTGGAGCACGGGAGCTGTGGCCGAACCGCACAGGAGCGCCGTGTAGCTGCACCGGCGGTAAACGAAAGGAGCAGAACACGCATGCGCGCCTGCCGACGGTGATAGCCCCTCCATACTTCTCAACCAACTATTTTAAACGCACCTTTCAACAATATTCGCAACTTACTGGTCACGGCGATCGCGCTGATATCAGACCCACCTAAAAATATTAGGAAAGAAAAATTGTCACTGCATATCCCCGTGATGCGACGCTTCTCAAGCAGCTCGCTTGCGCTTAAAATGTGTGAGCGACGCTGCCAGATACCGCCTCTGCTATCAGCGCCATCGCTGAGACTAGTATGTTGCGAATAATGCTCGAAGCCGCGTTTAGAAATGTGGGTTGAGAAGTATTCATAGGCTATCACCGACAGCAGGCGCGCATGCAACTTATGCTCCTTTCGTTTACCGTCGGTGCAGCTACACGGCGCTCCTGTGCGGTTCGGCCACAGCTCCCGTGCTCCAATTACTTCTGATGGCACCTGTACATGACTGTAGAATCTCTTTGAATGGGTCGCAGCCGCATCGTCATCGACCGCCATAGGCTCTGTGGCCAGCCATGTCTGAAGAGACAGAGGTCAATCTCACTGTGCTCTGGCATCATCGTCATGTCTAGGGGCGCACGAGCGCACATTGCTTCTTCGTCTTCTGTTCCTTCGACGTTCCATTAAAATAGACCTCGATGGTCTCCTCTCCCCCTCGGAGTCTTGTCCTTGGGGTCGACGGATCCCACAATGACTATTGCATCGAGACAGTGTGAGTACAATGCAGAAAGAACGCCATACAAAAATACAATACATTGAATGAAAAAGGGTTTCACGCAAAATACCCTTAAAACAATAAAAAAAAAACAAAAAAGCGCAATCAGTACTCTCAACTGGAGCAAAAAAAGATACAGAGAAGAAGAAAACGAAAAAAGGACAGACAACACGACGCCTTCTCGACCTATATCTCTGCTCTTTGCGGATCGGTGTCTTTGTACGCCGCGTTGTCACTCCGCTCGTTTCTTTGGTAGGGAGCTTCCATTCACGCGTGACCGCCGAAAGGGCGGAGACACGTATACATTGCCACCGCCAATTTGGGTAAATCGCTGGCCTCCGCAGCAAGTCGCTGCAGCAAGACCACGCTACAATTTTGTCTCAACACAGTTTTCTCGCGAACTTTGAATCATCTGATCTGTTTCACGCTGCCTGCTCTTGTGGGAAACGAAAACAGCTGAGCACTTTGACCCGATAGTTAGGGCACGGCACCGTTCAAAGGGTGTCGCCATCGCGTACGGGAATGCCGTTTTTTTTTTTTCATGTCCGGCTTGTACTATCGTTCCTTTCGCTTAGCCTTGGAAGTTTCACACTCGCTTTTTCCCCCGCTCAGTTAGGTCGACCAGGTTGATCTTATCTCGCTCGCGCAAGGCGCGGGGCTAGCATGCTATAAATAGCGCCGGACGGCGCGGGTGTAGCGTACCTCAGCACGGCGTTTGGCTGGCGGGCTAGCTCGGACGCCGTGGAGAGTAAGTAGGACGGCATAACATGCGCGTTTTTTTACGAGGTATTGCAGCAAGAGGTTTGTCAGCCACGCGAGAACGCTCTAAATGATAATATAATAAATAAGTTCTTAGCCCACATGTCGCGTGAGACCGTCTACTGGGCCGGCATTCACCCGCACCCCGGTCATACGACGCCTTCTCGCGGTCCCTTGAAAGTCGTATTATCGTGGTTCTACCGTTGTATATAATGCCTCGCTATCACAGAACGGAATTTGCGCTAGCAGTAAATGCAGCCCCGGTAATTGCATTCAGTTGGAAACAAGGATAATGGAATTTTTTTGTTTTATCTCAATCACTCTGTCCGAAACTTGAGTACTCACCTTAGCATCAATATTCCTGGCCATATCCACCAACGTGAAACCTAGGGAGGGTGAAGCATACGGTGTACAGCCTCCCACATTTTTTAATAATATAACGGGAACGACGACCGATCGGCATGTCCGCGCCTTATCGCGGTGCTCAGCAGCGAAACAGGTGAGAGTACGCGCGCGCATAGGGCTATCTGCTGTATCAGTGCCGTCTGCTACGCTGTTTCTTGAGAGTGGTACACCAACCCCCTGCAACTGCACCTGAATGACTTTGGCCCTACGCTGCTTAGCTACCTTTGCCGGTAGCGAAATGGCCTTGCAAGATAAGAAAACAGAGGGTGTGTTGCCCTGAAAAGAAAACCAGAGCAGACGACGTTCCCACAATAGAATTTTTCCTGGTCCCCTCCTG
>CM023452.1:172395940-172492338 GCA_013339765.2 Haemaphysalis longicornis | reverse complement strand
CTAAGTTTTTCTGGGGCATATCTTCCTAGGTGTGGTTTTACTGAGTGGAGTTTGTTGTCTGTGTATGTGTCTCTTGTGTTCTGCCACCATTTATGGATTCCCCTTCGTATCACTGGCTTCAAATCGAGGTAACCGATATCCGCTACGTCAACACCACTACGGAGGGCCGCCAAAGTGGCGTTATGGTCAGCAATTTCAATCCCCAGAGTGCCAGTGTGTGCAGGGATCCGGACAACAAGAATTTTGAGTTTTACTTTATAAGCAGTCACAGGAGCTTTAAAAATGTGATTGAAGACAACATTTTTTATAAGTTTAAAAGAATCTAGCGATGTAACCACACTTAGGGAGTCTGTGTAGATAATGGATTCTTGTGTTTTGTTCTGTATAATGCGCTCCGCTGTGGTTAAAATACCATCAGCTCCTGCTGTAAAGATACTGGAATTTCTGTTCAAGGTCCTGGTGCTGGCGAAATCCGCGCCATGTGCAGCACACGACACTGGAGAAGCAGACTTCGAGGCATCCGTGTAAAATGAGGTGTATGGATATGTGTGTTGTAAATGTAAAAGATGCTGTAAGTTCAATTCACGAAGTGCACGGAGCTTATTGATGAGTTTAAAGGATGTGGCGCAACAAATCCTTGACATTTCCCAAGGCGGGTCTACATCGGCGATGAAGGTCTTCATGCCCTCATCAAAAGATACATCTATTTCCTCTGCAAGGCCTTGGACACGCAAGGTCATAGTGGAATGGATCGAGGGGCGTGCTAGATATAAACGGACGGACGAGGCGTCGTTCAGAATAGAACTGCACGGGTGATTCTCCATAGACATTGTTCTGATAGCATAGAGCAGTGCTGTATAAGGACGCTGGTGCTCTAGGCACCAGTGGTCAGATTTGACATAGAGACTTTGAATTAGACTTGCTCTGAATGCTCCCGAAGCAAGGGGAAGGCCCAAATGTAGCAATGGGTCTAACATCTTCAGGGCAGTTTTAGACGCGGACCGATAAATTACGCTTCCGTAGTCCATACGTGACCTAACCAAACTGGCAAATAGAATAGAAGGCAGTCTTTATCAGCACTATAAGACAAATGCGACAACTCTTTTAAAGTGTTAAAAGTGTTTAAGCATTTTTGGTTGAGTGTCATTATGTGCTTTTGGTCGAGTATAACACCGAAAACTGTTGTTCTTTCTTGACAGGAATTCGTTCTCCGTTTAGTGTGATGTCGGTTTCTGCATGAAATCCACGCTTCCTTGTGGATAAAACACAAGTACGTTTCTGAGGAATCAATTTAAAACCAATTTCTCCTGTTCATTTCGCAAGCCTGTTTACGCCTAACTGTATCTGCCTTTCACACGTTGACAGGTTGCATGATCTAAAGCTAATATGGACGTCGTCAACATAAATTGAGTAGAAGATTGTGGGTGTCAACGAATTCCCAAACGAATTCGTTTTAACTACAAACCGAGAACAGCTTAACACTCCACCTTGAGGAACACCATTTTCTTGTGTGTACGTTCTAGATACCGCTCTCCCTACTCTTACTCAAAATGTTAGCTGTGTCAAATAACTTTCAATAGTATTTAACATGTGCCCAGACACACCGAATGCCTTGAGATCAAGCAGTATGCCATGTCGACAAGTTGTGCCATATGCTTTTTCCAAGTCAAAGAAAACAGACAGTGCTGTTTGTGGATGAAAGTATCTTTGAGATATGAATAACCGGCTTCTAGCTGGTCAGTTGTGCTTCGACCTGAACAATAACCCGCCTCACAACTGTTCATCATGCCGTTATATTTAGGAAAAAGCATTAGCCTCTTATTTTTCATTTTTTCAAAATTCTTTCCCAGGCAACTTGTCAGAGCTATTGGTCGCTTACTGGTACGCAGTGAGGCATCTTTCCCTTCCTTTAATATGGCAACTACAATAGCTTTGCCCCATGCGCTTGGAAAGTATACAATTGCCCCAATTTTATTTAATAAGTGCAGGAGTGTTTGGCGAGTTTCTGTGTGAAGATGTTGGATCATCGTATATGATATCCTATCTGCTCCTTGCGCTGAAGCCTTACATGTTCCTAGGGCAACCAAAAGCTCTGTTAGAGAACATTCAGAGTTCTATGGTTCCTCAGATATTTTGTTATCCCTAATACATTTTTTCTCCTTGGATGATTTATACCGCAAGAAAGTATTCGTGTAGTGAGTTAAACTTGAAACATATTGAAAGTGTTTTGCTAGTGCGTTTGCCTGGTCCTCTAGGGTACCACCCGCACTGCTAACCAAGAGTAGGCTGTGTGATTTCCGTTGATTAAGCTTTTTAATTCTATTCAATACTTTGCCTGTATTTGTATACGAATGTATAGAAGTCACAAAATAGCACCAGCTCACCTTGTCGGCTTGCTGGTGAATGCGCCTTTCTTGTGCCTTCGCACGTTTGAAGGGAATGAGGTTTTGGGAAGTGGAATACCTGCGAAGGACGCCCCATGCCTTATTTTGAGCCTGCCGTGCATTCTGACACTCCTCATTCCACCATGGCCTCCTAGTGTTAGGTATAGCACCAGATGTTACCGGAATAGAGCACTCGGCAGCATAAAGAATATGGGCCGCAATCAATTCAGAGGCTTTATCAATGCCCAAATGGCTTTGAAAGCTGAGATAACCGTTTAATGAAAGCTGAGATAACCGTTTAAATTTGAGGCAATCTGCACCAGATTCCTTAAACCTTTTATGACAGATGGAACTGTTAGGGCTTTGTCTATGCCTTTCAGGATAACTGGGAAGTGGTCGCTACCATAAGGATTATCGTCCACTCCCCATTCAACAGACGGAAAGAGGACAGAAGAGCCGATTGCCGAGTCTATGTGTGAGTAGGTGTTGTGTGTAGTGTTGTAGTATGTCGGCTGTTTTTTATTGAGTAGACAAGCTCCGGAAGAAAATAAAAATTTTTCTGGCAAGCGGCCTCGAGCATCTGTCCGTTGAGAGCCCCAGAGTTCACTGTGAGCATTAAGGTCACCCACTAATAAGAAGGGTTCCGGAAGCTCATCTATCAGGGAGTCGAATTATGAGCTCGATAGACGGTAATCCAGGGGAATGTATGGAGAGCGAACTGTTATTAACCTATTAAATAGGATTACTCGGGCTGCCACCGCTTCGAGGGCAGGGAGCAACCGAAGAGGTTGGCAGGGGACAGACTTTTGCAAGACAATCGCTACACCACCAGAGGAGTGAGTGAAGCTGCCCCTGTCTCTCCTGAATACCGAGTATTGTTTGAGAAAGATAGTTTGTGTAGATTTTAAGTGTTTTTCTTGTAGGCATAGGATATTTGGATGGTACTTATGAAGGATTCCATAGATGTCATCGAGGTTTCTCATTTCTCCCCTACAGTTCCGTTGGATAATGCTTTGAACTGCCATAAAAGAATGCAACAAAGATGTTAAGCCTAGATTTTGCTTGGATGGAGATTTCTATGTCATTGAGCCCGAATCAGGACCAGTTACTTGGGTTGCTTGTCCGTTTTTTCCCGCGGCAAAGGCTGCCCCGCTGTTCTTTTGACGACTCCGATGCAAGCTGAGATGGCCCGACATCCATGTGCTCATCTGATTTTCGGGGCGTTGATGGAATGGAGGATTTACCGCGCCCGCCCCGCAACGCGTTTGAAAGAATGGCCGAAGATTCAGCCGGTACCTTTGTCGATGTACTGGACATGGCTGCAGAAGAAGGGCCTCCTGTACCCACATTCATCGCCACCGGCGTTTCGGCGGCCGGACACTGTGGAGTAGCGACAGCAACGCCACTCCCAGTGCAATTCTGGTCAGGTGCAAGGCCCGCAAGCACCGCTGGCGATGCCTGAGTTGTTTGGCCTGCAGCACGTCGGGGGGTAGGTGCGCCACCAAGTCACTTTCGCTGACCTGAGTGGCCGCAGAAACCAGGCGCCGCCCCACCCCCCGGCGGGCCGCACTGGCGTAGCTCCCTGAAGGAAGCAGAGCATACCGTTTACGGGCTTCTGGAAATGAGAGATTTTGCGTCACTTTTAGGTTGATGATTTCTTTTTTTTCTTAAACTCCCGGCAAGAAAGAGAGTATGCCCCGTGGGGTCCTCCACAGCTGCTCCACTTGAGTTGTGTGTTTTTGCAGCCGTCAGCAGAATGGTTCTGCTCAGAGCACTACGCACACGTTTGTTTTGCTCTGCATGAATTGCTGCTGTGCCCATACCTCTGGCAGATAAAACAACGTCGCGGGTTTGGTATGTATACTCTTGTCTTACAGTGCAGAAACCCTGTGTTTACATACTCTGACAAAGTGCAGCGATGAAGGGTCAATATTATGTGCTTCGTCTTAATTTCGTTTCCGCCCCATCTTATGGTGATGCGTCGCACAGTGGTTACCACCTGCTCGCGCAAACCTTCAAGCAGTTCACAGTCGGTTTCGTTGATCAGTTCTGATTCGGAGATGACACCCTGGCAGCTGTTAAGGGTGCGGTGGGGAGTTACTGTGATCTCATTGTCGGCTAGCTTGGTTTGCTTCAAAAGAATGTTGGACTGCTCTCTACTCTTGACTTCGATCAGCAGGTCTCCAGAAATGAGCTTTTCGCTTCATAGTTTTTTCCTATCAAACCTTCAATGAACTTTGCAACCAAAACACAGATTTGCTGGTAACGGCGGTTGGTTTATCAGCTGAATGCAGCATTAGGAAGCGTGCGAAGTTGTCAGGGTTGTTGAAGACGAGGTTAAAAATGGTTTTGAAAAGTTCTTCGGTGCGGCCTCGTTTCGGAGGCCAATCAGTTCGTTTGGGTGGAATGGAGAAGAAAGCCATAAAATATGGAATGAATTCGGTGGCAAGGCCAGTCACCCCTCACAGAGCCCAACAAGGGAACGTGGCTTTGCAGCCATCGCTAACAGTACGTTGCCACTATAACCCTATGCTCCGGATCTAGGTTGAAGCCTTGGCACCGGCTTAACCCTCGCCGCCTGGAGAAAAACGGAGAAATAATGAAAAGAGGAGGTGACAGGACAGGGATAGGAAGGACAATAGGAAAGCAAAAGGATGGAGAGGATGACAGGAAAAGGCGACTGGCTGATTCCCCTCAGGTCGGGTCAGACTAGGGGAATGGTCTACGGGAAGCGAGGGCAGAAAACGTGTGTTGCCTCTGTCAGCGGGCCATAAAGGTTCAAAACAACCCTGGTTTTCGCTCAACCACCAGGATGCCCCTTTCCCCGAACACGGCAAAGCCACGCACAGCCAAGGGCGTGGGCTCGGGGTCTGCGGAGTCACCACTACCGTCACCTTGAATAGACAAGGCGCCCCTGTGGGGAAGATAGGTGAGACACCGGTTGAGAACTTGACGGGGCTTTGTCTCAGACGTATTACGAACTCACCACCGTGGACGAATCAGTTGGCAGCGACCACCGCATTAAATATCTCCAAATTCTGACCGCAGAGCCGCAAGTTAAAGAATTAGGACAGCATCACTTACTGACTGAGAGACCTACAGAGACGTTTCATCCACTCAGTTCATCCGAAATATTGAAGATGGGATTTCTATATTTATCACGACACTCTGGAAACGCCCAAAGAAACTTCCTCTCAGCACCTTCAAGCCGGCCACAATCCCTTCAAACACTCATTACGTTCGCGAAAACGTTATCTTAAGAGGTGAAAAGACAGACTACCAAGTGCAAACTAAACACTTGGGGGGCCAGCTCACACATAAAGCAGAAATATATGTGGAAGCTGGACCCACTTGGACCCACCTCTGGTCCAAATTGGACCCACTTCTGCTGTATGCTGTAGAGAACCCTCGGAACTAGGCGTTTGACAATGTTGAGGCAGACACACTCACCCGTAAAGGAGGAATCCGGGCACCAAATCTTCTGGCGAGGTCCAATGATTGCGGAACACCAAAGAGTGATCCTGGTTTCAAGCGGGGCTGTGTGCATGGACATGAACACGGCCGTAGTTGAATCCAGGGATCAATGTTCGTCTCAAACTTCCTTGTCATTCGTAAATACTCTCGGGGAATTTATTGTTATTTTATTTAAAATGTTTTTATTCATTGTTAAAATGGTTATTTTATTTTGTGGTTATTTTTATAACCACAGCGGCGTGAGCGACTGTGCAAATTGTGCGGTCAGTTTTGGGGCTAAATTAGCCACACAAGAGACTGCCTATGATCGTGTAAGAGCACTGCGTGTCACCGACCATAGCGTCACCGTATGTGCGTGATCTCGCGTGCTTGTCGAAGTTATGTACGGGACAATGCATGATGGCGAAGCAGTGGCGTAGCCATTTTGTCCTGTTCATGCCTTTTTGCTGCAGTAGACCTTAGTAGGGAATGATGATGATGATGTTGGAGGTGTGCGTGGGAAGACGCATGCTTCAGTTGTGCGATGAAAGAACGCTGGAGCCTGTCATAAAGTTGAGGAGCGAACGCCGTAATATTGTCATGTAGCCAAGGATGAGGCAGTCGTCTTGAAGGACACGCACGTTTATTGGAGCGAGCCTTCTGCTCCCCTAACAACTAAAAAAGTTCACAGGCGGCGAAACAGCAGTCACCAAAGTGACGTGCGTCGGCGAGTGTCGAGAGTCAAGAGCCGCGGCGCCGCGGCGTCTCCTCTGCAGGCTTTTATCTTTCGGTGCGGGTGCTTCTTAAACCGTCGATTTACATACAGAACACAAAAGATTATTCTAGGCTGTTCACATTAGTTCGGAATGCTCTCCCTATCACTAGAGATAACACATGCGGCATAGAAAGAAAAAATGGAACCCGCGCTTCCCTTGCCACACAGATAACACAGACCGGCGCAGCCGGGCGGTAAAAGCAAAACATGAATAAACAAACCCAATGCATGGTTCGCGGTTTCCCCCCTCCCCCCCCCCCCCCCCTTAGAGTGCTTCGGCCCGATGCTAACATGGGCGACAGTCCGAACAATAAAAAAATAAAAGTCCATCATCGTGTGTACAAAGATTTCAAGTGAACCACGTGGACGACTTCGGGTCGTTTGCGTCGTAGTGATGTCCCGGAACCACCAGCGAGGATCACTTCGTAGGAAAGTTGGCCAACACGTCGTAGGATCTGGCAGGCTACCAAATAAGTCTTAGAAGCTTCTCACCCAGTCCGCGTCGTCGGATGGGAGTACCACCCCACACACGATCCCCTGGGTGGTAATCGGCGTCTCGGCATCGCAGGTTGTAGCGGCCGGCATCTACCAGCTGCTGGTTCATTGTACGACCTCGAGCGAGTTGCCGGGCCTCCTCCGCACGCTGAAGGTATCCTTGACGTCGGCGTTGAGGTCGTCGTCTTCTACGTGTGGAAGCATGGCGTCAAGCATTGGAGTCAGCCGCCTTCCGTTGACGAGCTCGAACGGTGTCATCTACGTAGTTTCTTGGAAAGCCGTGTTGTACACAAATGTGGCATACGGGAGCACTTCGTCCCAGGTTTTACGTTCAACATCAACGTACATGGACAGCATATCCGCAATCGTCTTGTTCAAACGTTCGGTTAGTCCGTTCGTTTGGGGGTGGTAGGCCATCGATCTGTGGTGATCCGTGTTGCTCTAGCGTAAGATTCCTTGCATCAGCTCGGCAGTAAACGCCGTTCCATGGTCCGTGATTAGAACTTTAGGGGCTTCATGCCGCAGCACAACTTCACTTATGAAGAACCTTTCGACTTCTTGGGCAGTTTCCCCTCGGAAGAGCCGCGGTCTCTGCGTAGCGCGTCATGTAGTCGCTACGACAACCGCTATCGCTACGACAATCCACTTGTCAAATCGTGACGTAAGAAACTGGCTGAAAAGGTCCATTCCAATCTGCTGGAAAAGCCTCGATGCGACGGCAATCGGCTGCAGATGTCCGGCGGGTCTCGTCAGCGGTGTTTTTCGTCGCTGGCAGTCACGGCAGCTCCGGACGTAGTGGGGGACGTCGGATGTAAGGCGCGGCCAGTAGTACCTCGCTTTGATTTTCCAATTGTGCGAGCTGTCCCGAGATGTCCGGAAGACGGGTCGTCGTATCAAGCTGACAAAATTTCGTGACGAAAATGTGCCGGAATGACAAGAAGGTAATTCGCTCTCATTCCGGGACTGAAATTCTTCACGAGGACGGATGTTTTGAGGGTGAATGATGGTGAGTTTCGGTTAATGGCTCTAGGCACGGCGACATTGCGTCCTTCCGGGTAGTCGATTATGACGCGTACCTCGGTTTCGGCACGCCGTTGAGCGGCTAGATCGCTCTGCGTCACCACTGTGAAGAACGCGCTGTAGGCATCGGAGTCTTGAGGTGGTGGATCGAAGGGGGCACCTGACAGATAGTCGGCATCGGAGTGTTTCCTACCAGATTTATGGACAATTGTAACGTCGAATTCCTGTAGGCGCCAGCGCCATTGCCCAAGGCGGCCAGAGGTGTCCTTAAGATTGGGGGGCCAACACAGTCCATGGTGGTCTGTCACAACCTTGAACGGTCTACCATACACGTATGGGCGAAATTTTGAAATGGCCCTTATGATAGCCACGCTCTCTTTCTCGGAGCAGAGTATATTTTCTCCTCCTTCGACAGACCACGGCTGGCATAGCCGAATACCTTTTCGCAGCCGCTTTGCTTTTGGACGAGGACGGCACCCAAACCTATATCACTGGCGTCCGTGTGCATTTTCGTTTCGGCGTTTTCGTCGAAATGAGCGAGCGCGGGCGGGCTTTGTAGGCGTTTTTTGCAGCTCGCAGAGTGGTTTTTCTTGGTCGTTTTCCCAGCTGAATGGCGTCCTGTCTTTCGTCCAGCGTGTGAGTGGCTCTGCAATGCGGGCGAAGTTTGCGACCAAGCGCCGGTAGAAGCGCACATTCCGACAAATCTTCGCCCGCCATTTTTGTCTTTCGGCCTTACCAAGTTCGCAATGGCTGACGTTTTTGCCGGGTAAGGTAGGACGCCCGCAGCGTTGACGACGTGGCCCAAGAACTGCAGTTACTCATACGCGAAACGGCACTTTTCAGGATTCAGCGTCAACCCCGACTTGCGAATAGCCTCGAGTACAGAGTCCAACCTTGCAAGGTGTTCGTCGAAAGTCCGGGTGAACACCACAACGTCGTCGAGGTACACGATGCAAGTGTGCCACTTCAGGCCAGCTAGCACAGTATCCATGATTCTTTGAAACGTTGCTGGCGGCGTGCACAGCCCTAAAGGCATGACCTTGAACTCTTATAGGTCGCCCGGGGTTTAAAATGCAGTCTTCTCTCTGTCTCTCTCGTCCACTTCAATTTGCCAGTAGCCGGTCTCTAGATCCATCGATGATAAGTACTTGGCATAGAAGAGGTGTTCGAGGGCGTCGTTGATTCGTGGCAGGGTTACACGTCCTTTTTGTTGATTTTGTTGAGTCGCCGGTAGTCAACGCAAAACCTTATTCTGCCATCTTTTTTCTCTATGAGTAGGACCGGCACAGCCCAGGGGCTTTTTGATGGCAGTATAATGTCGTCAGTGAGCATGTAGTCGACTTGAGTCAGAATGGCTTCCCGCTCGAGTGAAGAGACGCAGTGTGTTGACTGTCGGGTAGGTGGGGCTCCATCTTTGGTTATAATTAGGTGCGTCGCTAGGGGTTTCTGACGTAATTTTGAACTTGACAAAAAACACATGCTGCAGCGACATAGCAAGTGCAGTAATCTGTCCCGATGTTTTTGCGGCAGCGCCGGCTTCATGTCGAATGATGCAGCAGCTTGGAAGCTTCTGCGCGCTAGCGTACAAAGATGGCGACCACGATCACTTCACTTGCGTCTTGTGTTTCTTCAAGGAACGCAATTGCAGCGCCCTTGATGCTGGTACTTCTCGGTGAAATTGGCGACTAAAACGCTGGATTTGATTCCCTTAAAGCGCGTAATTCCTCATGCGACGGAAACACCGCGGTTGAGAAGCAACCTTTGGTCACACTATATGATAGTGTCGATGTCAGGAGCAGCATCCTCACAGTAGACGGCGATCATCAAGCTTGCGCGGGGTGGCAGGGTGATGTGATGGTCGGCGATCCTTACGGCAGCACGGTGATCGGGGTTCGTTTGCGGCGTCATGCAGTGATCGGAGGAAAAAGTTATCGACTTGGTCTGCAGATCAATCATTGCGCCGTTGTCCGTCAAAAAGTCCATTCCGAGAATTACGTCGCGGGAGCAGTAGGCAAAATGACGAACTCACCAGGGTACGTGGTTCCGCCTATGGTGACGGGTGATGTGCACGTTCTACTTGGCGTTACGAGATGGCGTCCTGCTGTGCGTATGTGCAGACCATCCCATCTTGTCGTAACTTTCTTCTGCTTAGACGCGAATGACCCGCTCATTACCGATTAGTCGGCTTCTGTGTTGATGAGGGCGACTACATCAAAGCCGTCGATGGACAACTGTACGTTGGACGCTGCCTTCCTCGAGTTCCGGAAGCGTCGGGGCGTCGCATCTCGGCTTGTGCGTGTTTACGGTCGGGCACTGTGCGTTATCGTTGTCGTCGTCTTCTCAGCGGCCGTCTCTGTCATGTTGGGTACGAGCCGCGCCGCGTAGCTGTCGTGGTGTTCGGAATCTCGTCAAGGTTCTGTAAGGTCGTCGGGATGTGGGCATGGAGTGAATCACGGTCCTTCGTGCGCCCTTGCGTCGTTGGAGTGTTTTCATTTTTGCGCCGTTGTGCAACTTCACCTCCAGAAGTTGGTGCCTTTAATTTCCCCCGCGAGGGCTCGGGGACCTTCCACGTGAGAACTTAGCATTGCTACGGCGGTTTGGCGACTGGTATGGGTAGGGCGACGGCGAACGGGTGAAACGGGCTGGTTCACGGCTGGTGTTAGACAGGCATTCTTCGATCTCCGATGGGTGCTGGCCGGTTCGGGGGCGGGGTGCGTCGACGGAGATCCCTCGCAAACCGAGCCTCTTGTAGGGGCAGCGACGGTAGACGTGGTTGGCCTCTCCGCAGTGGTAGCACAACGGACGATTGTGGGATGTTCGCCACACGTCGGCCTTCCTTGGGGCGGGTGGTTGCACCGCACGACGGTACGGACGACGGTACAGAAGACGGTACGGAGACTACAGATGATAGGGCGCAGGTGGGTGAGGGCGACGGACAGCAGCCGCGTAGGTCATGGCTTGCGGCTGGCGAGGTGCTACTGGCGTCGTTGAAGTTCTCAGCGCTTGCTGCACTTCTTCTCTAATGACGTCGGCAAGGGAAGCGACTTGTGGTTGCAACGGCTTTGGGAGCAATTTCCGCAGCTCCTCCCACACTATTTCGCGGGAATGCGCATGCCTTCGACGCAATTCGCATTGGCCGTACCAATAAAGTTCCGGTCATACTGCTTAGCACGCATTTCTAGGGCTTCCTCAATGGTGCTGGCTTCGGTCACGAATTCGGCGCCGGTTTTGGGCGGGTTGCGGACATGTCCAGCAAACAGTTCTTCCTTCACGCCGCGCATCAAGAAGCGTAACTTCTTTTCTTCCGTTAGTTCAGGGTCCCCGCGCCGAAATAGCTGCTTCATCTCCTCAACGAAGATCACGACCCCTTAGTTGGGATATTGCGTGCGCGCTTCCAACAAAAATGCGGCTTATTCTTTCAGCACGACGATAGCGAATGTTATGAGGAACTCGCCCTTAAAGAAAGTCCAGTCGGTTAGAAAGCTTTTATGGTTCTCAAACCACGTTCGGGCCGTATCTTCTAAATAGAAGAAAACGTGGCGGACCGTTTCTTCGTCATCCCACCTGTTAAAGATGCGCAGGCGTTCCACTTTCTCCAACCAGCCCTCAGGGTCTTCTCCGGGGGATCCGCGGAACGATGGTGCTTACCGGGAATGTTGCAGGATGAGGGCAGGATTAGAAGCACTGGTCATGGTGCCTGCGTTGATCATGGTGGTTTTCGCGACGTCTTCTTTCTTCACGTTATTCGGAAGCAGTCCACATTCTGGCTGAATACCTTGCTGTCAGCGACTGACAAGATGTGGGCTCGCTTGTCAGCTTGACGAGGGCTTAGGGTGCATCTATCCGCACCTCCATCAGATGTCACGTAACCAAAGATAAGGCAGTCGTCTTGAAGAAAAAGCACGTTTATTCGTTTATTGGAGCAAAACCTGGGCTCGAATAACAACTCAAAAGTACACAGGTGGCGAAGCAGCAGTCAACAAAGTGACGTGCGGCGGCGAGTGTCGGAAGTCGAATTAATGCCGCGGCGTCTGCTCTTCAGGCTTTCATCTTTCGGCGCGAGTGTTTCTCGAACCGTCGATTTACATCCAGAACAAAGAACATTATGCTAGGCTGTTCACGTTAGTTTGGAATGCTCTCCCTATACGAAGATATAACACATGCGGCATTGAAAGAAAGAATGGAACACGCGCTTCCCTTGGCACACAGATAACACAGATAACACGGACCGGCGCAGCCGGGCGGTAAAAGCAAAACAAATTAAACAAACCCAATGCATGGTCGCGGCAATATGGTTCGGCGTCATGGAAGCACAACGACTTTACAGAAGTGTTAAAATGTTTCAAGATTGGAAAAGTCAGTTCTGCAATAAATAAGCCAGGTACCTGAACCGCACATTTACACTTATATTCATAACTTCTCAAGGAACAAAAGAATGTGTTTCGAGAGATCTGGAAGAATTTTGAAGAATGCCAGGCTTGTTCACCGATTCACTGTGCTAAAATTGCCAAACAACGCGTCAAAACATAGAAGAAAGCCGACGGACATGGCAACTGGCATTTTGGCTACACCGAAAGAGTGTCAAAATATTAGGTCCCAAATAAAAATGGAGCTTCAGAACGAAGTGATCCGATTACCCAAAATTCGGTTCTCATCGCCAATTGCATTTTTGGAAAAAATGACGAAGCTTCGCACGGCGCTGTTTATTACAGGTAACTAAATACTGCAAACAAAAAAGTCTACCATATTACCCGCTTAGGCGACTGTCTGCACTCCCTTCGACCGGCCAAATTTCTTTCCGTCCTTGGACTTGAGAAGATGCTACTTGTTTTTTTTTTTTAATTTCCCTTTAGATGCCACCGAAAAGTCGCATTCCTCCCGCCGAAGGGCTATGCGATGTTAGCGTGCCTCCGTTTGGTGTGTGCTGTGCCCAAGCGTGCGCGAAATTATGCATTTCGTACCTAAAGGTTTGAAGTTCCGAACGTTATTTCCCTGCTTTGCTGACGTTCTGTTGTCAGCAACGACTGAAGAGCACCTCACCCATCTATGAAAAGGGCACCAAGAAGTGCGCTCACCTCGTCTTTCCTTGAGACTGGAGAAAAAGTACTTCAGACTTACTGAGCTGAAGTTGTTGGAACGTAGCTTCAGTGTTGAAGAAGAACGACAGTACCCTGTAAAGAGAGGGGCGGCTGTCTGTTTCTGGATGCTATGAGAAGGCCTTACTAACGCTTCATTGAAGGCCTTTCTAGGATTGCTAGGCCCCTTAGGCTGCCAAAAGAAAGCGTTAAGTTCGTTTGGAAAGAAAATCACCAGGAAGACTTCAATCATTTGCGCGAGCGCTTGCTGTCATCCACCGAGCTAGTGAATTCTCACAAATATGCGAAAACAGAGTTCTGAAAAGACGCCAGCAACACCGGAATAGGCGCCTGGCTTCGGAAACATCATCGTTGCTTCAGTGGCTTATTAACGTTTTGAAACTGCACCTTGGCTAGTGGAGGGCTCAGGTTGAAATTTGCCCAGGGCAAGGGGGGGGGGGGGGGGTGGAGGGGGGGGGTTGGAGGGGGGGGGAGTCTTTATTAAGCGCCGAAATCTCGACACACCGGCGTTTTCGCTTTTCACCTGTATCTGAAAAGCAGCCACCGCGGCTTGAATGGGACGCACGTCCTTAGGAAAAGATGGCTTGCCCAGGCAAGCCGTCCCATTTTAAGGCGGAACATGACTGTTGTACTTTTAAAAGGGAGTGCAGAGCGGTAGCACCGGCCGTTGCAAAATTTTGTTCCTATTTTATGGCAGGCATATAAAAACTAATAAACTCTGCCTATATTTGTTAATCAACCATCGGCATCGATCTCGTCGCCTTGCGCTTTGTAGTCTATGGCTACAGAAACTCGATTAAACTGTTGCTCACAAGTAGTCTCGAAAGACGGCGGCGGCAAAGTGTTCCATGCCCTTTTCGAACAAGCCCGGGCAAGCTCAAAAAAGGACCCTGGCTTTCTCAGGGGCTTAAGTTAATCGGAAGGGGCACCAGGCAACACGCTAACACAGTGATTATAGTACTCATAAACCCCTCGGCGGCCGAAACTGTGTTTTACCGACTCGCCTCACGCGACAGTTGGTTTCTTTCTGTTTAAGATGTGATGTCCTCTAAATGAAGAACACACAGGCCAGCGGAAAATTATACCTTTTTGTCAGGGAATAAACTTCCGCGCCGACATATTTTATGATCGCCATAATGAACGTATCTCTAGAAGCTCTAGTTTGCGCGAATCTGGGCCAGAGTCCGGCAAATATATAACATCCCCAACTTGCTCCTAGCGTCACTGCGGGTGTACATACCGGCAGTGTCACCGCTGGTACATGCTGCCATTCAGGCTAGCGAGACTTCAGCATCGTGTAAGAGCTCAATCGACAATGTTTCAGCAAGGCGCTCTGAGCGACCTGGATCTCCTACGCCATTTTTGTCTCTAGTCATTGCGCAATAAATATGCCGTGCGGCACCAGATTATCTCACTCATTACTCGGATATTCAAACACTACAGAGAGAAAGTCGCTACGATATAGATTACTTCATAAATGACGTTCTCGAAGGACATGCCGCTCCACCTGTGGTCAGAACGAGAACAGGAGCAGCCTTTACAACACTACTCATAAAAGTTTCCGTTAGACTTGGACACACACCTCTAGGAAAGACGACGGCCTACCATGCTTTCTTATTCAACTGCTTTTTGAGTCTGAGTTTGAGTGAATACAGTGCGAAGAAAAAACATTTGATAGCGTTTGACGGAGTTGTTTCGGTTTTGCCGACGAATACGATTATGAACCGCACAAAGCCCTATTGAACATCTTGAAGAAGCGCAAACGCGACACGGACACAAGAAAAAAATAGGCAGACACCACCGGCGATCACGCAACTGATATTTTTATTGTGATGAACAGCTTCTGAAATACTACCAACCTTGCAGCGGTGTAACGGCGCATCACACAGACGCCACAAATATTCTTGATTTTTTTAATGACACGTGCCGAGAACAAACCATATGGGCGACAAGAAAAAGGGCTTTTTTTAATGAGAGCGTTTGGAAAATAATATCTCGATCTGGTGTAAGGCAAACTGGCCCACCGCACACCACTTAATGGTATAGTTTGCGGCTAAATATTGTGCTTCCTCCACTACTCTCTGTGGAGACGCAATGCCTACGTGCGGTGACACACACAGACACGCAACCCAACTTTGAACTAAGTTGACCCATGTAATTGTGATTATTTGCTTGCAGGAAACGCTTGTCGCGTAATAGGCCGACATTCACCGACCGGACTGTCCTATGTACATATGACTTCATGAAAATGGTAGTAGGTACCCAACAGCTGTTTTGCATGACACAAAAGAGCCGCGTGCTGCATCTTGCAAGCATTTCTCGTTACACGTGGCAAGCCTTTTTTGGGCTTACGGTCCACCCTTGCAAAAATTTTGCTCCAGATGACTGGCGCCCAGAAAACAACCTTCACACTACAGCAACCGGCCACATTATTTGCACTTTGGTGAATCAGTAAACATACTGAAGCGCAGTGGGACATTTATTCTCATCCGGCACTTGATTTTCACGCAACGTGCTTATACAATACAAGTCTGGAAACATCCAATGCAATTTTTGATACAGAATACATTCTACCACGCCGTTTAATAAGTCCACAACTAAGCTTCACTGATCCCTCAGCCTATGTATATCGATCATCGACGCTCGCCTTCAAATAAGGCGGTTCCATTCGCATTTCTATTGACTTCCGGAAGCTCTATTCAGTCCAAGACCACGGGAATAAGCTGTTTCAGAGGGCAGATGTAATGATTGCCAAACTTGCCAAACACCGGTGTTTTTAAATGTTATAATTTTTAAAGGGCTACTAGCTGATGCTTATAAACGAACAACCAAACACCTGACCTCTTTCTGCTAAGCCCGCACCTACCACTTTCGTTTTACTCCTTCCATAAGCAAAACCTTTCCATTACCATACAAAACATCTATCCGATCCCCTCAAAAGTACGCTGAAGAGGTTTGGGCTACACACACACACAAACCAACATCAGCATAATTGAAAAATTCCAAATACAATTACTTAGGTCAATTTTGGATTCGTACAGCTCGCGCACGGCAAAGCAGAAATGGAAATGGAAATGGACGAAGCTGCAAAAATGGAAATCCCTGGGATAAGACGTTACCGCGACCAAATGAAAATTTGATACTTTAGAACAGTCAATTAAAAATCGATAAAACAGTATACATTTTACCGGCTTGCCACTGCGGTACGCACTGTTATATATAAAAAAAGAAGTTAAAGATTTTTCGTGCACGACCAATCTATGTAAAAAATCCTTTTTCACACACGCTTGTCTTCCGAAGCGCACCGCCTGCCACATTTATCAACTGTCCCGCGTGTTGATCATTTGTTATAAATAAATTATCATAAGTCATCACTTGCTATAAATAAATCACAGATTTCATCCTTGGTCTCTCCCCGTCAAATCATGGTAAGGAAAATTTTTTTGTGATGCTTATTATGCAGTTTCTGGTTGAATGTCTGCTGTGTTATTTCACCTCTCTCTTTGATGGTTATCAATGCCCACTCCTGCCTAAGTCCTTGTGGCGACGCAAAGCGGCGCTTCTGTGTGCGGTGCAGAGAGCGCATGCGCCCGCACGAGAAAGTTATCTTCGAGACGAAGGATGATAATAAAAGTTCAGTTGTTGTTTGGGACGCGAGTTGTTCACTTGCGAAGCTCTGCCGAGCGACGCGTCCCAACATTGGTGACCCGGACGTGATCCACACCGAGCGGAGTGTCGAACCAGCCGCAATATGGATTCAACGTCCACGACCGACGCCCCTCCGACAGTCTCCTCAGTCGACGGTAAGCTGCCCCCTTTTTGGACTGCGGACCCCGCACTTTGGTTCATACAAGTGGAATCTCAGTTCGCAGCCAGACGAATCACCGCAGACCTTACGAAATACCACTACGTAGTCAGCAGTCTGCCGCCCGCCATAGCCAGTGAAATAAGGGATCTTTTGCTCGCACCACCTGTCGAAAATGCATATGCAACGCTAAAAGAAACCCTTGTTCGCCGAGTTACGCCCTCCGAACCACAACGACTGCAGCAATTGCTTCGCGGCACGGAACTCGGCGACCGTACTCCTAGCCAGCTTTTGCGGCACATGCAACAGTTGCTCGGCGAGACATCAACCACGCTAGACGGAGCATTGCTCCGAGAACTTTTTTTGCAAAAGTTGCCTTCAGGCGTCCGCATGGTCGTCGCGGCCTCAGAGCACAAGGATTTAACCGCAGCCGCCGAACTTGCTGACAAACTGGTAGCGATGACCCCGCCCACACCCATGGCTGCCGTGCAAGCGCAACAGCCTCTAAACGAACTTCAAGAGATGCGTGAGGAGATTTCTCGACTTGCCGAAACAGTATCAGCTTTGCACGCAAGCAGGAGGGCGCAAACGATAACCGAGCCTAACACGCCGCTATCGCAAAAGCAGCACGAGCATATCTGCTGGTATCATCGGAGGTTGGGAAAAGTAGTGCGTAAATGTGTCCCACCGTGCGCGCACTCGGGAAACAGCCGCGGCAGGCACTGAGGGCGACCAGTGCTACTACGTTGCCTCCAAGTCGTCCCTCGGTATTCTTCGTTACCGACCGCAACAACGGAGTACGTTTCTTAGTTGACACAGGCGCCGAGGTGAGCGTTATACCGGCGTCACAAGCTGAAAGAAAGAAACCTAGTGCATCGCCCTTGCAAGCTGTCAATAACACGGTGATAACAACATATGGCCATCGTTCACTGTCGCTGAACTTCGGTTTCGGCAGAACGTTTAGCTGGGTGTTCATAGCTGCTGATGTCAAATTCGCCATACTAGGCGCAGACTTTCTCCAGTTCTTCGGTCTGTTGGTCGACGTCCGCAACAAACGGCTTCAAGATCCTGTTTCTCGGGGAGCGGTACAAGGCACGCCGTGTTGGCCCCCCCCTATCAGCCCGGCCTTGCTTAGTCCGGCTGGAGAAGCGTACTTCACCGCAATACTACAAGAGTTCCCAGAGCTGACGCGACAGCCACAGGCATTTCCAGAAGTAAAGCACGGCGTCCTGCATCACATCGAAACCACAGGCCCACCGGTCTATGCGCGACCACGGCGCCTGTCACCCGAGAAGCTGGGGTTTGGGCCCTCGACAGGCGTTTGCCCACATGATGGAACTCAGGATAGTACGTCCTTCATCCAGCCCATATGCGTCACCTCTTCACATGGCCCCCAAATCAACAGACGGTGATTGGCGCCCTTGCGGGGACTATCGAGCGCTGAATCGGGTAACCGTGCCAGACCGTTACCCAGTCCCGCACATTCATGACATGACCTCCTTCCTGCATGGTGCTACCATTTTCTCTAAAATAGATCTAGTGCGAGCATATCATCAGATACCCGTAGCACCGGAGGATATTCCCAAGACCGCAATAACAACGCCGTTCGGAATGTTCGAGTTCCTACGTATGCCTTTCGGCTTACGCAACGCCGGCCAAACTTTTCAACGGTTCATGGATGGCGTTGTCCGTGGCCTCGACTTTTGCAAGGTATACCTCGATGATCTTCTGATTGCTAGCAGCACTCCTGAAGAGCACGAGCGGCATCTGCGCTACGTACTTCAGCGACTGACAGAGAACGGCATCGTTATCAATACGGCAAAGTGCGTGCTTGGGGTACCGACACTATCATTTTTGGGCCACAGCATTTCAAGTGCCGGAGTACAGCCCCAGAAGGACAAGGTGGAAGCAGTACGGCAGTTTCCACAGCCGAAAAACCTCCGCCAGCTTCGAGAGTTCCTGGGACTCGTGAATTTCTACCGTAGGTTTATCCCGAAATGCGCCAACATCCTTCACCCTCTCCACAGCCTACTTGCGGCATCTGGATCTAAGGCAACTACCATTCAGTAGAACGACCAATCCATATAAGCATTCCGGATGATTAAGGAAGCTCTCGCAAATGCTACCATGCTCACGTACCCGCAGCCTGGTGTTCCTCAATGCGTCATGGTGGACGCCTCCGATGCAGCGATTGGAGCCGTGTTGCAGCAGAGGGTGAGCGGAGTGTGGCGACCAATTCCTTCTTCTCCAGAAAACTGAGCCCGCCGAACGAAGGTACAGCACCTTTGGTAGGGAACTCCTGGCCATATACGCGGCTATCCGGCATTTCCGGCATTATGTAGGGAAAGGGCAAGAATTTTTGGTGCTCACGGATCACAAGCCGCTCACCTACGCATTGCGCGCGAACTCCGATCCTGGTGCGCACGTGGCACGGGAGCTCCGCCAAATGTCGTACATCGCAGAATTCACGACAGATATACGCCATGTTAGTGGCACGGATAATGCTGCTGCCGACGCTCTTTCGCGCAGGGCCAGTGAATGCCATCAGCCTGCCGAGCGGCGTGGACTTCACCACACTTACGACGGCTCAACGCAGTGATGGAGAATTGAAGCGTCTACTGACGTCTTCAACCAGCGCCTTGAAGCTGCAATGGTTGGCAGAAACCACAGGATCCGTATGCTGCGACATGTCTACAGGCAGGGCCCGACCGTTCGTCCCCTCGAACCTCCGTCGCAGCATTTTTGACTCGCTGCACAGCCTGGCGCATCCCGGGATTCGAGCCACGCAACGGCTATGCACAGCGAGGTTCGTGTGGCCAGGAATAAACCGGGATGTCCGACACTGGACACGAGAGTGCCTCGCATGCCAGCGCTCCAAAGTTCAGCGACATACTGTGACCCCCTTGGGATCCTTCCCTCTGCCGGACTGTCGATTTGCCCATGTGCATGTTGACATTGTGGGACCACTGCCGTTGTGTCAGGGGCAAAGCTACTTGCTAACCTGCATCGATCGCTTCACGCGATGGCCGGAGGTCGTGCCCATTCCAGACATGACTGCTGATACCGTCGCCCGCGCATTTATCTACCACTGGGTGGCCCGCTTCGGAGTGCCAGGGAACCGTGACTACGGATCGCGGAACACAGTTTGAGTCCGCCCTATTCGCAAGCGTCACCCGGTTCTTGGGTACTTCCCGCATCAGAACAACTGCCTACCATCCGATAAGCAACGGTATGGTGGAAAGGTTCCATCGGCAGCTGAAGACGAGCCTGACGGCTACTGCGAGTCACAATTGGGTAGAGGCACTGCCGTTTGTTCTGTTGGGAGTTAGGACGGCTCTGAAAGCAGATATTGGATGCTGCTCTGCTGAACTGGTGTACGGAACAACGCTTCGCCTCCCAGGGGAGTTTTTCGCTACCAGTAAGGACGAGAACGTGTACGCGAACGCGGACTACGCCGTGCGACTGCGAGACATCATGAGCAAGCTACGCGCTGTTCCTCCGCGTCCGCCAGCAGCCCGCCCAGTCAACGTGCACCGTGAACTCTCCTCCTGCTCTCACGTGTTTGTGAGGCACGACGCCGTACAGCGTCCACTCCGGCCCCCGTACGACGGGCCTTTCAAGGTGCTGCGACGGGCAGACAAGCACATTACAATCGACAGAGGTGGTCGTCACGACGTGGTTTCTCTAGACCGCGTAAAACCAGCACACGTGGACTCCGACAGCGAAGCACCTGCACCACCTCGAGCTCCATCGTCGCAGGCACCCCCGGCAGACCACGTAGCGCAGCCCCAACAATCCTCAAACGGTTCACGCGGAGTGGACGGTGTACGAGACCCCCCGGGGCGCATGAACTTATGAACCGCAGTGGGTCGTCCGAGTGCGACCGTTGTGCGCGCACTCACTAGGGGGGGAGTATTGTGGCGACGCAAAGCGGCGCTTCTGTGTGCGGTGCAGAGAGCGCATGCGCCCGCACGAGAAAGTTATCTTCGAGACGAAGGATGATAATAAAAGTTCAGTTGTTGTTTGGGACGCGAGTTGTTCACTTGCGAAGCTCTGCCGAGCGACGCGTCCCAACATCCTGCTAACAAGGCTGACAGTACCTGTGAACTAAATAAATAAATTGGTGTTCATGCACCTTATGATAAGTTTAGTGGAAGGTATACCCTAAGTCTACGACTGTTTCGACAGTGTGCTCAGCAATACTGATCTATGTCAGGAATATTCTGGCTGTGTTTGCGGCTCTCTTCCAGAGGGTACGAGAAGAAAACTTGACTGTTCGACCTAAAATAATGCGGATTCGCCTTCCCTTGCGCTAACAATTGTGGCTGCTAAGAGCGACACCAGCAGCTGACCCAACAGCAGGTCAGCTGCAATGCTTGAACACCGTCTAGCTAACCGAGGAATGTAACAAATTTACTAAATGCAGCTGACAGCATTCGGAAGTGAGTGCGGAATGATGTATAGAAGAGAAGAACCAGCACAACAAAAGTGTCAACCATAAGAATGCCACTTAAAACCGTCCCCCCGATATGAGGGGCTGCTGGACGCTAACGAAAGCTATCGCGCTATGTCTCACTTCGGATGTATGCCTGCTGAAGGACAGCCATGCGAATAGCTATTCATATTCTGAGCGCCTCGAGGGCTGGTTGTAATTGAAGGGCGGCATTTATACCGAGCACCGAGATATCCAACTTAGGACGCCCCAGCAAGGATTAATGCGGCTGAAAGGCTACATCATGGCCGAAAAACAAAACATTCTACAAGAACCTCTCCGTCCACTGGGCCTCCACTTCTATGCGGGTTTTATGGCCATCACACATCCGTGCCATTTCCACAGGAAAAATCAAGACGATGGAGCCGGACGTAAATATGCGATTGTGGTACGGGGCATCGCAAACACGCTGGAATTCAAGACGTTCCTCGGTAAAGCATGGCGCAATAAATTTCCTTGTAGATTCCACAAGAGCCATGCCATCAACGCCACGGGAGTCCTGCCTGACCCGGCAAAAACTACAGCCATTTAGAAAAACAAGAAGGGCGCGCGAAGATTTCTCGGACTGTGCGCATACGACCGTCGTTTCGTCGCAAACTTCGCACGCATTGCAGAGACATTCACACGCATTACGTCATGTAGCACCCCTTATAGCTGAAAAAACGGCCGAGAAAAAGCATTTTGCGAGCTGCTACAACGCCTTCAAAACCCGCCCGTGCTCGCATATTCCGACGAAAACGCCGAACGGGAAACGGACACGTACGCCAGTGATGTAGGGTGGGTGCCGTCCTCGTCCAAAGGCAAAGCGGTTGCGGAAAAGCAATCGCCTCTGCTATCCATGGTCTTTCGAAGGAGGAGAAAAACTACTCAGCATCTGAGAAAGAGCGCCTCCGTATTGTATGGGCCGTTTCAAATTTTCGCCCATACGTGTATGGTAGACCAATAAAGAGTATGGCAGACTACCATACGTTCTGTTGACTGGCCAATTCGAAGTACCCCTCTGGCCGGCTTTGGCGGTGGAGCTTGCGCCTGGAAGATTTGGACGTTACAAGCATCAATACATCAGGCAGGAAACACTCTGCCGTTGACTTCCGGTCCCGCGCCACCGTGGACCCACCATCAAAAGACTCCGATGAAGACAGCGCGTTCCTCGGAGTCGTGACGGAGAGCGATCGAGCCGCTTAGCCGCGTTCCGGCCCCGACCTCGACGCGTCATGATCGACTAACTCGACGAACGCACTGTCACCGTGCCTGGGGCTTTCAAATGCAACCTTACCAGCATTCAACCTGGGAAACTCCGTCCTCGTTAAGAATTTTATCCCCTGAACGAGAACGACTTGTCATCCTCGCAGACCTTCGGGACGAAATTTTGGAAGCGTGCCTTGACGACCCGTCTTCTGGACATGTCAGCACAGCTCGCACTATTGGGAAAATAACGGCGAAGTACTACTTCCCTGCCCTAAATCCGACGTCGCCCACTACGTCCGGACCTGCCGTGACTACCAACGACGAAAAACGCAGTTGAAGAAACCCGCCAGACTTTTTCAGCCGATCGCCGTCCTTCATGGGAAGAAATAGGCACGACGAAAAGCACCAGCACGGGAACAAAAAACGGGCACAGAAGACGACGATGATGAAGACACGAACACGCGCTCTGCTGCACACTTTCTAAATACACCGAGGCCACCATCATCCTCAGCGTCTTGCGGTGTCATTCACCCCCTACTCACGAGCCGGCCAATCGCAAGGCGCCAGCGAGAAAAATTACGCCCATCTTCCCGCAAGGGAACCCTGATGTGATGCGACGCATCAGGAGGGAGAGTTTGTACTGACGCTGGTATTGGATTGCGTCAGTCAACTCGCTGAAGGGACTGTCGCTTCCATCACGTCTTCATCGGAGAATCTTGCACGGAGGTATCGTCAAGCAAAGTCAAGTCAAGTGCGAGACCGAGCACTGGACTGATCGGGCGGGTGTGCTCCCCCGTTTATATTGCAGCTTTTGAAAGGAGAGGAACCGGGGGGGGGCGGGGGGGGAAATAGTCACGCGCATGCGCACACATGGGCGCACCCACAGCAGCGAAGCGCACACGCGCAGCTATTGTTATGATGAGACGGAGTGAGAGTGCGCACACCTGTGCGCACCCAGAGCAGCGAAGCGCACACGCGCAACTGTTGTTATGATAATGAGACGGAGTGAGAGTGTTGCGCACAGCTGTCGGAGAGAAGAACGGAGGAGAGTTGCGCATGTGCAGTGAGCGTGCGGACAACGCCGCGACGACAACGGAGGGACATACCCGAGAGCAAGAGATGCGTCGCATCTAAAAAACGGAAAAAAGAAGCGATCCCAAGAACAGCGTGACTTAGGAGTCAGGAGCGTGACCGGGATGCGCGGCGGATGGGCAACCGGACCCGTGCCGTGCCCCAAGAGGTCCTCCACGGGCGCAACCTCCAAGACATCTCCGCAAAGACGTCGGGTCGTCAGACATCGGTAGAGGAACGCGGCGCCCCAAGAGACCTGCGTCGGCTACTACGCGACGGGAGCTCGGAGCGCGCCCTACCCCTGCGGCCTCAACACGCTACCTGAACCTTTGAACATCAAACCATCATGACTGCACCTCTGGGACGTGACGTAGGGCAACCCCGTTCCGACAGCGGACTCATATTGTGGACATTTCATTACCGTACTTAGTCCCCGCCCTTCATTACAGGACTTTGAGTATTTCCCGTTTGCTTGGACTTTTTTTCACCGTTCCTAAAATGTAGTTTTCCCAAACTGACACCACCCTCCCCACCCGCCCCCACATAGGCCGAGTCGCCATCCTTGTGCCAATAAAGTTTCATTCATTCATTCACCGTTCCTCAGTGTTTATTAGTTTCCCGCTTCTGTGTAGTTTATCTGTACTTGTTGTGTGTATTTGTTTGGGTTTCGGGTTACATAAACAAAAGGTCTCGTTTCCAAAGTGCACTATATTCTTTATTATTGTCCCCCGAACCTGACACCGTCCCATCGAGGCCCATCAACAGATTGGAAAGAACCTTCTGGTCCCGCTCCCTATACGTCACGATCGGAGAACAAGTGGATTGTTGTAGCCAGAGACTATATGACGCGCTGCGCAGAGACCGCCGCTCTTCTGAGGGGTACTGCACAAGAAGTTGCGAAGTTCTTGGTAAACCAAGTTGTGCTCCGACATGAATCCCCTGAAGTCCTAATCACGGACCGCGTTACGGCCTTTACTGCGGAGCTTATGCAAGGAATCTTGCGCTACAGCAACCCGGAGCACCGAACAACGACGGCGTACCACCCCCAGACGATCGGACTAACGGGACGTCTGAACAATACGATCGTGGATTGGCTGTCTGTGTTCGTCGATGTTGAACATAGACTTGAGAAGAATTCCTTGCTGATGTCTAGTTGGGGTACAACATGGTTATTCAGGAAACTGAGCAGATGACACCGTTAGAGCTTGTCTACGGACGAGGTTCCACTACGACGCTTGACGTCAAGATCCCGCACGTACATGGCGCCAATCTGAACGCCGACGTCTAAGGATACCTTCAACTTGAAGAGGAGGCCTGCCAGCTCGCTCAAGTTTATTACAACGGATCAGCAGCTGGTGGATCCTGATCGTTACAACCTCCGACGACGAGACGACGAGTATCGCCCAGCCGATCGTGTGTGGGTTTGGACTCCCATCAGACGCCGTGTACTGAATGAGAAGCTTGTGCGACGGTATTTCGGACCCTACCGGATTCTACACCGTGTTGGCCAACTTACCCACGAGGTGATCCCCAATGGTGATTCCGGAATATCACGGCGACGCACGCTGCCCCAAGTCGTCCACGTGGTTCGTCTAAAACTTTACTACGCAAGATGACAGACTTTATGTTTTGTTTGTTCGGACTGCCGTTGTATTTTAGCATCGGGTCGATGGAAGGTTAGAGGTGGGTAATGCTATGAGCAATGCTTTAGATTTGTATATGTTCCTGCTTTTAGCGCGGGGGGTCGCCCGGCTGTGTTATCGGTGTGGCTTGTGAAGCGCATGTTCTATTCGTTCTTTTTTATGCCGCGCGGATCATCTCATATTATAGGGAGAACGTTTCGCCCTAACGCGACTACCTTAGAATAGTCGTCTTTTATCTATAGTTTTCTCGATGTAATTCAACGGTTCGAGAAAAACCCGCGCCGAAAGATAAATGCCGGAAGAGCAAACGCCGCGGCATTCGCCTGCGTACGTTACTTTGTGTACTGCTGCTTCGCCGCCTGTGTATTTTCAATGCCTAGCAATCTTTGCCGAGTGCCCACACAGCCAGGCTCGTGTACCGCCCTGCATTTCTACAATAATGCAGATATCGCGGCTGTTCCACCTGTAATCGCTATAATGGCGTAAATGCAGATAACTGGTAGAGAAAAATTTCAGACTAAAACATGAAATAAATATAAAATAATAAGGGGCAACAGCGAAAGCTGTAAAGCCCTGAAATTCCACAATAATACAGGTTTCGCGGAAGTCCCACCTCTTATTTCTTTTAAACTAAAAAAATTAAAAAAACTGTAAAGCAAATACGGAATATTGCGAACCGTGTAATAGCCTGCATTTCCACAATAAAGCAGATTTCCAGAAAGTCTTAAATTTAGTCGTTGTAATAACGTAAATGGAGATAATCGTACCGATGAAATTTCTAAAAACTAAAGAATAACAAGAATGTAAAAAAATTACGAAAAATGTCAAAACGTATGACGCATGGCATTTCCGAAATAATGCAGAGTTCGCGAAAGTTTCAGTGTAATCGTTATAATAGCGTAAATAGTGATGATTGGTCGAACAAAATTAATAAAAACTAAAAAAAATATCGTAAAATAACAAAAAATGGCGAACCGTGTAAGCCCTGTGTAACAAACCGTGTAACGTACCATCCAACGCCACCATAATGCAGAGTTTGTGAAAGTTCCACTCCTAATTTTTACAATAGCGTAAGTGGAGATGATTGGTCGGACAGTATTAGGAAAAAACAAAAACAAATGGCTGGAAAAAATTACACTCAGGACAAGCGGCGTAAAAATGCTACCTACCACTCGATAATTCTCTGAATTTTGCAGAATTTTTTAGTTGCTAGGGGAGCACAAGTTCACCCCAATAAAGTTGTTTTCCCTTCAAGAGAACCGCGTCATCTTTGGCTTCGTGACAACATTGCTTCCTGAGCGCGCGGACTGCCAAGAAGTACCACAGAAACAGTACCACGCCACAAAGGGCTACTCACTACTAATCTTTATTTCTAAAACACACCACCTTTAAACCACGACCAACTATAAAGTTGGTCGTGCTTTAAACACACCGTATTGTCCCTGTTCTCAGAAGGAACAATATAAGAACACCGGGAAAGGTGTACCAGGCAACAAGATACACACTGCTCGTGTTATCCATGCGCCGACAAATAGTACAGTTTTTTTTGTTTTTTTTTGACAGCGTCCCGGACGGGTTAATAACGCATCGGGCACCTAATGTGAATATTTCCATTGCTTGTACCATTTTTGGCGCTGCTTCATTTTTCTGCACCGGCATTTGTCCGTATTTTCAGAACGAAACAATTAAGCAGCCGGTGTTTCTTGCTTAAACTGTAGCCACCCGATCGTCGGATACGGGATAAGAGAAGTGACAAGTCACCGTAGAATTATGTGTCTGGTTGTCCTAAAACTTCGCATAACCGGAGAGTGAAGCGGTGGCGACCAACCGAAAGCGACACGACGGCCGTAGCCGACGTTGCAGTTGCGTGCCAAAACGGATATTAGATGCAGAGCATCTGATTCACTCGCCTTGTCCCTGCGGCTTCGTCGTCGTCGTTGTCGTCGTCGGCGTTGTCCACCCCTCCCCCATTCTCCTCGCCGCGCCAGCTGCGCTCTCCGCCACTCACCCCCTCTCCTCTCCGATAGCGAACACTCTCTCGCGAGGGGCATTGGATTGGATTCGATTGGATTGGATTGGATTGGATTGGATTGGATTCGATTCGATTCGGTTGGATTGAATTGGCTTGGCTTGGCTTGGCTTGGCTTGGCTTGACTTGGATTAGATTTGGATTGGATTGGATTGGATTAAAGTGGATTGTGTTGGATTGTGTTGCGTCATAGCCGCGGCACGTTGCGTCATAGCCGCGGCAGGCGCTCTGGGGCCGGCGCATGTGGAGTACTCTCTCTTCCGCGGCTTCCTCTCCTTCGGGCGCGCTGCGCATATAACCAGTGTGCCGTTCTCCGGCGAAATCCACGCTTGGCTCAAAAACCTTGAGTCCACGCCGCTTTACAAGTACGCCAACATCGTCATCGACTGGGACCGGCTTACCCAGTCCCCTCAACGTTATGCGCCCTATAAAACGCGGTCCCTTCGGCGCTCTGCCTATGCGTCGCATCTACACAGGCGTTTCCGCGAGGGGAGGTGGGAGTTTTTTGGCACAAATGCGCCCGCGTTTTGCACACGCCACGACCTTTCTTAGTAACTCATTTCACGTACGGGCCGACTAACGAGTCATTGAGTAATTAGGCCGTGCAATGCTTCTGCAGGAATTGGTGTCAGAGGATTAACTAAAACAGCGCATGTCGATTAGGATACGATGTTACCGTAGCGGTTCTGCATGCAAGGCTCTTTTTCTAGCAATTTTCGAGCACTCATTCGTCATCTGAAATACCGCAAGCGCACTTTGTTTTCCCGGCATCGGTGGGGCAATATTGTAGGCGACAACGTCTATCTAAAACTTCTATGCCAATGATTTGGGATTTTGTGCCACAAGAGCGCGCCGAAAAAGTGCAACTTCGGAAAGCCGGCTTACAAACACCAAGGCTATAGGGAAAGCAACCGCATATAAAACCTGCCTTCATAGCAAAAAATTCAGTGCCCTACATTCTGTGAAGAAGGGTGTCAAGCGAAGTAGAGCGCTCTAGAGCACGAAAAAACCAAGAGTTTCGTTGCAATTTGCGAAAGATCAAAGGTCGTAGCCAATTACTGGAAAGAATTGATTAATTGTAGGGCTCAACGCGCCTACGCAACGAAGGCGATGAGGCGCGCCGTAGTGCCGAATTACAGGTCTACTTTGACCACCTGGGGATGATTAAAGTGGCCCGAAATCTCCGACGCACGGGCGTTTTTGCTTTGCGCCTCAATCAGAGAGGCGGCCGCGGTAGCTGAAATGAGAATACCTGAAGGAACCTTCGCGGCCCGAGGTTTGATCTAGCGGGCAAACATACGCCTGTATGCGTTTCCCTACAAGTCCGAGGCGTCTCACTGTCTAACACACTAACCCAATCCGCTCGACTGCGGAGTACAGCAGAAAGGTGTGATGGGGCTGTCAGACGTGCACGTTGTAATCCCCTTCCAGCACATTCGGCACGTCATCGGTAAAGGCATGGATTCTAGCTCCGTGGGCACACCTCCTCTCTCTGCATCGCCACCCATGCACGCATACACCGGCAACAGGTAGTTTGCGCATGATTGAATTTGAAAGGCACCCGCAAAAATGTCTCCTCGAAAACCAGTAAAGCTGAAAGACAAATATTGGCTCACGTCGACGTTTAAAGGGAGCGTGTAGCTTTTTATACCGGATGGATTGGTAGCTAATGGACGAAGTGGAGCCGGAGGTGACAACGGCGGCGGATGCACGTTCTGCGGCAGCGGTTTTCATTGTTTTCGAACCCATTTGCGCTTATGTGCTCACCGATGCTCCCTCAGTCGCCTCTCTTCTTTGTGGGAGCGAACATAGCAGGTTAGGTGCAACTGATGATACGGAACGCGCGCCGTTATCAGCCGAATGCACTAAGTGTGGAGGAGGAGGCGTCGATGGTGGCGGGTAGGAAGGGAGAAGCGGTGCCTTGTAAAGCGGCCAGACCACAATGAAAACTGCGGGGTAGACGTATACAGCTTTGCTGAAAAACAATCGCCCAGAAAGTGGCAGTAACCCTCAAACAAGAAAAAAAACCTATATCTCCAACGCAAACGCATGTCGTGGCGCGTGAAAGTGTAAACGCTCACAAAAAAGTGAGTGCAACAGCCAACAACAAACGCTAAGCCCTATCGCCAAATCAAACGCGTGTCGCTGCAAGCGCCTCGGAGCTGTGCGTCTGTAGATATGACCTGGCGCCAGTGTACTGGCGAGGCACGCTTCGGCGGCGAGCATTGAAACTGGTAGAAGGTAGGCACGATCCACTTCTCCTTGGCATGGCTAATGAACAGGCTGAAAAGTTGCCAGTGGTTGCAAAATAACAGGTTTTTCAAAAGGTTCTTTTGTCGTCGTCCCCGTCGTCATCATCATCATCATAATCATCAGCCTGTCGACGCTTCCTGCTGGGCAAAGGCTCCTCCTATAGATCTCTAGTTATGCCGGTCGTGTGCTAACTACGACCGATTTATCCCCGCAAATTTCTAGATCTCATCAGCCCACCTAACTTTCTGCCGCCGTCTGCCCCACTTGCCTTCTGTAGGGATGCACTCTGTTAGCGTTAATGACCAACGGTTATCTTGACTTCGCCTTACATGCCCTGCCTACGCCCATTCCCTCTTCTTAATTTCTGCTAATATGTCCGTAACACGCGTTTGTTCCCTGACCCACTCCGCTATCTTCTTGTCCCTTAACGTCTACTTGTCCCTTAACGTGACTGTCAACTCTGGCGAATTTTTCCCTGAAGAATAGGACGGTAGCCACGTGTATAAGCTGTTATTGCGCACCAATTTACCAGTAACGTCTTAGCCGAATGAAGCTTCTCTTTTGTGGATTCCCTTGAAGTTACCTCTTTCATCCGCGAGCTCACATCAGCCTACAAGAAATCAAAGGCTGCAATTTGCCGCTTCGGCGGAGTGATGCTGGTTCAAAGCCTAGTGTGGCTGCAGATCCGAACTGAAGATCGGAACAGCTCGCCTATATACCCAGCCCATTTTATTGTCATTCCATTAGGGGTGAAAGGCGCCTAATTTTATTCCCATTCCATACATCAAAGCTTGTCCCCATTCAATTCTTATTCCATTCCGTGATTGTGGATAGGTGGAATGCATCCGAAATCATTCCAGTTCAGCAGTGGGAGCTCCGCAGCATTGGTTTATATACTCCGTGCATTTCTCTATCACACGATTGATGGTGTGAATATAGTCTATTGTTAAATAGCGTTTACGAAACCCAGCTATTTACTTACAATGCCGTGCTAAAAAGAGTATTTAAAGTTGTTTATAATTAAAGAAACTTGAAGATAACTGTACTCCTTCGTGCGAAATTTGTGCGCGCCGCTAACTAGAGCCTTCTCGGTGGCGGCGCATATCTGCTGCGTCTCGGAAAGTGATCGCGGGATCCGCGAACTCACGGTGCGCGCGCTACTCTGCCGTTATCTCGTTGCGCGTGGCCACCGTCGAGCATGTTGTGTGCAAATGGGGTTTGAACCTCCCACG
The DNA here is from genome assembly GCA_013339765.2 of Haemaphysalis longicornis. Taxonomy (NCBI): domain Eukaryota; kingdom Metazoa; phylum Arthropoda; class Arachnida; order Ixodida; family Ixodidae; genus Haemaphysalis; species Haemaphysalis longicornis. The sequence continues at coordinate 172,461,402 of CM023452.1, read as the reverse complement.
CAAATATCACGTTGTTCGGATAATCCAGGCAGAGAGGAGGATGCCAAGCACATCCACCGGTTGCTTCACTCACGATTCAGCACTCACTCCTGAGTGCTGCGGTTCGCTGAGGCAGCACTCACTCGTGGGTTCTCTCGACGGCAGCGATGGTAAGCCTACGCACCGCCGGTACGAACTGCGTCTCAGCAAGTGAACGCGCCATCCTCGAGATTATGTCTCGCTGCTTCCCCATCACACTTTCGCAATGCGTCGCCGCCGGGTAGCGCCCTCCCCTCAAGCTTTCGCCACACACGCCTCTTCCGTTTTCTTTCTGCCCTGGGTGCCTCGTTTGCTCGATCGATTACGCGGACATCGAGGCCCCGGCGCCGTCAAAGCAATGTACCGGTCCCCAGAGTGCTGCGCACAAAAATGGAGCCCCAAAAGGATTCATTTCTCAGAGAATATCTGGAAGATTCACGCGAGACGAACTGAGCAAAATGTTACCAGTTTTTCTTGACTTTGGCTACAACATCAAAAGGAAGTCATGTAGCTATCCCATCCAAGAAGGCAAGGAACGTCGCTCCTGGTATGCAGAGGAAGATAAATGTTGGGAGACGGCTTGAGGTCACACAGCCATTCTTCACAAGCCCACCTCCGTTGACACCTCTTCCTCGGCTGTTTTTCCTTCCAGAGCTGCAGTAGCCGGCCCAGCGCGCAATATTTTTTTTAGTTGTAACTTAATCCCTGCGGCTGATTGGTTGGAGGTAGCTTTTAGTGACTTCTCTGTATTTGTCGGCTCGGCGGACTCTTTTGAGGGCGTACGAGCGTGCCTGTACGCGATTTGCGACATATTTTACATGGTTCAAGAAAAAGGATTGAGCAGAATTTGTTCCTGTCGAAAGCGGTTCAGGATCAGGTTCCCTGCCCCAGAAACTACTATGCATGATCAGCTTTTGTCCGATTCGAATGTTCATCTGACAACAGCTGTCAATGGCACGCTCACGTGGTATAGTAGGTTCTGGGCCGGGTTTGATTTTACGCTTCGCGACTAGTCTTCAGCCTTCTAAAGTGACGCCATCTGCAAACACTTTATTCCTCCATCCTGCTATGGAGGCACCGACGAGGGTGCCCGATTGCAGCGATAGATTTCCCTCAACTTTATATATGTATGAAACTCTATGCATGAACTACCTTGCGCCAAAAAGGTGGACCCAGCGCGCGGCGTTGCGAAGCGAACGTCTCCGTGTGTGCTACTAGTCGCCGCCGGAGTTGCACACCTTTAAAAACAAGATTTCCGTCTAAACCTATAAACCTCATCACTTGTATACAATTATCGGCTTTTATGTTAGTCTCTTCCTTAGTGACGACAGCCTCAATGCTCAGGATGAATAGAATTCCTTGTATCGCTGACCTAATATTTTGTCATGTCTGTGTCGTGTGGTGCAAACCTTCGCTTGTCACCTTCTTTTGCTAGACCACATTGGAGAGTTCATTTTTGTGTTGTTTTGGATGCTGCACATGTCAACCTCGGATAGGTTATTCGACCAAAATTGCTCTTGCCAGAACTTACCGGTCGGATTGCCACTGCTAAGCCGGCTCGCCCATGTACAGCAGCCTACCGCCTAGTTTGCTTACTCAATGTGCCACCTTCACCGGGCTGGTTCTTCAGGAACATAACACAGTTTTTGATTCGCTGGGGGTACTTAGGATTTAGCCTTTACAAAACGCTTTCATTCAACTACTACAGAAGCAGAGTTGAACAGGTTATTACGCCAAAAGTACTTTCTGTATCAAAAAGGTTTAAGCCCGACTGCAGCTACACCAAAGTTTTGGATATTGTCACAAAGTCAAAGACGACGCAGTTGTCTTCAAGGAAAACAAATTTTTGGGGGGCAAACTTGTGCTCCCCCTAACAACTCAAAGCATACAGAGGCGGCGAAGCGGCAGTCGAGAAAGTGATGCGTGCAGGCGAGCTCCGGCGATTCGAATGCCGCGGCGTCGGCGCTGCATTCTTTTATCTTTCGGCGCAAGTGTTTCTGGAACCGTCGATTCACATCCAGAACATTGTAGATCACAGAAGAATATTCTGGGCTAGAGACGTTAGGGCGAAACAGTCTGCTTATCTGAATGTGATAGCCCGTGCGGCATAAAAATAAAGAATAGAAGCCGCGCTTAGCTTGGAACACCAAAAACAAAGCCGGGCGTGGCCGGGAATTTTTTCCTCCTGTCTTGTTTTTCTTTTATTTTTCCGAGCATCAACACCCTGTCATGTTTTCCGCTTTCCCCCATTTCTGCAGTCTTCTTGTTAATGCTGTTGTAACGTTTATGTAATCGTCTTGTTCTTGCGGTTGTCGCATTTACGCAGTCATGTTTTTCTGTCGTTTTTTCCCCTTAGTTATCATGACCATCGTAAGCCCTCGTTTCTGCCCACGCTTATGTTGTGCGCAAGACAAGGCCTTTAAGGGTAAATAAATGATGATGAAATAAGATCTGAGGCAAATAATAGACAAGGTTCATGTAGTACAGGAGCAGGTGGAAATCAGTGGGTGATGTCTTCGACGTGCAGTTGAATAAACTAGTCAGATGATGATGATTATGATTATGATTATGATTATGATTCCGATTATGATCATATAGACCCCATGCTGTGTATTTGCATGCAAAAACGTGTCGACCAATGCAAGCAGTAATACTCAGCCCTCCAACGAATGAGAACCCCTACGTTCAACTCCGACCCAAAGAACAGTTCAAGCTAGATGCTTTCATTCGTTATAGCTTCTAACATAGCATTTGGACTACCGACTTTCACTCCTACCAATACGATTCTTTGACTTGGCCTGCGCAATCCCCTTTCCAAACTCATCGAAGCACAAAGGTCCAGCCAACTCGCTCGCTTTAGGTTCACCCCTTTAGGCCACAGAATCCTCAAGAATTAAGGCCGTGCTATACAAGATCTCCAAGAGGCATTACAGCTAATAACACCTAATTACACCTAATATGCGGACCAGCATTAAAGTCATCCCTTTCTCAAGACATATGCTTCCCCGACATATTGAAGATGTATGGATGGCCGAGTTGAACAAAGGACGTCGCAATGATCGTGTTCGCCACCTACACAAGAAACTCCCATCGGGGAATGGCTTGCTCACACGCCCTAGCTTCCGCTGACACCAACGGCTTCATCTTCACCACAGCCACATTCGCCACTTACTACAGCTGCAGCGGAAACTACGGAAAACCCCCTGGCATCCCTTAAAGTAACCTCCTGCTAATTTACGGCCTTCAAAGGCTCAGACCAAGTCTGCCGAAGATACTCTGTGGATATTACCATCTGGGTAAGCAAACGATCGGCAGGAACAATGAAAGACCACCTCCAACAAGCTGCAGACGTCGAAAAGAGGTCAATCTCCTGACTGAAAAAAAACGAAGCAGTGATTTTTTTTGGCTCCGTGTTCGGAGCGCGTTTGTCGAACTCCCAGGCTACGAGAACGCCAACCAGCACTGCGATCCATCGCCGAAACATCTCAAGCATCGTCGATGAGCGGAGCAGTCTTCTTTTGAGGCCATTGAGTTGTTTCGCGGGACTCGGATGCGCGGTTAGGCTTACACCACGTCCTGGCTCAGCGTACTTTAGGGACCTGGCAGCTGGACGCGTGGCGCCACCACTCGGCGCTCCTCTCGTTAGTGTAATGAGCCGGTACATTGGACTGCGCAGCCTTCCGTTGTATTTGCGGTGTTTGCTTCGGTGCTTTGAATATTTTGGTGGTGTTGTGAGCGGATATGTGCGGTGAAATGAGGTGTAGACAGGTCTGTTGGTTTCCTAGATGAACTAACAGCTACGTAAACTTGTCGGTCGCTTCTAAATTTGGGTATCGGCTGCAATGACATGAGGGCTTTCTCCAGTACTCTACGCTTGGCTCCACCCAAACAGAGCATGGACAAAACTGCTAATATTAGTATTCATTTCTTTTTAAATACACTAACGGCTACGTAAACGTATTGGAAGCTTGTAAGGTTGGGAATGGGCTACATTGACATGAGCGCTTTTTGAAGCGCTCTGCGCCTGGCTCCGCGTGATCTGAGTACGAATAAAACTATTAATAATATTATTATAATTTTTCTACCAAAATAGATTATCTTAACCGGTTTCAGTGACTATGGTTTCGACGCCAGCAGTAACGGTGGAATACATCGATACGTGTTCTTTGAAAAAAAGGCACTTACTTACGAGATGAATTACCGCGCGTGCGTGGAAACGTCACGGCAGTTTATACTTTCTTTCTGTAACCGTGAGCTTCGTGCCTTCGGTTTTTATGAGTGGCAGCATGGGAGCCTGAGAGCCGAACCGGGACTAGGACATTTGTAGTGGTCATTTTACCAGGAGCCAAAGTTATTCTACCACCCAACAGCCCAAGCCACAAACCATCCCTCCTCGCGACCCCATTTTACCACATGCGTGGACTAAAGACTGGCACCGATAGTTTAAAAATGTGGCAGAGTGTTAATGTCAGCCTGTGTTTTTAATTCTTAATTATTCTGTGCTGAGTACTTAAAAAAGTGCGTAATGACTTGTGGAAAAACCAATTAGTTGCCTCAAACAGGGGGTGAATCAGCCCGAAATCCTCTAGCACAGGCGCATTTCCGACACACTGGAAGCAGTTAGGATTTGGAGAGGGGTGCAGGCAAGTGCAAATTTAAACAGAAAAATAATCCAGCCCTCCGCATAACGACCACGATGGTTGAACGCGAAGCCTTCTTTGTGTGAAAAACAACGGGAAAGGGTCAACGTAAAAGATGCTCCGATTAAAAGACTGTTCAAATTCAAAGTACAACTAGTCAAAGTTTGAATCCAGAAGGCAACTAAGGAAACCCATTTGAAAAATTCCTCCGCATTTCCCCGAGGGGGAGAATGTGAAAGTGCGAATGCACGGTTGTCGGCCTGCTTGCGGCGCTTGCGCTCGGCCCCCGCAGCCCACCGCCTCGCCGCCTTCTCTTCCATCTCTTACATCGGGTTTGTAGTATCACGTGTACACCACGCAGTTATCAAGCCGCTATAACGCCGCTGAGTCGCCAACGCACGCCGCTGACGACGTAGTTTGAATGCGTTAAAGATATAAGACGCGTTACTCACTCTGATATCAGCGTGGCGTCCGTGGCGTAGTCGGTAGCGCGTCGCGCTGCGGCCGCAAAGTCCTCGGATCGAAACCTGGCGCCGGATGCTGTTTCTTTTTTAAATATAGAGGAGCACTGCGGACGCCGCCGACGCCGCCGCCGCCGCCGGCGGTGGATGGTTTGGGGTCGCTTATAAAGTGCATTCGCACTTAAAAGCTTTGTGATAAACGATCATCGTCGTTAGACGGAGGAGTGCAAGCTTTTCCTATCGTAGGTGGCCGGCAGCTTGTAAAAGTCGACCGCGGCATTAGTTGTGAAACTGGGGGAAGCTTTTCGGCACCTTTTTGTCTCTCGTCCTTCATCCGACGAGGCAGGAATTGTTTTTTTTCTTGAAAACCCATTAGCCAACTACCCAATGACCATAGCAAGTCTTATAAAGCAATGCTTTTCTACAGCATGCATCAGCGTTCTATAGTCATGCGGTATTTATTCTGTCAAACATTCCCGATGACTGTAGTAAACGTATTTCTGTGAAATTTAAGACTTTTCTGCTGTACTAATGAAGTTCTTTTTGTGTGGTAAATCTTAGGAGGCACCCCTCCCCCCCTTCCAAATTCGTCTTTCGCTTGCGCACGACGCCGTTTCGCCATCAACTGCTAAACGCCAGCCCCGCCGCATTCTTGGATCGACTGCACACACCGGCTTTGTAGGAGCATTTAGCTGCACTATATTCCTCGATACACCAAAGTGCATGCCGGCATGAAACATTTGCATGAAGGAGTGGACTTGCACTTCCTGATTGACTCCCAGCTTGGGGCATTGAGCATCGTCTGTTATTTGTAATTACTGAGAATGGGCGTAAATCATACTCATGGCATGATTCGTAAAGGTCGCCTCCACGCTCAATATGGAAAAACAGCGCTAAAACGGAACAAAGAACGTGACAAGACTGGGCGCTCAGCGCCCAGTCTTGTCACGTGTTTTGTCCCGTTTTAGCGCTGTTTTTCCATATTCAGTTATGTACCAACAAGCCCGCACCAACACACTTTTTCCACGCTCAAGATTTACCAATCTCAAAAAAGTACTTGTGGTTATGCACGCTTTGCAAGCCGCACCACCGCAGAACGAAAGAAAACCACACACAACTACGCTGGGCTGACCACCACCGGCATTCCACTGACGAGCGGTTTGCCACGGGCGGCTCTGTTCGTTGAAGCGATGGGGGTGCCATACAACGGCCGCCCGGTCCCTATACGTAGCATGTTTTGACCTACAAATCTGGGGTCTCGGCAGGACATCTTGGCGACAATAGGATGGCTTCCGGGCAGTATGTTACGAGCCGCTCTACATCTCGAAGGTCGCTTATAGCGGGCGACCACGCTCTGCTGTCTCGCGAATATGAATAGTTCCCAGTAGACAATCCCCTTGACACTCATCATCAGCTGGAGGGGGACAATTACCCGCGGTGACATGCTTCGGCCCATACCAGTGGCAGTGGAAGTTTGCCTGTATCTTCAACACACCCTTTGGAGAGATTATCTACAGGAGAAGAGGAAGATACCTGTATTCTATGTGACAAAGGGAAGCTACTAATTAACATTCTCAGCGACACCAAGCACAAAGTTCCATTTTCCACGCGTGAAAGAATCATGGAAGTGTTTTTTGACATGCAGGCAATGTTCATAGCGTTTGGCACAAAGCTTTCTAGTGCCGAGGGAACAATTGATGAACTTCGTTCGCAGCTAGCTGCGGGCCGAGGGTGTGAAGCCGCCCAACAACCTTCTACGCCCAGGTGGTCCAATGTGAACGCTGTTAGAGATCACCTGATTGTCTTGCGTGGTTCTCTGGATCCGGCACGTCGTGTGCTCTTCTTCAGCCCACGCACAACGCCCGAATAACGCAGTGAGATTCACCTCGGATCCGAATCATGCACTGCAGATCACTCCGATGCTTCCTTCTGTTCATCCCGGCCCCGAAATTATCGCATTGCTAAAAGTGACATTCGGAAATGATACGCCAGGAATTGAAGTAGAACAGGTGAAACTTATCCCGAACCTTTCAGGGCTCGCGGTGATATCTGCATACCGCGCATCCATTGATATTTTGGATGAAGGCATTGAAGAAAATGTACTATTGAAAGCTGCATTAAAAGTCATCCGCCCTCTACGCCGCATTCCCCAGTTTAAGATCAGTGGAGTTTACAGAAGATTTGCTCCCGGCATACGCCACACAACATCAGTACTCCAAATGGATTAGAGATCCCAGAAGACGACTTCAAACACAAGACGTATTTTAAATACGACGCGGGCAACAACGTAGTATATATCGTGGACGTTTCACGTTTAGTGTGCAACATACTGACAAAAAGAACCGTCTACGGTTGTATTGCGTGGCAGGGTGCAGCCACACCTGCGCTTACGGTCGCGTAGCGACACGATGGAATTCCGAAAGCGTTTCCTGCATATAGTGCGCCAAAGAGCACGCCTCTGCAGACTGCAATTTAACTGAGAAGGAAAGGATTGTTTGCAGGGAGTGTCGCGCATCAGTGCGTCATTCAGATCACGTCTTCAATGCGCCTTGCTGCTACACTGTAGTATCAAGGGTCTCACGTATGCGTCAAAAAACCATTTGTGGGTGTACACAGACACCTTGCTCTTCCTTCGTTGTCTCTGCCTAGAACAACTTTTGATTTCCCTCTCACTGTCACATAAAATCAAACGACTTTCTTAAAGTTTATTCAGGCAACTTTGGATCACACTCGTGCAGCTATTTCCAACCGTGTTGATTTCAACTTAGCGGAGCACATTGATGTGGCTATTGTGTCTGACCCTTACGCTCGTGGATCAACAGTGCCCGGAGTGCCGCACTATTACCTATCTTTCCTTAACGCAGCCACTCCACGTTGCATAGTTCTCATACCTTAGCGCAGGTTCGACGTATTCCCGTTGGCAGTGTCTCCATACATCGCGGCTCTCCGACTTCAGCACCAAGAGTTAACCTTGCTCCTAATATCCGTTTACGCGGCTCCATCTGTACCTTTTGACTTTACGTTCTCCGGCATTGACGACGTTCTTCAGCGCCACCGAGTACCGAACTTGTTGCTGGCGGGTGATTTTAATGCCAAGACTCCTCTTTGGAGTGGCAGCGTTGTAAACTCCCGTGGAATTTAACTTGCTCGTTTCATTCACGGGGCGCAACTCGGAATACTAAACGACCCCATGTCCATAGCCACATTTGAGAATGCCGATTCTGAGTCTTGTATTGATCTTACCCTAGTTTCCGGATCAGTCTGGGATGGCAACCCCTTGTGGGAACTTGGAGACACACCAACTGTATCCGATCGTAAATATATGGTATTAGGTCCCCGAATGACGCAATTACCCAAGACAAAACGCTTAAGCAAGGCCGCATTACAACATCTGCTTCAAGAACTAGCAAATGATGATTGGATTTGAAGTTTCACTCATCAAGACATTGCTACACAAAGCTCCCTAAACGTGTCATTGGAGAGATTTTACTATAAGCTGGACTGTCTCAAACAAAGTTTTAGCGGCTTCCGAAGCAACTCAAGGAAAACATGTGGTGGTGTTTAGCCATTGCGAGAGAAAGATCAGCCGTGCGAGTGTTGCTCCGCCGGTAGCAGCAATGTGGCGACCCCTTTTTAAGAGCGGATTATAAATGTATTTACTGTAGGCTACTTGCTGCTTTCAGGGAACATATTCATCTTGCAAAAGACAAGGCTGTGCGAACGGGCGTGCTCTAGAGCGTGCGGGAAGAACCCTTTTGGACCCCTTTTAATTGTGGCGTTTCACCAAATTAAAGCACCCTCGGTTTTACCTTCACTATGTGACGGATTCAAGTTCGACAGCATCCACAGAACAGTCATCAGATCTGCTTATGAAGGCTCACTTTCCTGTTGATGGACGTGATGGTACCCTGGCCCACACGGTAATGGGAAACAGTGACTTCCACTCCCTACCCCACGGAAGACCAAGATAATACATTCCTGCTAGAACAACTGAAGTTGCCCTCTCAAAATCTAAAAGCTAATGCAGCGCCTGGTCTCGATGGTGTCACAGCTCCCATGGTTCGTATGTTCGTTCATCATATTCCCAGTTTTTACTGTGTCTTTTAAACTCTTGTCTTGCGATTGCCCACTTTGCCCCTCACTGCAAACAAGCACGCGTCACCTTTCTGATAAAACCAGGACGCTCAGCCACTGCCCATTCTTCGTACCGGAAAATATGCAAAACATCCATGATTGGAAAGCTTTTGGAAAGAATGTTATATTGCCGCATAGAATATTTCCTGCAACGATCTCGCCTACTTCCCCGACAGCAATATGGTTTCCCTACCAGTCAAAGGACAACGTCTGCCTTAGTTGCTTTACGCAATCTCCTGCGGCAACAGAAAAACCGTTGGGGACTTTCACTCGTAATATCACTAGACTTTACAGCCGAATTTCATCGCATCTGGCATCTTCGACTTTTTTATTGTTTTCAATCTCATCATCGTACCCGCAACATTTACCAGCTTCTGAAATCGGTTATAAACGGCCGCACCGTCTGCTTTGACGCATTTTCAGGAAGCACTACCACACCACTTCGAAAGGCTCTCCTCAGTATAAACCCACTTTTGGGGAACGCATATGTGTATGATTGATTTGCCTCCTCATGCCTGAAGATGCATACATATAAGCGTATGCGGATGACACCGTGATCATTATTTATGCTCGTAGCGTCCACAATTGTAGGCGATTGCTGACGTATACGTAACACTCTTCAGGATAACTGATTGGGCTAAAGCCGCCAAATTAAAGTTAAACAATCTAAATGCTCCTGCCTTGTTGTCTCCAGAGCTGACTGCGGGGCTATCAGGAAACCTAACATCAAGCTAATCGGCACTGTTATCAAGTAGGTGACGGAAATGAAACTCCTCTGAGTGATTTTCGACAGTCACCTCACATTCGTGGCGCACAGAAATGACTTGAAATTCATAGTTAAGAATATGGCAGTTTCGCTCACACGATTTGCGGCATGCATACAATAGTCACTCGATCTTATCTCCGTCAGTTACATCCCCTTGTGCTCCTCCCCGCAGTCTCATACGCCGCGCCTGTATGGTGGCACATAAACCAACACCATCTTGAAAGCTCGGGTACATTCGTTGCTAAGATTTTTATTATTCACCGTCACTGGGGCGCATTATACGAGACGGACCGCTTCTCTCGAAGTCCTTTCCAATGCGCTACCGCTTCACATCCACCTAGACATCACAGTGCGCACGTTTCTATTGTTTCATCACCAGCAATCAATTACCTTCAAGCAAAACATCGTTTGATCCTTCCAACCTGGACGTGCCCATCAAGGTCGACACACATCCGGCGCCGCAACTTCGTGTCCATCACAACCGCCTCACCAGAATGGAAGCAAACCGCCGGCTACACTCCTCCACTCTGCAAGCCTTCACAGACGGATCACATACGTCGACTGCATCAGTAGCAGCCTTTGCCATTTTCAATGCGACAGACCATGTGTAGTTTTGAGGGGGTTGTGTTTGGCGTGTTTGAAGCCGAAGTGATCGCTATGCAACAACTCGTACTGTTTCTTTTGGACGAAGGACCTTCCTCCCCCGTCAGTAACTACTCAGACAGCCTTTCGCTTTTATTGGCTCTTAATAGCCTATGTAATCAGTGCGCTACCATTCATCGGCTAAAGGAGACTATTTTCCTACTTTCAAGTTTAGTGCCTGTATCTATATACCACGTGCCAGCTCACTCTTGTGTGTGGGGGAATGGGCTTGCGAATACTGTCGCCCGCAGTGCTGCGACACGAGGAGAGGAGGTTCGTGGAAGTTGGTCGAAAACCAGGGTGTACTTTTTGCTGATGAAGGTCGGTCGCTTGGTATGGCAGGAAACGTGGAGTGGAAACAACTGCGACAGTGAATTATATTGACGGACACCCGATGTATTGGACCTTCCATCCTACTTCCTGCTTTTCAAGAAGCTTGCTCAACTGATAAACGAACACAACCGATTTGCGCATTACTTTCACCGTCTACAACTCACGCCAAACGGTAAGTGCTTCTGTAGTGCGCCTGCCACTCTTTATTATAATGCCAGAAAACGGCCAGCTACATTCAGACGCTTCGTCGCCTGTCGAGATCACCGTTACAGCCGCCACAGCTTCGTCTCCTTTTGGACAGTTTGACAGCCGGGAAGATTCTCAAGGAGCTCGTCGATATTATTTCTCGATCAAAGCCCGAGGTATGACGCCTACGCGTGTTCAGTGACTTGCATCTGACCCCTGTTGTGATTGCCGTGCGGGCTCTTACATTGCAGCTCTCTATAATGTCGGCATTGTGGAAAGTGTTTTTTTTTTTTCAGCGTTGTATTTTATACGTTCCCCCCTCTTTTAGAATTTTTTGCTGAACTGGATAACACCTAGATACGTGCCACCCATGAACTGCACGTCTGCGATATTGCGTGCCCAAGGTCCCAGTGCTCAAACGTGTGACGTGGTGTCTTCGAGATGTGGATAATGCTACCTCAGCTGTGACTCGGGCTTTCTTTGAGAGTGCTACACATGCTTTGGGTAATGTTTTGAAAACCTTCATCTCGCACCGGTAGTTTCTGCTGGTACTGTTCCTGCAAATATTGTACATATTATGTTCATAGATTACCTTCGCATTACGCTGTGTAAGCCTTTTGCTACCTTTTTGTGTGATGATTTAATTGTTACTGCGTAATTCTCTAGCGGGGAGTTGGTGTAACGTTATGTGATTGCCTGGCTTACTTTGGCGTGCGGATTACTTGTTTTTCTCACTCCGTGTTTATGGGTTCTCGCGATTACATTTCTACACGTGGCCTTTCATTCAATTTTAAATTCGGCGCATACGGTGAGCGGTGTATTGCGATATGGGTTTTCTTAGAGTGCAACTGCTGCGTTGTCCGATCTGTTGGGCCGAAAGCACTTGAGAACGTTCTTCAGTTTCTTTTTGTGTTCCTTCGCGCTTAGTTTTCCTTTGAAACTTTGCTTGGACGTCCTGCTGATACGTACGTCGGAGACTTTGTGTTGTTTTTTAAGGATCAGCTTTGCGTTTTCTTAAAAATGTTTGGTTGGCTTTTCGCCCTATTTATTTATTTTATATTGGCTTTAAACCTGTCATATCCTAGCTGAAGCAGGTCTCGTTCTCCACATTTCTATTATTTTCTTTTTTTTTTCTTCAGAAGGGGAAGGGGGGAACATGTGGAATGGGAATTAAAATTCGAATTGGGTAAGCAAAGGATCGGCAGGAACCATTAAAAGCCACCCCCAACAGGCTACAGACGCGGTACATGCCTGCAAAAAAGGGCGTGGTCTCATCTGCGCGCCTGAGAAATTGGAGCTTGTCATGGTGCAAAAAGGTCGCCGAGATAAAACCAAGGACATCTATACCACGTTGGATGCGACCAAGATTCAACCCACGCCAACCATCAAAATACCCGTCTTGATATTTCATGCCGATTTTAAAAACACAGAACTTATAAAAAATGAGGTCCATCCCTCTCCCACAGTTACCGGTCAAGCAGGAAAGTGAAATGTGCCTTCGCACGAGCAGTTGATTGCTTATTGCACATCGATATGAACTTGGACATCGTTGTTTATACTTCGTCGGCATGGCACTGATATACGCATCAACGTTAGACACTGGATTGCACGCGCCGGAGCATTGCGTAAATCTGACTGAAACCACAGGCGCTCGCAAACCGTCCGTGCGGCCGAAACCAAACGGGTTGTCGGCGATCATTTGGCGAACACACGGTCCGCTGCAGCGAAAGGAGCAGCGCACCGTGCCACGAGCGCGACATTCGCAAGTCGGCGTCGATCTTACTCCGTCGTCATTGCCTTCCAGGCTTCTGTGCAGGTTACGCTCCGCGTTTCCCGTACCCGTAGGCACTGGCCTGGAGGCGCCAACTGTCGGCGCTCGTTAGCGCCATGACGCACTACTTCGCTTAGCCTCTCGTAGACGGCAGCACCATCTGAAGGGAAGGATATAAGGCGCTTTTGTCATCCTGTTTACGTGTTTGTCAAAGCGCAGTCGGAAGCGCGTTTCGTACCTGCCGTTGCGGCGAAAGAGTTCTGTTGTTATAATCCCGGTGCAGCTGCGTCAATCGAAGTGTTTATGGTGATGTCGTTTCCGTGACGGATATGACGTCGGTCAGGTGTTGGTGGACTTTCGTGTTAAAACGTGAACTCGTCCACCGCCCAAGTTGTCAGGATGCTTCACCGCATTTCCAGCCAAAATGATGGCATGAAGGAACAGGACACGTTAGGTCTCGCCGAAGCCTTCATAATTTTGAGAATAACGTACACCGCTCACTACGCCACCCTCGTGGCAACAGAACGACGTAATGTTGACACCATGATACACAAGGCGAACAAACAAGACCTGGGACTTCCGACCAGCACTTCTACCGCTCTCCTGAGGGCGCTGGGGGTACATAACACCCTAGGTGAACTCATGGAGGCGCATCTGAACGCCCAAAAAGCGCGACTAAGTACTACCTCCACAGAATGCCAAGTACGCCCGAACATAAGGCTCTTGTCTCCAACGGAAACAGCTACTGCGATAGGCATACGCTAGGATATAAAATTATGCTAAACTTTCCCTCACTGCCGAGATACATGAGCCCCAGTATCACGAAGGCAGAAGAATGGCCAGGCTCTAGCCCTCAAAAGACAATAGGGGGCTCCAGCACGACAGCCCTCACGGACGCGTCGGACTACGCGCGTGCAAACACCAAAACAGCGGTCTCCGCCACCCCACTACTCTCCTTACAAGTGTGACCGTTCGCAAGTCCGCCATCCTTTTAGTTATGTATTTATTTATTAATACTGCGATCTTTGTTCAATTTCTGAGAAGGTTGGGAAAAACATAATCTACATGAGTAACTTTCGCGGCAAAACACACACACAAACATATACAAAAATATACAGAAACCAGAAGAAGGTGCATCATGTGAGCAGGTGCGACTCGAAAGCAGATAGTGATTTTTGGGTTACGACATTTTTAGAGCGGTTATTGCAATCGACAATGGTTCTTTTGAAGGATGAGTATTTGAAGAAGTTGTTGCGTGGATTTAGTGGTGTGACTGTTGGTGTGTGTCGGCGTCTCGTATCGTAACCAGTATAAAAGTGAAAGATGTTGGAGGTGGTAATAGCATGCTGTCCAGTAACTATTTGATAGAAAAATTTAAGGCGTAGGATTCGATTACTCTCAGATAGTGTGGGCAGGTTGCTCTTATGGAGAAGTGAAGTTATCGATGTGTGCCCGTAAGAATTGTATATAAGCCTTACCGCCTTCTTTTGAATGTTTTCCAGTTTTTTAAATATTGGTTTGAGGGTAATGATTCCAAATATTTACCGCATACTCTAACATGGGACGAATTATTGCGTTGTAAGCTAGGAGGCGTACAGAGGAGGTTGAAAATTTAAACCACGTCTTAAATAGAAGAGTTTCCGAAGAGCATTACCGAGACAGTATCGATATGATAACTCCAGTTAACATCGTTAGAACTCCACATACCCAGGTACTTATATTGGCTCACTTCTGCCAGTCTTAAGTCACCAGCAGTATAGATGGGGGAAAGAGGGGCTTACTTTGGTGTTATTTTCATGAAAACAGTTTTGTCAAAAATTAATGCTCATTTGCCACTGCCCACACCAATCCACAACTTTTTCGAAGTCACGATTTAACCTAATCTGATCTTCAGCACACACGATTTGGTTGTATAATATACAATCGTCGGCGTAAAGTTTGACACCAGCTGACAGTCCGGTAACAATGTCATTTATAAAAATCAAGAGCAAAAAGGGCCCAAGCACTGATCCCTGTGGAACGCCAGAATCAACACGAACATATCCGGATGGCGTACGATTGAAACAAACAAATTGTTAGCGGTTAGATAGGTATGCTGCAATCCATGCAACTAGTTTGTCGTTTTTTAATATGGTGTCTAATTTGTGCAAAAGGTTATTGTGAGAAACTGTATCAAAAGCTTTTTTTTAATATCCATAAAAATTATGACAGTTTGAATTGCATCAATAATTGCACTAGCAAAGTCGTGAAGAGTCTCAAATAACTGCGTACAGGTAGAATGACTGCGCCGAAAGCTATGCTGAAATTTTGTGAGGATGTTATGCTGTTCCAGAAAATTAAAAATGTGTTTATGAATTATATGTTCTAAGCTTTCGCGCGAACTGGATACAATTGAAATTGGGCGATACTTTGGAATACGGGACTTGTCTCCGTTTTTGTGTATCGCCTTGATTCTGGCTGTTCTCCAGTCATCCGGTAACTCACATCTCAAAGACCTAGAGACTAAAACAAAAAGTACTTAGCGCACCATTCTACATAGCGCTTAAAACATATTGGGGATGTCATCTGGGCCAGACGACTTCTTGATTTTGAGCCTCAATGTAACTTTAGAGCACCTTGTTCAGAAAGAACTATGTGGGGAATACTCGGACAAGTCGCATCCGAATACAGGCAAATTTTCGTCATTCTTCGTGAATACAGACGTTAAATATTTGGTGAACTCGGAACAAATCATAGAGTCGTCACTAATGCATTCGTTTTCTTTCCTAAATCTTTTGTTTGAGCTTGAGATGGTTGTTACCAACCGCCAAAATCGCTGGGGGGACGTCAGGATTAAACTTGGGAGAGTTTTGCCGTAATAGATGGCTTGATGTGCAGAAATTTCTAGTTTTATTGCCGCGACGCTTTAATTATTTTTACTTCGATTTGAGGAGTGATCGAGCGTTTCGATTTTTTAGTAAGGCGCTTAAGTTTCCGCTACAATTGTAACACCTCGCGAGTGATCCAGGGGTTGTAATTGTCCGATTTTTCGGCTATTTTAGGGACGTAACGTTGCATACAATTGAAGAAAATATATTTAAACACGAACCATAAATTATTGATACCACACGTGCTGTTTCAAAACGTATTGTAGTGAAGGTCCAAGGCATCAAAAAACGCTTCGTCATCGGCCCTTGCAAAATTTGGATAAAAATATACCTTGTCGAACTGGTAGGAGGAACGTTCAATTAACGGAATACTACAGCTAGGTAATCAGAAATGCCAGCTGTAACCTTACAGGACACTTCATTTTTTATAGTTCCGCTTACAAAAACTAAATAAAGAGTTGCCCCTGAGTACTTCTGAATCTTGTGCAATCGTCTACGACTTGGAGTAAATCGAGCGCGAAGGCACTGTCAAGCATTTTGTTGTTAACTAGTAACGATTATTGAGTACAAAAATTGCACCTGAAGAAGAAGTGGTGCCCGCACTAGCCATAACGGAGACTTTATTTAAGGCACGACCACCTTTAGGGACTCACAGGCGGCGTGCCGAACTTACACGGCTGGAAGATTTTGCAAGGTATCCACATGAATTATAAACCAAAACCCACCCAAGGGAACCGTCAAGTTTATCTGGACGCCTACCCAATCGTCTCTTCGCGGCAGTCGAGCGGCGCACGCTCACGCCCGAGAACTTGCTCGCCGGGCACCGCAAGAGGACGATTAGATTACCACTCACTCATTCATCAGATACAACGACATCACAATACAACGACACCACCCAATTCGTGCTGAAAACAGCGCATAAGAGACGAAGACAGAGAAGGTAAAACACAAACATGGCGCTGACTCGCAGGGAAAATTTTAATGAAGAAAAACAGCCATAGTGTACATCACAAAAAATACAAAGAAGAAAGAGATAAAACCAGTTAGAACTGACTAATACGTTAAGCGATAGACACAGCTGTAGTGCGCGCTTAAGATATGCACCTTCTCTTTTAGAATGGACCACATATGGACATCTGATACATTTATCGTGCTACTTTTCCCTTGCATGCGCGTCAATAATCTCTCGCGTGAGTCTATCACGGTGCTTGGCTAAAATGGCTGGACCATCACAATTAGGCCTAGCAAGGGCCATTTCCAACCGTGTTGTAGATGAGGACAGATGCAGGTTCGTTACAGAGTGTGTTCATGTGTTCGAACACTCAGGGAAACAGAAAAGAAAGGGCGGTAATCTAAAAAACCTGGTTCAGGATTTGGCCAGTTGCGGCCTCAGGGTAGTTGAAGCCGACGAAAAAGGCTGTTCGGCAGTCTTAACAGAAGGCCTTTTTGATGAAAAAGTCTCGAAGCTATCAAGAAATATTTCAAACCAGTTGCCTGCAAACCGGGAAAGCAGAAGGAAATGTCTCTACAGCTTCTATCCGATTGTGGTCTTGCAAAGCTGGTGTCATCGAAAAAAAACCAAACATATGCCGGTGAAGGCCTTATTTTCTGCAAAAACACATAAAAGTGAGACGCCCTTTCGTACCATTGTCTCAGAGAGGGGTGCTTGGCAGCGTGCTGTGCCGACTACTGGCAAAAGAACCTGGATTCCTTGTCAGTTCAGGACCCCTTTGTTGTACGGAATTCAAACTACTTAGTCGAATACTTAAGATTGTCCATTCCGGGGTGTTTCCGTGCCTTTAGCATAGATGTGGTCGACGTATATTATTTCATTCCGCGTTCAGTGTTGATGAACTGTGTTCGAGCATGTATTACTGAGCATAATGATGAGCTGGCATTTATCGCAAATGTGGCACTTCTGTGGAACATTTTTGGGTGTATTGTCTTTCGACCTTTATTCTACGGTAATTGAGTCGAACACTTCTCTATTTATGGAAAGCAGGGGGTGTGTAGGGATCTCTGCAGTGGCTCCTGTGCTTAGTAGCTTTCTTCTAGGCATGGTGGATTGTAAGGTGGGCTCGGCCCTTGAGGGGCGCGCAACAAAAATATGTGGATGACTTTCTCATCTTCGTACAAACCACAAATTTCTATGATAAACTGCCTGCGTTGATGGAGGTGTTCAGGGATAACGGTTATGGGCTTGAACTTACCCTAGACGTTCCAGAAAATCATAAGCTGCGGTTTTTGGATCTGGAACTTACTTTTCCCGTGATCACGTGTGTTGGGGTATAAACCACGAACTTAGAAGCCTCTGTTAAATTACGAATCAGGTCTTTCGAATGTTATTAAGGATGGTATAGCGTTGTCGTGCCTTAAGGCAGCCGTAACAAAATCTTGCCACCACACCATGTCGTCCAGTCTTTGTGAGCAGGTATGGAGATTAAAAAATGCTGGGTATCCGAAACATGTGCTGTCACGAGGCTGCGAAAAAGTGCTGCGGTGTGTCAAAAAAGGTTATCATCGCGGCGATCGGGAAGTATCGAAACGAGACAGGCCTCTGGTGGCACCCTATATCCACAAACTGCCGCGCGGGATAAGAAACGTAGCCTCTCGGTATGGTGTCAGGGTTGTATTCAGTGCTCCTGTACGACTTAGGAGCATTTTCCCGGCAGTACAGAAGGCAACTGAGACATCGAGAATGAAGAGACCGCGAAATGGCTGCGGTGTCAACCATGGGTCGAAGTTTGTGCCGTGCGCCAAAAATGTAGTATATATTTTGATTTGCCCTGTGATAAGACGTACCCTGGTCCGACAGGTAGGTGTGTGAACGTTCGATAAAAAGAGCATGAATTATCCGTAGGAAACTACACCTCGGCGCACTTGGCTGCGCATACGCGCACGTGTCATTTTGTCCCATTTTTTGATGGCACAACAATTCTAGTCAAGCACCGAGATAGACTCACCATGGATTATTGAGGTGCATGCAATGGCCAAGCAGCACAATAAATGTATCAATTGTCTATCTGTCGCCCTTTCTAAAATAAACTTTGCATATCTTGCTCGCGCATGACTTCTGTGTCTATCGCTTAACGTAGTAGTCAGTTTTGACTGGTTTTATCTCTTCCTTTCTTGTTTGTGTTGTTGGTGATGTACAATATAAGTATGGCTGTTTTTCTTCATTAAAATCTTCAGTTGCGAGTCAGTGCCATGTTTGGGTTTTCCCTTCTCTGTCTCTGTCTTTGATGCGCTGTTTTCACTATAAATGTTCCCCAACTTGCCCAGTTCGCCGAACTCGTAAACATCACCCAACACTACATGAGCGCGCTCGCACCTCCTCGCCGCCGTCCGACCAGCTAACAAAAGAACAAGTCACCCTTCGACGGCTTCAACTAACACATTTACACACCCCACGTGGCTACACATCATCCACACCCCATCATAAACATTGCGGCAGCCTATCTACGCTGTATTATAAGGTTTGGGCATGCCAGTGAAACCCAGAGCTTGCTCCAATCACTAATGCAACTCACGAGTAGTGGGAGAGGGAGCTTACCAGCTCAGACCTGAGTAGTCAGCTTTGGCTCGCTGAAAAGGCGAAGGCAGCAGGCTGCACCAACAGAGTTCTGGACTGAGGGCCCCGCCCACTATCCCGCTCGACTTCGATGTTAATAAAGTTTTGCTTCTCCCCGTCCTTTGGGGAGCATTTCCTTTCCTGCACTCAAGCTCCCACAATGGCTATCATCTTCTACTACCATACCCATTTTCTTCACCCCGCCCCCTTCCCAGAAGCGAAGCCGCCAACGCTACGCCCGGCTACCTCCACTACCGCGCACTCACGGGAAGGCTGGACAACTTAGCTAACACGATCGACACTCTATGCCTATAGACAAGCCAGCTACTTTGATATCCTAAATCCCTAACGGCACAGCAGCTGAAACTACCCTACTCTACACATCACACCCACTAATGTACAATCCCACAACTGGCGACGTTTCCGAACTCTACAACCACACCGCCCTCACCCATATATGCCCAGCCGTTCCATCTGGCTGCTCTGACAGCCACACCCTAGGCACTACCGCCACACGTATTTTTCTACCCTTACCTTGCACACATCCCCCCATCCCTCCACCGACTCCCGAGCTATGAAAATGTGTAATGACCAGCTCGGATCCGCAGTATCAGCGGAACCTGATCCAGTGGGCCAGTGCCACACCACCAGCGAAAGAGCGGGGCTATATGGAATGAGGATGCCAAACAGCTGTTATAAATTTAGAACACAATAAACTTTTTTCCTCCTCTGCCTTGCTCTCAAACCTTTTGAAGTTTGTTCGGACCTAATCAAGAATTAGGATTTAGGCCTTTGTGAGGGTATCATTTGTATACGAGAGGAATAACGTGAATGATTACAGAAACGTCGTCTGGCTGCCTGAATAATTCAACAGCCAGCGGAAATTGCTGAACCTGGAGACCATATTTCCGCAGTACATTTCTATCATTGTCGATGGTCCACTGATGCTGGAATTTTCGAACTCGCAAACCTACAGGAGTAAAAGGGGCCAGCTGTGTTTTCGCAAGTTCTTGATGAACGTGCTTGCTAGTTCAGATATAAAAACGTTTTTTTTTTATGTCTGCCTGCACGTGCATTAATCGCAGGGGTACGAGTACTTTTTATAAAGGTGTTTTCCAAAGACTCCTTTCAGTCCGCTTTAAATATTGTGAGCTCTTCCACCACAACAACCCAAACCACTCCCGGCACGCTGGTCTAATTACAGTGCTATTAGATGAATTGCCAAATACGCCGCTTAAAAGGTCCGCTGTAAATACAACTGGTTTAGGCACACTAGTGCTATGTAGCAAGAAATGCGATTCAGAATTTTAAATTAATAAACAACAAAAACCGTAGACACAACAAATCAGATGCTTCACCTAACCAGGGTACTCTTATAAGCGGTTTATTTAAACAAATAGGATTGTGAGCCGAGACAGGCCTGTAAGGCTAAAAAAGACAGTACAAGCACTGCAATGTATGAACAAAGACAAATGCATTCTTTTAAAATATCCGGTTATATATGACAACCACATTCATACAAGAAAACGAGACCCTCATGCACGGAAGCCATCGGTAAATTTTTCCTAAACATTCAATCATTCACAAAAGCTGAACTATTCCTTAATACCCGTACTTTTTTGTGCTCGTTTCTTGTGGAGGAGCTTTCTTGAACGCTGCCGCAATGCTTACAGTAGCCCATTCACTGCAAAAAGCACAGGAATGAATAATTAGTTGGGTTGCGCAAAACTGCCTAAAATGCCGGAGGTCTTCCTGTAACATACTTCTTTAAAATAAACAATAAATAAACAGACTTGGGCAAGTAAGAGCATTATTTTCACTGGTAAGTCTGGACAAATACTCTAAAGTGAACATACAAAAGAAACATTACCCCCAGCAGAGTATATAAAGCTGAGGTTGAATTCTTGACTAACGGCAACAGCCACTAATATTTCCAGAATGAACCTCGGCGGATTCAGTTTCGTGCTTATGGTATTCGTGCTTTTCCTAAATGGTAAGTTGATCATTTTCTATATAAAAGGCAAACGCATCAGGAGCTTCAATTATTACTCTGAATTAACAACATGGCATGAAATCCATAATTGCCTGAAAATGTGTCGTCATGAAACTACAGCCGAACTTTAGTAATGCCGGTAATGCTACTTTGAAAAGAATCCAAAGCACATACGGAATGATAAAAACACACTTGTGCGTGGTCTCTCGATTCACAAGAAAAGTTTTTTTCGGTACACTACAGCAGTTCGGAATGCACATTGGACTGCACAAAAAGTTAAGGTGGTCAGTGGTTCGACTGTTGCAAAAGAGTGAAAAACTTGCACCGCATGTACCGCAGAAAGATTCTTGACCTCCAGGATTAGTTGATTAGTCTGACTTCGAATGATGGGATTTGGGGTGGTACGACCAACAGTTTATTATCATGAGCCCACTGAGCTTCGGTGCTCTGCGTGCAGGCGTTTTCTGAGGACACTGGTGTCAACAATAAAACCGAACGTAGTTATCAAAATGCGACTGAGGAGATTTAAATTGTTTCAAAGTTTCAAGCCAACGTAGTCTTCAAAATGGGACTCACGGGATTTAAAGCGCGTCAGAGTTTTTTATACCAATAAAATGGCTGGTAGGACTTGGCGAATCATACATGCTGTAGCTCACCCGCATTAGAAGAACGGGTACCGCTATTAGCCACAACCATATATCCCACAACGCTTTTATTGCTACAAGGCCGCCCACTTATTACAGCGCCACTTACAAGTAGGCGGTTATCATGAAGCCGTGTTCATCAGGTTTGGCATGCAAAAATACCTGGCTTCCTGCACCCCGTGTCGTCCGCGTCGGTTGTCCCAGCCGATATGCGTCAGTTATTTAAGTGTTTCAAAAAAACGTCGACGGACTGCAAATAGCGCTACGTAATCAGGACGCGACTGACTTGATTAACATCTTCTGAGGATGCGTTAAAACCGAATAAGGTTTGATTGTAAGGTTTAACGCGCCGACGCAACGTAGGCGATGAGGCGCGCCGTAGTGGATGGCTCCGGATTAATTTTGAACACCTGGGGATCTTTAACGTGCGCCGAAATCTCGTACACACGGGCGTTTTTGCTTTTCGCCTCCATCGGAAAAGCGGCCGCCGCGGCCGGGAATCGAACCCGCGACCTCATGCTCAGCAGCCTTAGCCACTGAGCCACCGCGGCGGGTCAAAACCGAAT
Organism: Haemaphysalis longicornis; assembly: GCA_013339765.2. Taxonomy (NCBI): domain Eukaryota; kingdom Metazoa; phylum Arthropoda; class Arachnida; order Ixodida; family Ixodidae; genus Haemaphysalis; species Haemaphysalis longicornis. The sequence continues at coordinate 172,438,810 of CM023452.1, read as the reverse complement.
AAGGGACCTCAGAATGCATTTGTCGGAAACCGGAACGCTCTGACGCTCCTGTGCGGCGCTTACGTGCCTGACCACGTTTTACAGCTCCCCTTGAGGCAGGCTGTTGAGAGTTAATCGCAGTAGCGACGACCCAGGCATACAGAAACGTGTCCGATGGTGCGATTGTGTCGGCCCACTATAATCATCATGGTCGTTTTCCCTTTCCGTTGTTATTGTTTTTTTTTTGTCGTTATGTTTTTTTTAAATGCAGAGCATTTCAGTAACTCACGATGTCACCCGCGTTGACGTCCGTAGTCTTAGTCCGCACCCCTCCCCCTACACTATATAAAAAAAATACTATCCGGCGCCTGGTTTCGATCCCTCGACCCTGCGGGCGGAACTTAATGTACATAGTGCTCTACCCACTGCGCCACAGAGCCGACACCGAATGGGAGGCTACGAACGCGCCTTATATCCTTGACTCATTCAAACTACGTCAAGAAGCTGCTGATACAACGCATTCACTACCACCAACTCCCCAAACACTAAACATTAACGCAATACACCCACCCCCTATGCGACGAATTTACTCGAGTCCCCCTCGCGGGGAGATGGGCCCAATTTTTTGTTCTCTTCTTTTTTGCATATGGGCGCATACCCACCGGGGGAAGTTGTTTTTTGTGTCTCTTTCGTATTTACCTATATATTCCCTATTAGCCTAAACATGGTGCGATCATTCTGCAATTCGCGTGTTCCCATTGCTCTTGTAAGCTTCAACGAATGTCGCTAACACACGTTTCTATCTTGAAGGCAACAGAATGTTTTCAAACGTGTACCCTTTGTTTCGTATAGCTAAGGCTCCGCGAAGGGGCAGGCGATGCGTGTTGTACGTCTATTCTCCAGGACCGGAATTGGAATTCCAGGCCCATATTTACTTATATTGGTTTTCTTTGCTTTTATGCCTGCTTTGTCGGCTATTTGTCCGACTATCGCGAAGTTACGCCGACTCCCCGTGTCGCATTTTCGCTTAGTGGGGCATCGAAGGCGTTCCCACAAGAAGTTTACCTGACACAATTTCGTCACGTCAATCAATACAAGTAGTACGCCTACATGTGCAGAATTTTCCTAGACACTGTTGTTAAAAGCGCATTATCTGAAAGTAACTCGCGCTTTGAATGCAGTAAAAGCTCGTTAATTCGAACCCGACGAATACTATAAAATTGTTCGAATAAAGTGGACTTCAAATTAACGGGTGGGCGCTAGAATGAATGGACATCGCATTACACTGCGCGGGCAGAACACAAAGAAGCCACCTCTGGACTGGTTATCGCGAAGTAGGTGCTAGTACACGTCCGTGGAAGGTGATTTCATAAATGATGTTCACGGAGTTAGAACAACTGACGAAAGTAATTGATCTGTCAGTTATACGCCGCAAGCATGGACCGACATGCATTCATATGGGAAGCGAGGCGCAATGCCGAAATAGTGACGGTATGTATGCGCGAAAACACGTTTATGCAATCGAAATTAAAACCAATCGGTAATATGAGATTCCTTACGTTTAGTCCGTGACGACGCCGTGAGAATCGCTTGCAACTTGTCTAACAAGCGAAATAAGCCGTCGCAGCGGAAGCGAAACAGCTGTCGCAGCAGGGTAGCGCACGCGCTAAGCTGTTTTTTGTGTTTGTTTTTTTGTATGTAAAGTAAATTTTGTTTGGTTTGGATCTGCTGTCCTAGGTGCGGCTGTCCGTTCCCGTCCCGCGTCGTAGGCATCTCCCTTTCTGCGCAACCAACCAACCCGAACCCGAACCGCTCTGCCATTGGGGACAGCTGACAGGTGGCATTGAGCCATGAGACTTGCACGTTTACATTTTCCTCCAGCACAAATTTCATGTCATTGGTAACGGCTTGAAGACTGGCTGTGTATGCACGCTCACCTGCTTCAGTCCCCAACCAGCGCACGCATAAGCCGGCAACCGGTGATTGGTGCGTGCTTAATCGTGAAATACGTGGGCCAAAATGTGACGCGGAAACCATTTCATCCTGATAAAGAACTTTGGGCTCACGTCGGCGTTCAAAGCGTGCAAGTTGCTCTGGTAATGCCTGATAATGACGGTACCGCTGCTGTCAGGGAACTTCGCAGCTTGTGAAAAAGCCTAGTCCACGGGCCTAGGCTTCCGTGGCAGCGAGGGAATAACAGTTGGGAAAGCTGTGTCGGCGGTGTCAAGGAGGAGCGCCGCAGCGGCGCCGAGTAAATCTGCTTTCTCGGAATGAAAACTCTGGGGGGAGAGGGGGCGGGTAGACATATGCTGCTTCACAGTAAAAATCAACGTATTCTGCCATGTGCATTTAGATAAGCAGTAAAGGTATAAAGTCACTGTCACTTAGTGACTACAGTGCAATGGCAATGGTTGATTTGTTGCTGCAATATACACGGATCGGTCTGTGCTCTCGCAGCTGCAGGCACCTTCTTCGATGATATCTAATAACACACATAAGCATCTGGGTTCTCAGTTGCGCCAGATCGGTGGGTGCACCGCAAGCCAGATGCCGCATACAATCAAATCCACATTGAGGTCACCGTCACGACCACGGTGTTAATGCCATCGCAACTTACTGTCCCAGGACATCCAACAACTTCTTAAGGGTTGTGAATACGAAAGCACTTATAATCAATTCAATGCCTAAGACACAGTTTCCGCCACGCGATCTTGAACGGCCTCATCCCGCTGTCTCTTGACACGATTTGATTGCCGATACACTCCCGTCGTGTGCGTTTGAATGGTTTTGATCTGCCTTCTACGTGTTCTGGCGCTGCTCGTTCTCTTTCGCTACTGGTGAGTGAATGCACGAAGTATGTAATGGCACACCCTTTACGAAAACAGATACACGAAATTTTTGAGGTGAGGAGATCGAAAGATCTACGAAAACACAGCCCAATACCGCTCTCCTTAAGACCATGAGCCCCAATATCACCGCGAGATTATCTTTTGGACACGCCGAGACATGAATTGCAGATGACACGGGGAACACCGAGACATAGATAGCAGACAGACGTGGCGACCAACCAACCAGGCTTCGTCAAGGGGAATTCATGTTCGGCACGTGTATTTTGCAGCAGCGCTTTGTTAGACCGAATTTTATACACATTTAAATATCTTCACATCCAAAGTCCACAGGCTCTACGTGTCCATCATTTCATCTTCCAAAGCTGGATCCGTACAGCGGCACTCTCTTTAACTTGCAGTAGTGAAAAGTGTCCGCAGCGCACCACACACGAAGTATATCAACAAAAGAACGCTGTCGATCCGGGCGAACCGACAGTTATCGAAACCTACCATCGTGGTTAACAAAATAACCGCTGCGCAAAGTGCACGAAATAGATAGAAACCATTGAAAAGCGTAAAGATCCGTTCTCAGTTGCGAAAATACACGTGCACAACTCTTCACTCTTAAATATGCATTCAGCGTTTTGGAGGACGCTGCCTGCAAGTTTACGGTCGCGGATAGCGCTGACCTATCCAGGGCAACTAGAGTCCTCCCGATTCCCCTGAGTTCAGGCTCTTTTCCTCCCCATGCGCAGAGAATACGTGTGCCTCGCTCTCAGCGGAATGTTAGATCCTTAGCCCCTTGGCACAAAACGGCAGGGGAGGCCAATTTGCTCACCACACTGCACAGGGCAGCACTCCCGCTCAGCACGACAGCACGGCAGTTGCACGCGGTGGATGTAAAGCACGCTGGCGCGACGGAGGGTTTCCATTTCCACCAGCAGTTCTCCTAAGGTAGGTACTGGACGAAGGGGTAGTGGCCGTGGGAGGTCCCTGTGGCAGGAGCGATAGGCCGCTGTGTGGGCAGGAAGCATGCCCCGGCGAATCTACAAAACGAGGACTGAGCATGGATTATGGACACTTGTCCATAATCTCGTGAATGTTGTGTGGTCAGGCTTGAAAAACGCGCAACATGACGCAAGTCACGAATCACTGCCGCTCAATGAGTATAAAGTTCCAGCTTGTCCCCAGTAGTCACAGTCGATAGAAGTGCCTGCAGGCCATCCCTAATGGCAGTAAGTCCTGCTAGCACGGTTGGGAAAGCACAGAGTGACTCGTACGCGCAGTTTTTATGTAGAGCATGGAAGGAGGGACACGTCGAGGCGGGGTAACGAAGCAGTCGTATGCGCCGATGTCCAGAAAAGTCTAGACTGCCGGCGGTTGCGTCTCAGGCGCCAGTCTGGGAAGGACTTCATCTGGAGGCTGGTGAATGCCCAATGTACAGATGTGTAGCCTTGTCACACGCTCGTTCTCCGTCATCTCATGGTAGAGCCAGGGTGGCCTTACGCCAGAAGAGTCTAAGGCTGGCATCGTCTTCTGCGGCTCGCCCATTCTGCGCGGCAAGAGCTGCTCCCTCTGGGACAAGCCTACGTTTCAGGAGGCGTGCAGAACGACGCTAATGCATGAGTTCATCAAGCAAGTTTAGCGGGGCTTCAGCTTGGGGCTGTGGAATTGGTGTTTGGCAGATGAGGCTAGTGATAGTGCGCATGGCCGCCCGGTTAACAGTCTCCAGAGGGCCCCAGTCCCCTCGTGTCATGTGCTGGAATTTTGCCTCGTACACGAGCATTGGCTGTAGTACGGAGCGCACTTCGAGACCGGCAATCGTCCAGCAGACCCCGTTAGACATCTGAGAGATGCGGCGAACAAGGTGGAGCATTTGTCCGACTTTCTGTCGAGCTGATCGAAGCCACTGAGCCGCTGAACTGAAGCCGATATTTCCAATCTCAGAAGCCGAAGGTGTGCAATAGTGGGAATGGCGGACCCATTTATCAGCATTGTGATCGGAGATAATACAAGGGAGCGACGGTCCCAAGCGTTTGCAGCGAGAATCGGAGCAGTCCTATCTTGCGAGAGAGTAAGATCCACCTACTCGCTCCATTAATGGCAGTCTCTTGAGGCTTGATAGCGTACTTCAGCTTGTCGGGACAGGATCGGATGAACTGACCATACAGTTATGTCGTCCGAGTACATTACGAAATACATGCCTTGGGTAGTGGAAAGGTGCCAAACTAGCGGCAACAAGACAATATTGAAAAGTGCGCATACGAACAGAGCCTTGGGATACGCCGCGTACTTGTGTAAAAGAGCCGAAGGTTGCGCCATGGATATGTATAAAAAAGACCGGTGTTGAAGAAAGTGTCGGATATAGTCACAGACTTTGTCAGGGAGGCGAAGACAACTTGTGATTTGAAAGATTGCAGTGTGACCAACGTTGTCGTACGTCTTCCATATGTCCATACCTAGTACAGTCCTCACACGGCGAGAACGGCCACCCACCAAAACCATTTCGTTTTAATATATGAACAACTACTTTATTAAATGGTGGGAGATTGTATATATGTTCTTTTATATCTTAGTGAACATTGGGGGTAAAAAATGTTTTCACCATTTTTATTTAAAAACGTGCCCGGCAAATTACACGCTCCCCACATCAGCTTTTGACGCATTCGTGTATATGTATTGTGCCACCAACGCAAACTGAAGAGCCTACTGGTAAAGGTCAGTGGGTAATCGTTACGCATATAGGCATCAAAGACAGTTTCGTTCATAGCTGTCTCTATGCGTTCCCTGGCCAGAAGACTGGAGACTACGACAAAAAATTAGACGGCCCACGCTTGGAAAGCTGATTCGGCGGTCTGCTCCAGAAGCTCCCAAGTGGTAGCGTCATAGCCATGGACAATGCCTCCTACTACTCACTGCGGAACGAGGCGTTGCCTACAACGTATTCCCTCAAGGGAACGGAGGCGGAGTGGCTGGGCAGCATGTCATCCAGTACGGCACTGGGCTGATCAAAAACAGCTGCTGGAGAAAGTTGCTTGAGTGACTCAGAGCTTCATCAGCTACCAAGATGACAAGGCTGCACAAAAGGCAGGCTGGGCGCCAAGGAAGAATGTTGGGGCCACAACCAACAGTACGTGCAACCCTACACATGTGTGACAGCTGCTGAAGGATAAATTTCCAGAAGCCACAGCCGATTTTTAACAGAAAGCTCTGAGACATGTAAGAAAACTCTAGTCAAAGTTTCAGCTAGGGATCTGCAAGAGTGATCACATTGAGCCAATCATCATAATGCTTGAGTAAGAAGGCCAAAGCGCTTACAGCAACACTACTGCCTCTGACAGCGACGTCTCTGGTGTTTGTCTCTTTGATGAGCTTTGAAGAAGAGGCTGAAAGCGCTTGCAATGGCACAATCGCTACAGGCAACGTTGTCTTTGGTTGATTGTGCTGTTTAATGTGTCGAAGCTACACCTGGGCTATGACGCCGGAGTGGGAGGCAACGGATTAATGTTGACCACATGGGGATCTATAAAAAAAAAAAAACGTGGATAGAAATCGAGATACACGGGCGTTGTGACTTTCCGACTCCGTTAGAAAAGCAGCCATTGCGACCGGGATCGAGACCATGTACTCGGGCTCAGCAGCACAACCCCTTTGCCCCTCAACCACTGCCGCGGCTCGACGACGTCTCTGGGGTTTGCCCTCTTACTGAGGATTAGTCTCCACCGTCACCATGATAAAACCGCCATTTTACATGAAACTAAACTTTTTTGGCGCAAATGCTCATTGATCAAAGCCACCCATGTCTCCTTTCAAAAACTGCACGATCGAGGCATTAAACAATGGCAGACTAACCGTGTATTATACATTAAATTGCAACAAACTATACCTTAAGGCTTTTCAATACTACCGAAGGATAACGCACCACTAAGTGAAGAAAAGATTGTGATATCCACACATCTAACAATTGCACAAGTGGCAACATTGTCAGTGGTTTTGACTGTGACGGCGGAGAGAACACTGCCTCAAAAATGCACTCAGATGTAGAAGAAAGTTGGCCTATATCAATAGTAGAGAGTCGTGATTACAAACATACCACAAGCAGCAGGAGCCGCAGTAACTTATCATTACAGTAAAAGCCGAAAGCATTAAAACATATATTAGCGCGCTATACACTTTCCTGGAATACATTTTGTGACATAAGAAGTCTTGAATGGTACAGCACAGGATTGCTGGAGCTTGCCGAAGCATTTTTCTGATACTAACACTGGGGCAGGCACATATAAGCGTAAACTAAATGTACGTGGGAACTTCTGCTCGTGCGCTATTTTAAATGGGTGGCAACCTCAGCTTCCATATTCCAAGTGGTTATCATTGCTCAGTCCAACTGATTAGCGTTGCTTTAGTTTTGCTGAAATATTGAGCCTTGCATATCCAAGTATAAGCACACACAACAGATACATGCATGCGGGTGAACACGATAGTCTATCGTAGCTATTTACCGCTCGAGCACACATAATATAAAAAGTTACCCAATAAAACAGCGGCTTAACAGCCTGAACGCATGACATGAATTTTGTCACGAGGTCTTAACACGCCAAGGTCTTGTCACGAGGGTCTTAACACACACGCCAAGAGGCGACTGCGAGGACGAAGTGATTGAGGGCGCGTGCTCTCTCATCATCATCATTCAGAGCTCTGGCACTCGCTCTTAGAACCCTGTGCTCGATATCTCCCGAAAAGAGTCCGGCTGCTTCTATTCATCTGGTCGTCAACTTCAAGGACCGCAGGTCAGCAACTGCGTGTTTATTGCACGCTACAATATATTCAAATGTGAGCACCTTCAGTGTATACATCACTTTTTCAGCCTGAAACAACAGCGTCTGCCTGAGAAGCAGCGACTTAAGAGCCTGAAGGCCTGGCGTGAATTCATTCCAACGTTTTAAATAAGAGTCTTCGATTCCCCCGAAGCTTTCAAGCTAGAAACAACAACCTACCCTTGCGAAGGAGCGACGTAGCAGCTTGAAGGAGTAACGCGAAGCCATTGCAACCTGCTAAGCAAATGTTTCCCATTCTTACTGAAGCTGTACACACGGAAGCAAGAGAGTTTGCTTGTAAAGCAGTAATGTGACGCTCTGGAGGCGTCAAGTTAAACCATTTTGAAGGCCGCATTGTTGCTCTCTATTCTTAACACAGACGCATAACTAAAAGCAACAGTGCTAGCTTCAAAATTACCGACATGGCACTCTCAAGGGGCGACGTAAACCATTTCTATCTACTACAAAAGTGGTTGCGAGTGGTTGCAGCCACTGTATGATATCCATCAAACTATTGTCACTATTTCTGGAGCAATAAAATCATGCAAGTGTGGGGGCGAGGTGTTCAGTCAAAATAAGCTACAGCTTCGTGGGAAGTCTCTCAAACATTAGCCCCACTCTACAAAATAAAAATGGTCTATCGTGTCTAAAAGACACTGGAAATGTGAATGTCTGCCAGCATACACTATAAACCCTTATAACGCAAACGTAAACTCAGCTGTTAAACTCAGTACATTTTTCACTGCACAAGCACCATAATGCAAGCATTGTACTACAGCCATCCGCATTAAACACAACTGCAATAGACATTTTAAGTACTGATGAAGGCATAATAGAAACTCTGCAGAAACGCAATGGGGAGATAAATACCCTAGGGAGAGAAAAGCAATTTGAGATAGGTGACGAGGCAGTGGAAATGGTAAGCGAATATATGAACTTGTGCCAAGCAGTGACCCCCCATTCCTATTATGAGGCAGAGGTAATTAGAAGGATAAGAATGGGGTGGAGTGCACTCGGGAGGCATTCTCAGCTAATTATTGGCAGCCTACCATTGTCCCTGAAGAAGAAAGTGTATGACAGCTGCATCTTACCGGTACTCACCCACGGGGCAGAAACCTGCAGGCTCACTAAGGGGATCCAACTTAAATTGAGGACGCCTCAGCGAGCAATGGAACGGAAGATGATAGGTGCAACATCAACACAGAAGAAGACAGCGGTGTGGGTCAGGGAAAAAACGTGTGTTACGGACCCATTAGTGGAAATTAAGAAGAAGAAATGGGTTTGGGCAGGGCATGAATTATGAAGTTAGTATAAAATAACTGCCGGCAAGTACTATACCCCCTACCTAACTTCAGATAGGTTTTTTTCTGTGTGCAAGTTAGTAGGAAAAAGAACGGATGATGATTACTATACCCCATCTGTGCTGCTGAGCACGAGGACGCGGGTTCTATTTCCGGAGGCGGCCGCTTTTCTGATGGAGGCGAAAAGGCAAAACGCCCCTGTGCTCGAGATTCCGGCCAATGGTAATGATCTCTTGCGTTCAAAATAATCCGGAGCCCTCCACTATGGCGCACCTTATTGCCTACGTTGTGTCGTCGCGTAACACGATACAATGAATCAACTATTATCTCTAATGCTAGATTTGTCCGCAGCGTGAAATACATTCTTCTCGGCCAAGGCGCATAGCCACGGTAAATGTAACGGATAGTGAAGCTTCCATAGAAGCCCATACCTTCAGAAAATGACGGCTCCTAAGCTGCTCATGGGGCTTAGCGCCATCTGTTTGCGGAGGGAACATTTGCGGCGGAAGAAAAAATAAACCGGTAGTGACGCAAGATCTGGTCACAAAGTGCCTTCATCAAAATTTCACTTCACATAGCTTTAGCAGGCCTCTGATCGATCAGGGCTCGTGTCATTGCCATCCGACGCAAGTTGGCGATCCCTTGGCACGTGTACTTAAAGTCAACGGCAGCGTAACTAGTACAGACTCGTGTCTAGAGAAACTACTTAACCACACTGTCCTATGATTCGCCTCAGTGTTGTTAGAAATAGCTTGCATTTTCGTTGAAAATTTATTCTCTGTTCATGTCATCCACTGCTGTATAAAAGCAAGCAGTTGTTTACCTTGATTGCATTGGTTAGCAAACCGGGAACCAGGCAAGTACCTACCCACCCACCAAATTTTTTCTGCCATTGCACACAGAGCACAAAATGACGTTCGACCACACTTGTCTGCTGCCCGGCCCCTTCTTCATATTTTCACGTAGCCAAAGTATGTATGTATTTATTGCACAAAAGAAAGAAAGGAAGGTCCACCAACAGGCGTAAATTGTCTCGCCTAGGGGCGGACATCGAAACGCCTGCTGGTGTATGGGAGGTGGGATAGGAAGGAAAGAGTACATAGTAATAGGGGGATAGGGTAGAGGGCTAACATAAATATATAACACATGGGCAAGAATAACATATATACAACGTCAGGTGAAAGAAAACAAGAACAAAAAAAACCGAAAAACTAGACATATAAATAAATATAAAAATACGGGACACGAAGGAGTAGCAAAAAGGACACCTGCACACATACACACGCACACACACACACACACACACGAATACACACACAGACATTCTGCACCACTGCGACCCGGGCAGTTACGTACAGTTGTAGCTTAGTGCATTGTGGAGCCCCGAGGCCCCCAGGTATGCTCCCAGGGCCTCGAGCACTTTGTCCCGCTCCCTGGCAGGCCAAAGCAGTTCCTCGAGCGGCCGCACCCTTCGGAGCACGTACAGAAGCTCCGCCCTCCCTGCCGCAAATTGGGGCACTTGTACAGTAAGCCAAAGATGAAATAGCCGTCTTGAAGGAAAAAATACGTTTATTGGAGCGAACTTGTGCTCCCCTAACAACTAAAGAAGTACAAAGGCGGCGAAGCAGCAGTCAACAAAGTGACGTGCGTCGGCGAGCACCGGAGAGTCGAATTAAAGCCGCGGCATCTGCACTGCAGGCTTTTACCTTTCGGCACGAGTGTTTCTTGAACCGTCAAAAGAATGGAACACGCACTTCCCTTGGCACACAGATAACACATATAACACATACCGGCGCAGTGGGCGGTAAAATATAAATATAAAACAAACCCAATGCATTGTTCGCGGCATTACCCCCCCCCTCTAGGAGTGCATCGACCCGATGCTAACATAAGCGACAGTCCGAACAAATAAAAACTAAAAGTCCATCATCGTGCTTAGAAAGGTTTTAACCGAACCACGTGGACGACTTCGGATCGCGTACGTCGTAGTGATCTGCAGGAATCACCATCGGGAATCACTTCGTAGGTAAGTTGCCAAACACGTAGTAGAATCTGGTAGGGTCAGAAATACCCTTGTAGAAGCTTCTCACTCAGTACGAATCGTCGGATGGGAGTCCAAACCCACACACGATCTCGAGGGTGGTACTCGGCGTCTCGGTGTCGGAGGTTGTAGCGGGCGGCATCCACCACCTGCTGGTCCGTTGAAAGCGAGGTGCCGGGCCTCCTCCGCATGCTTGAGGTATCCTTGTACATCGTCGTTGAGGTCGGCGTCTTCTACGTGCGGAATCATGGCGTCAAGCATCGTAGTCGGCCGCATTCCGTAGACAAGCTCGAACGGTGCCATCTGCGTAGTTTCTTGGATAGGCGTGTTGTGTACGCAAACGTGACATATGGGTGCACTTCGTCCCAGGTTTTATGTTCAACATCGACGTACATGGACAGCATATCCGCAATCGCCTTGTTCAAACGTTCCGTTAGTGCGTTCGTTTGGGGGTCGTTCTTCGGTGATCCGTGTTGCTGTAGCGTAAGATTCCTTGCATCAGCTCGGCAGTAAAGGCCGTTCCGCGGTCCGTGATAAGAACTTCAGGGGCTCCATGTCGCAGCACAACTTGACTTATGAAGAACCTTGCGACTTCTTGGCCATTCCCCCTCGGAGGAGCAGCGATCTCTGCGTAGCGCGTCATGTAGTCTGTCGCTACGACAATCCACTTGTTCTCGCATCTTGACGTAGGGAGCGGGCCCGAAAGGTCTATTTCAATCTGCGGGAAAGGCCTCGATGGGAAGGCGATAGGCTGCACAAGTCCGACGGGTCTCGGCGGCGGCGTTTTTTTATCGCTGGCAGTCACTGCAGCTCCGGACGTAGTGGGCGACGTCGGATGTAGGGCGCGGCCAGTAGTACCTCGCCTTGAGTTTTTCAATTGCGCGAGCCGTGCCGAGATGTCCCGAAGACGGGTTGTCGGGGCACGATTCCAAAATTTTGTCACGAAGACCTGCTGGGATGACAAGAAGGTAATTCCCTCTCGTTCCGGGGCTGAACTTTTTCTTCACCAGGACAGAGGTTTTGAGGCTGAATGCTGGTAAATTTCGTCAAAATCAAAAACCTGCCCCACCTGCACCGGCCTACGCCACTGTTTGGTTGTTTAATTGCGTCGCACATAAGAAGGCGGCGTGCGTGCCTTAAATATAGATCAAATTTATGTAATGCTTGCGCGGTTTGTGTGCTCCAGTTCTAAGAGAAGGGATAACGCATAGTAACGCCATTATCATGACATTTCAATTTTATTCCAGTATAAACACAAAACAACTTTATTACACTGTAAAAAATCAGAACGTATGGAGATGAGTAAAAAATGTTCGTGGGCACTTATGTATTATGATTTTCTTGACGCACCCGAAAAAAAGTGGTAACAGTAAATATGGTAGGCACTGCATTTTGATAGAGAAAACGGGGCCGCAGGAATGCAGATTCACAAAAGTGCATCAAACACACCACTCTGAACCGCAGCTGTCGCGGCGTCCTGTCAAGTAGACATGGGTTTCTGCAGAACTTCATCCATGATTCACGCCTGCAATTCCATGGTTGCATTGTTTAGGCATGTTTTCAAAAAAAAAAGTAAAAAGAGAAAAATAGATGAATGCAAAAAAAAAGCGATCGCAGTATGAAAAACACATAGCAGGAAAGATGTGGCAGCAGCGCAGCACAGAGCAGCACATCACAGCAGTGCGATGGAAGGATTGCTTGCGCACGCAGCGAGGGAAGCAACGATCACTACAAGAGCTGTAATGCAATAGAGAAGGCAGTCAGATAGACAATTTAAGCCAATCGTTTCAATCCGAGCGGCGCAACATTATTTGTGGTTTTGAAATACGCTGAGAAGTCCTAGGGTAGTTGACACTACGTGATCCGAGCTAAACCTGAGGTGAAATCAAGCCGTAACTGCGACGTAACATTAAGCTTTACTCTTTTTTTTAAAGCGCAACCACGTCCACTTACACAACCACCCGTGCACATATTACCAGTACTATAGTTTTGTTTTACCTTCTAGAAATGAGAAGGAAACTGTGCAGTAAAACGCCAGACGTATGGCAGTTGCAACCTTGTGCAGCACATCGTTTCCGTGGGTACCGAAAAAAGCGCTCCGCGCCAACTATTGACCGCATCGCCCCGTAGTACACCGTGCCCGTAAGACGTGGTACTAAACGTGTTCACCCGCGATACAACGCACCTCGCCACTCCACACACACCAAAAAATAGGTTCGGAAAAATTAATGCGATTGGGCAACACCAAAACACGTGAGGGGCGTTTTCAAGCAGACGAACTTTAGGTGCGCCTGTCTGCACACTACAAGGTGCATCCAGAGCAAGGGCATGTGCCATTCTTCAGAGGGCGCTACAAAAAAGGTTTTCAGAATCAATAATATTTTCATAAATTCATTGCACACTGTGGCTAAATAAAAGTAATTCAGAAATAAACATCGTTCGTACAATAAAAATACTGTTTTACTGTTCAAAAAAAAAGTTTTTGGTTGGTCGTGTGTCCTCCTCACACCTCGTCGCGGTTCAATCGCCAGTCCCATAACTCCGCATGCTGATGTCGCTGTCAGTAAGTCCTGACAGATTTTCGCCCGAAGCTTCGCTGCCAGTTACATTTACCTTTGTATAGCAGCTGCGTCTCACGCAGATATCGCGTAATCAGCGAACGCAACGCGGCGCGCGCTACTCTGCCGTATCTCGCAGCGCGTCGCCGCAACCGAGCATGTCGTTGTAAATCGTATTTGGATATACCGTGCAAATTTCCCCTGGTTCCGATGTATCACTCCACAACGTGGTCGCGAAGCACACCCACCGGTTGCCTGACTCGTTGTTAAGCGCTCTCCCCTGACTGCTGCCGTTCGCTTAGACAACACTCACTCGTGGTTTCTGTCGACTGCTGCGATGGTAAGCCTGTGCGTCGGCGGCGCGAACTACGTCAAGGCCCTAAGACATCTTTCCCTCCTTAATTATCGAATAGTAGTGGGAGGGATTGCTGGGCAGCTCGGACCCAAAGGTCCAGATACTTTTGGTCACCCGCGCTGACAACGTCGCCGCCGCGCTCAAACCGACGCCACACTGCTCCCATTAACCCGTTTAAGCCTCAATAGAGTAATTTCTCTCTCTTGCAGAAGAGTGCCACCAACTGTGTATCAGGAAGTGAACGCATATCATCGTCGAGCGCCCAACAGCGCTCGCTGTTATAGCGTCATCTCACAGCGCGGTGCCACCACCCAGCATGGCTCGCTGCCTTCCCCCAAATTTTCCCTACCCTTTCCTTCACCGTTCTTTTTGTGTATTCAGCCGCTGGGTGGCGACGCCGACGCCGATGTCAAACCATGGTAGTGGCCGCCGAAGTGCTGCACTCTAGCAAATTTCCTTTCCCAAACGAATTCACAAAGCTGGCTCGAGAGACGGGGGCATTAGAGAAGCTGCAAGAAATTCAGAACTTTTGCCGCTTAAAGCAATACTGTTGCAGCGATGACAGCAGGTACTTTTCGGTAGTGATTTTGCATACTTTGAAACGAGTATACTTGCTAATTCCTTATTTCCGGTTGACATTCTTTCCAATAAATACACCTTTGACACAATTTCAAAAATATCCAAAATGTCGGGCCTTTTTTCTCTGCATCTCGACAAGCAAGGGAGCTTTATTTTTAGGTATAATACCTCAAATTATTTTTTCATTTTCCTTGCCTATATTAGTTTATCTATAACAAGTGGTTTCCTATAAAAATGCGCTGCATTGCAGTTCCGTGGCACATTTTGCACAAATTCGAAAACCCTCGTGAAAAAAGGCGATCTCGAAATTCTTGCAAATGCTTTGTTGATATAAATTGTGAATAAAGTACACAACGTTTTAACACATACCCTATATTACCGTGAACTATACATTGAATTTGCTTATTTGGGTTTTGTTTTTACCGTGCGGCTGTGCCGGATTGCGTTATCTGTGGGCCAAGCGAAGCACGAGTTCCATTCTTTCTTATGCCGCACGGGTTATCTCATTTCATAGGGAAAATTTTTTGCCCCAACGTTACTAGCCTGGAAAAGTCGTCTTCGATATACAGTGTTGTCGGTTTAATTCGACGGTTGGAGAAATCCCAGCGCTGAAAGACAAATGCCCGTAGAGAAGACAACGCGGCATTCTATTCGACATTCGCCTGCGCACGTCACTTTGTTGACAGCTGCTTCGCTGCCTGCGTATTTCGTTTAGCTGTTAGGAGAGCACAAGTTCACTCTCATGAACGTGTTTTTCCTTCAAAACAGCTCCGGCGTCTTTGTCTACGTGAGAACGTGCTTCCCAAGAGGATTGTTCAAGCTTGCGCACTCACATTTTCTAGGTGAATCTTATTGCACTGCTTGCTGTTTTCGGAAGCGCCACATGTAGGGCCACTCGAATAAAAAAATGTCAAGAGGAGTTCAGTTACCTGGAAGTGGCTAAGTTGATTAGGATACGAGCCAGAGAAGTCGACCTCTTGAGTGATCCACTGTTGGACTAGTTGAAAATGGAAGTAAAAAATCGGAAGCAGCGCAAAGTCGACCCGGACGCAACAAGACAAAATGGAACGCGGCAGCACTGCCATGTGTCGATATTATTCCTGTTGTTTCCGCGTCGAGTCTGCGCAATTTCAAGATGATCAAGTCAGCTTGCTGTGTCGGGCCGAACAGCGGAATTCGTTCCAGAGGAAAGAAAAACTACTGAAAGAAGGTGGCTGCTCTGTCCGCTTAGTTTCAAGCTGATATGATCTTTCTGTTAGCAAAAAAAAAACGGAAAGTAGCAATTCAAACAAGAAAAAATATTATCATTGGGGCAGTGAGAAATAACAAGGGGTAGTGGAGGGAGGGAGGGGGACTTCATGAAGATGTCCGAGCTGGGAACAATTTATTCGTTGTCATTGCCTACAGGTATTCAGCCACGTTTACCACTCTTCTGTGCTTTTATGGTTCAAAAAACTGTAGTGAGCAGCACGTGGTCGGCGTTAATTATTGAGATGTGGAAAAAAAATGACCAAGAGGAACCTCTGCCCACTCGCTGGTTGATGGGGATACTCCCTGAAGGATGTCGCACATCCGAGATACCGATTTAGTGTGTGAGAACTGGTTCCGCCTCTTCAAGGAACAGTCAGACAAGTCGGCATTTTAGGCATTGTATGTTTTACACGTAGCTTTTGAGAAGCTGAACAGACATGTTGAGAGTTCAGAAATTTCAGCTCTTAAGCTAGCGTCAAAGTTTATACAGCGTTGTTGAAGTTTTTATTGCAAGCACAAGAAGACAGTCAAAACATTTTCACGAGTGAAAAACTGAAATAAAGCGTGACTGGAGCGCATGAGGCAGGACCTGATCCTCAAATTCGAACAGATATAACTTCCGTCGATGAATTTGAAGGCTGCATGTGACTCTTCAGACTCCCATAAAAAGCGTCGTCAACGGCAGGACTTTTTCCGTATCAAGTACAATTCCAGTATCTCACGGTGCCACGGAATTCAATAAACGGACCCTGAAAGTTTCGCCGGTACGTGGGTGTTGACGTTTTAGATAAGGAAATATTCTAGCACTTATCTCGTTCCAGAATAATGGTAAAGGGATGAATATTAGTGGAGTTATTGCAAAGCAACACAGTGCGCTTTCGCCCGATGCGCGCTTCCGCTTCGGCATGTCATTCCCGTCTCTCGGAGCCAGTGGTCCGCTCGGGCATTTCTCATTATGGCTCTCTCGACTCAGTGACGTCTTCAATAACATCCGTTTGTGCGTGACTGCTACTGCGATAGTTTTTCACCGCAAGCATCGCTTTGTGATTGTGCCGTATAACATTTTGCGTTGCCATTATTCGGTATTTTTATTTATCATTATGCTTATGAATCCCGCAGTGTCTGTCCTGCTTGAAAAGCGGACGGAAAGGGTGGCACAGAATTTTACACTTTTTACAATTTACAGCCCGCGAGGAAGGAGAACGCCCGTGTGAGATTCACCGCGCGGACGCGGCGAGGACAAGGGTTAGTACGAGACCGCTTTTCTGGTGGAGGCGAAAAGCACAAAAGCCCGTGTGTACGAGATTAATCGTGTACGAGATTAAACGTGGTCAAAGTTAATCCGGAGCTTCCACTACGGCACGCCTCATCACCTGCGTTGCGTCAGTGCGTTAAACCCTACAATCAATCAATCAAACTTACATGGGTTATTACGTACGGGGGTAAAAAATACGTGAACGAATGACTAAAGAATCGCCTCAAAAGTTGTTAAAACGAGGACATACATGCGTTCTGCACCGACGTCAGGTTATATATTGCTCAATTATTCGCGCCACAGCGCCAATGCCGAGCTTGGTCGCGTTGTGGTGACCGTATGCATTTCTTTTTTTATAGTGATGGTATGCATTTCATTCCGTTGTTCCGATCGAGTGTGAGCGTTTATAATCGCAACAAAAAGCCAGCCAATGAGTTGCCTTCTGTGCTTGGCCTTTTTTTAGCGTGCGTCGTTCATTCAATCCGTCCCCATGCCCCACATTCCCAAACCTTCCACGGGACCCTGCGTTTATCACTTGGACTTAGACCCTGTTTCATTTCTTCGTGTTTTCGTTAGCACTGTTGCCTTTATATATGTCGTTTTGTAAATAAAATTGTATTTGGAAGTTAGCGCTTGTCTGTGTCGCGTTCATCCCCTGACTGAATTTTTGCACTTGAAATTCGTGTGATGGATTGCCAACTAGCTTAAACCAACACGTTGTCAATTACACAATCCCACCGTAACTGATATTTGGAGTGGTCTCAGAAAAGTAGGGTGAGCTTTGGTGCCGTGCCTTCCCCTTCATTCCACCCTGCATATGACTGCTCAAAAGAATTATTCCACCCTCGCTCTTTCACCAGTTGGCCTATCGAACTTTTCCTCACCAGGAAAGGTGGTCGTTCATTGTTTTATGGAATCACTGCTGCCGTTCGCTGTCAAGTTTGGTTGCCGGCCACGGCCCTTCAACCCCCCCCCCCCCCCCAACCTTGACCATGCCTAAGTGAATGGAAAGAAACCATGTTTACTCTATATAAAGACATACCAATTTTCCAAAACACCCACCAGTATTTCTTCCTACGGAAGTACAAGGGACCTTTTTCTAGTAGCGATCTGCGCATCCGCGGGCTGCCGGTACGCCATTCTTGGCAGTAGCCTCCGGCGAAAAAAAGGGCGACCCCTCAGCTTGCTGCTTGAACTGTCGCTATCATTCCTAGGGCTGCATGTTTTTGTTTCTTATTTTCGGAGAGTTCGAAGTGAGTTCGTATCGGGACACAACAAATTCTCTCAAAAGAAAGGGGAAAAAATGTTTGAGGCTGACCATGCTGCCAGCACTTGGCTACCAGTGAGGGAGCAAAGAAAATTAAAAAAAAAAAGTGAAGAAAAACGGGTGTTTCGGCCAGTACAGATTAGTCACGCTAACGTGCGCTTGCTACCGTGACATTCATGCGAAAGGCACAGGGGACAGGTGGGTGTGGAAGGGGCTGCAGGACTAGAACGTTTCGTGCACGAGTACCCCGAAAGCAAAGCATTTTTGGGGGCGTGCCTTACTGCCAGTTTAGGTTCGCCATGGCAGCCGCTTGGAGGGCTGGTATTGCAAAAAGGTCTATTGACTGGTTTTAGGTTCTGTAGACCAGTCCTTAACGATACATCCTGAAGCCCACTCTTTTCAAATTGTACTTGTGTTTCTTTACCGTTCTCATTGAGGGTTAGAAAGAAAGCTTCTGGTCTCTCCGTGTGCCTTTTAGATGTGTACACAAGACCTTTTACTAATATTTTACCACCATGGCAACTGCCGCCTGCATCTTGTGACTATCATTTATGAAAGCGCATGCCAAGATGAGCTATTTTGCGGCATTACTTCTCCTTGCAGTACAAATATCAAAGGGCAGAGATCTACAGTGACGCATCGAAAACTTTCACTATGGTGTCTGCTGCTGCTCATAGACCAAACTTTGAGGCTTACCGAACTATGAGCATATATACAACGATTTTTTAAGAAGAAGCATAAGGCATATTACTTATTGCACAACACATTGTTGAACACAAAATCCACCCGCCGCGGTGGCTCAGCGGCTAAGGCGTTGCGCTGCTGAGCACGAGGTCGCGGGTTCGATTCCCGGCCGCGGCGGCCGCTTTTCTGATGGAGGCGAAAAGCAAAAACGCCCGTGTGTACGAGATTTCGGCGCACGTTAAAGATCCCCAGGTGGTCAAAATTAATCCGGAGCCCTCCACTACGGCGCGCCTCATCGCCTGCGTTGCGTCGGCGCGTTAAACCCTACAATCAATCAATCAAATCAATCAAGGAATACAAAATCCCTAGGTCCATCTTATCTACAGACTGTTTTAGCATTATACGCTTATTTTCATCTCACAATCCCTGTAAAAACCGCATTGTAAATCTGGCCTTTAACACGGTGATGTCTGTCTATGCCCGACACTTTGAACTGCTTCTGTGCCAGGTTCTAGGCGTCGCTGACATCGCTCGAAATGAGGTGGCTGGTGAGAGGGCCGCCGCTGCTGCACTCAGGACCACAGGGTACATAACAACGGTATACTATGCTGACCACGTATCAGATAACACCTTCGTAAGATTCGGCAAACACACTGGAGTAAAGGTCACAGAAACACGCTACACGTAACTAAACTACACTTCGAACGATACATGGTGCTTCCACATAACAGACATACAGAAGTTGCCTTCACAAAGTTACGAATGGGCCACACTCATGTCACCCGATCACACCTGACCACTGAATCTCCAAGACCCTTTGTGACACGTGTGGTGAGGGCCTATCTCTACTTCAGGTCCTCATTCAATGTAATAGCACTCGACACTACCGGGCTCAAACACTTCAGAACACTTTACAGTGAACATATTCTATTATACACGTCGTTGTTTTCAGGGAGACGACGCCATGGTTTCCATAACATATTTCTGAGTACTTACGAGCTGTTAAAATATTTTACTTTTTTTCTCATTCACACTAAAACTCGCCTGATTCACCAGCCATTACCTATAGCCTTCATTACATTTTACTGTTATTCTGCCTTACGGCTTTAGTACCCTTTTTTTAACCACCTCCACTGGCGCTCTTTGTCCTAGCTTGCCTTGCGCCTAAAAATACAACAATCCGACAATTCGCTTTTTCTATATTTGAAGCACGAGTTCAAAACTGAACAAAGCGGGCCAGTGACTTAGAGGATGTATTGATGTTTGAAGTGGTAGTTCCGCACTTCAATAATTAATTTTTCTTTCGAATTCACACAAACCATGGCATGATAAACCACCCAGATGAAAAAAAGACTGCGGCTTAGTTCGGATAGCCCTCTATATGCAATGCAAAAGCTTAGCTTGGTTAACTTGGCTTGATTACCTTGGTTAACTTTTGACTTAGGTGTAACTATTGTGTTATTCGCCCAAAGCAAGCCTTTGTCTGCAGAGCGAGCCGAACGGCCCGCTCTTCCTCGGTCTCCGACGCTAGCTAGCTTTGCCCGCTTCGCAATTCAGACCCTCTTTAGTGAAAGGGCTTGCCGGGTGATAAAGGAGGGGTGGTCAGAAGCCCTTTCCAAAGATGCCTCAATATCTCAAGCCTGCACGCAGCGTTCAAGACACGCAGGATACTACGATGGCAACGACTCCAGGCATCGAGTGTTGCATTCAAACAGCTGACGCAGTAAATGGCTGCATAATTGTCCTTTTCAACTTCCCCATCCCTACAAATCTTCATAACGACTCTACGCTTATCCATAACAGCGCCCAAGCGCGACGAAATGGAATAAACGTGTGTTAAATCAATCAATCAGCCCCAGACAGAGAAGACAGCCCCGCCTCGCTCAATTTCATGGCCAAGCTCGCGTGCGCGCGGTGAGTCACGAGGTCAGGGGGCGACTCAGCTACGGAGAGCGCATGCAGCAGCGGCGGAGGCGACTGTGCCCAGTGAACGTGGTTGTCGGCGGAGCTCGCCCCGGCTTGTCACGTGATACGTTGCCAAAGGTACGAAGCAGCTGCGGTAAAATTAAATTTTAGATGCGACGCATCTCTTTAACTCGCCTTGTCCCGCGTCGTTGTCGCGGCGTAATCCGCATCCTCGGTGCGGCAGCTGTGCGCACCGCCGCTCTCACCGCAGCGCCATCTGTGCGTCAGCGCGGTCAGCTCGCTCCCGTCGCCGTGCCAGCTGTGCGTTAGCGCGCATCTTGCGCTCGCGCTTGCGCTCGGTTAACACATGGGCATGCGCTGCTATGCGCTGCTATGCACTGCTATGTGCTCCTCTCGCTCATTCCGCTGCATATAAACGCGGTAAGTGCGCCGGTCCGCTCAGTCGTTCCGCCGCCGGTGCTCCGATGACATCGTCCGATGATTTGAATAACGCAACGGCAACCCCCGATGCGTCGCATCTACCCCATGGTTCCCCTCGCGGGAAGATGGTGTATTTCCACTACATGGTGTATTTCCGCTGGTGTAATTCCGGCCCAACAAGATCAGTAAACCTTTGCTTTAGAAAAACAGTAAAACCCTGCCGCGATTTTAACCAGCAACATTTCCGAAATGCGTGCCACAGTTTAGATCTCTGCACCACGGCGCGACGTTCTAAAGGGGGGAATAACCTGTATAGATAGGTTCAGGTTCACCATTCATGTTGCCTACACTTTTCCTACCTGGTTTGAAAAAAAACCTGGTTGGTAAAGTGAACATTTTTTGAATAATGTATACACCGTAAGGTTCCCTCAAGCCCCCACCATAACTGATCACCGTTTGCTTCGGGCAGAAAAAGCGACCGCAAATGTGTGCCGGGCTGCGACCGCGACGTCGCACTGCGGCAATAGTGCTTGTTCTTTTGCTTCACGCTCTACAATAAAACCTTTAGCCGATAGTGATTCCTTACTACCTAAATTACCTTTTGTAACTGTTTTTCTGCGCACAAATGATTTTATATTTCCCACCAGTGCGCTGGTCGCACACGAATATGCAGTTTTCAGATGCAAGAAATAAGGTTGCCGATGCACTCACCCGAAGCCTCGCAAGCCAGAATACGGATCGCTTTAGCTGCATTGTTGAGTTGCAGGGTCTTAGTAAGTTTATCTTAGTAAGCATGTTAGTAAGTTTATTTCACTCAAAACACTACCAAACACAGCTAAACTCTTTACGGCATAAAGGTTGTCCGGGCGCAGTTTTATCTTCTCGGTCGATTCCCGAAGACCCGTAGGCCGAGCCGTCGGCCCCCGGTCTTAAGGCCACTATACTGTACCTCCGGCAAGGTCGTTCTGTTCCGGCCAAAATCATGCCGCCAGCAGGAACGCGGTACCTTCCGGCAGAGAATTGCTTTCCGCCAGAAGTTGGCCAACTTCAAATTTTTGCCGCTTACCCAGAATGACGCCTTCCATTAGCCATCATCCGATGCCCTGATTGGTTCCTACTGACCTCCTACTGGCCAATCAGAGCTATCAGAAAATTTGAAAGATTCAATCTGAACACATAGCGTCGTTACTACAGCGGAGCGACGCGGAGGAAAATAGCCGAGCCGGTTTGTATTACGTCGCGACTACTTTGTGACTGTTGGAATCGAGGTATATATACACGAAGCACTGGTTTGTGCCCACTGAAGCATACCCGCACGGCGCTTTCTTCGAGCTCCCTAGTGCCGTGATATCGAAGCAACATGTAGAGTGAAACCTGGCTATAGCGAACTGTAATATCCACAGCAGTTAGTTCGATATATCCAATAGTTCAATATAGCGAAAACACGAAGCAAAAATTTCTGAGCCTATCAACTGCCGAAAGCGTTTCATTAAGCATTGGATGGCCTTCACTCGCGACATCCTCTGCCGGTTTGGAACATTCAACAGCCCCAGCTGCCATGACACTGACGATGGTGTCTGCATCAGAGGGGCTCACAGTGACGGACCGGGTCTTCGACGACACTCAGGAAATCCCAGAAAGAATTTTATGGTCCCGTTTTGTTGTGCGCAGTTGCAGTCATGAACCATTTTCAACTAGCCCGGCTTTCCGCTCTGCTTCAGTTACGGAAAGTGTCGGGCGTCACGTCACTCCATGTGAGGATCACCGTCTCAATCGCGGCCAGTCAACATCTCGATTATCGCTATGAGACCATGCATTTCGGCAGCAACTGTAGGTTCACCGAGTTCGATATATCCGATGTGAGCTTAGTTATACGGAATATGTTTCGGTTGTTTTTTTCATAATTGATTTGTTTTTGTTCAATATAGCATAATTCCCTCTATCCGGGTTCGTTATAATCAGGTTTGGCTGTATACCCCATGTTTGTGTTCGTGACGGCTGGCGTATCGCTGTTTTTCTGTGTACGTGAGTGTGTTTGAATAAATTGACAGCGTCATTTGTGCACGCCAGCTTCCAAAATGGACAAAGGAGTGACAAACGAGCAAGCGGAGAGCTCTGTGTGCGTCCTTGTGAGTTCGCGGTGCGGCAACTACTGCGGCTAAGGTTTCGCGGTGAAGCGATGTGTACGAGCGATTTTGTGCGCAACTTGTTTCTACATGTTCCTCCGCTGATACATCGTGAAGGAAACCAAGGAAACCATTGCGGCGGACCATAGGATGGGAACTGTTGCCTTGATGCTGTTCACCGCATTGACCGCGAGAATTGGCGTAAGCGCGCGTACGATTTTAGATCTTATTTGCAGTGAGCTAGGCATCCACGAAGATTGCTGCAGACAGCAGCCGCCGACAGCGCCATGTACACTACGCAACAGTGTTCAACCACAGGCTTGCGCCGAAGTCTTTTTTTGACACTACCGAGGGTTCTGTTTTCCGTGCGGGCGCTTTTGGTATGATCCTACGTGAACACACGAGACACCAACAAGTACATGATATTTAAAGCGGTTATCGAAAGAACTCATCGAAAATGAACAAAACAGTATTGCTTATATCACAGCGCTGGCCTACATCACATGGCGCAAATTAAACAGGGCAGTGCTTTTCACCGACAGGGATATGCTTTGTACTAACACCATGCAGTTATATAGGTAGACGCAGAACTTTTCTTAACAGCCGACAATAGTAGTTTTTAGAATCGTATATTGAAATATCAATGAGGGACCGATATAGTCATTTGTCTCGGTTGTGTGTGCCCTAGGCTGATGGCGCGTGGTCTTGTTTGTGTCAGGAGCGTTCAATTCGCCTTCTCTCACTGCCCCTCATGTGGCGCGCTGGACACTCTTTTTCACTCGCTCTTTGAGTGTCCGCGCGTTCCCTTCCCCCATTTCTCCTCCCCCTCTCACTGGGAGCAGGCTCTGAAAAGCTCTGACCTCGCAACGCAAGAAGCCGTCTCGGACAGAGCTCTGGACGTCGCGGGGGCCGTTTTGGCCTCCGCCACCCCCCTACCTTGAACCCTATGCAAAATAAATTGGCTCTACTACTACTACTATTCAAGCAGTTAGAGTGCATGCTCGTTGGGTTAAAGCAGATATACTGTTCTGTGTGGGTGGCCTACCCACTGTTCTGTAGTGCATGAAGCCGCTTGCGTCCCATCGCATTCCTTGTTGTTATCCCTACATTACTTTGATGGATTGTGGCAAATTCGTCCAATAAATAAATAAATAGAAAGAATGCCACAGAGTTCTCTTTTGAGTGGTTAGGTTGACATCACAGCCAAAAGGAACTGGTTATGAGAGTGAGGAAATTGGCCATCAGCTTCTGATAACAATGGCCATCGTCGTTAGTCAACCCTTTGAGTGGGTATGTGAGAATTGTGGCTGAGTATGTGAATTTGCAGTGAAATGCGATTTGGTGAAACAGCCGTGAGCTTCTGATGGCAGCTGTAGTCATTGCTGGTTAATCCAGCTGAGTTGGTATATTGTCATGCCAATATTCATTTTAACCTGTGAATACTAGCGTAATGGTGATCTCTTTACATGCCAAGCCACGTCGAAATCACTGTACATTGAGCTGCATGTACCCTTTGTCCATGCTTTCTGAGAAAAAAGCCACGACGCGTTCACAAGGCCCGCCTTCACATGGAACCATAAAACCCACTGGTGTCGGGGATGCGTACTGAAATCTCATTCCAGCCACTCCTAGGCCATCCCAAATTTTCATTGAAAAATTTGTTATGCTGCTACAGATGCCAGATGATGTTTCTTTGCTCGATGGGCCTTTTAATGCTTTCGCATTAGGACATTTATATGTTTCCATCTTTCAAGCGTCTGCTGTCTCCAAAAATAGTGTCACAGAGCTCACAATATAGCTTATTATTGATCGCAGTGTCATGTGTTTTCACAGGTGATAGATAGAAGTCACTCTGGCATAAATCATTCCTACAGACTTGCAGAAATGTATTTAATGCTGACTTTACATGCCAGGAAATCAGCATTTGTTAACCTGCTGCCTTCCGATGTAAAAAATTTTAGGAAATATGAAAACCTTAAATAAATGAGTTCAATGAAAAGGGGTAGAACGTAAAATAATTGTTGTCTTGAAAGGTGTTTTTGATCCTCCTGCTAGTTATTACCTTTTATTTTGTGCGTGGTGAGATGCATGTAAGTTTATTTCAATAGCCAACACGCCCTTCACAATGTGTGTCATCATGTAATTACTCGGTGCAGTATTGCATTCTGGGTCTATTTTCCTCCTTGGAACTTCTGACAATGCTGGGTGCCAAGTCGAAGGGGAACTTCAGTCAGTTTGTGTGTCGGGTGTCCAAGAGTTTTTCTGAGTGTGTAAGTGTGGGCAGGTGAAGGGCCGTTTTGTTGGCTTTCCATTATAACAAATCAAATTTTCTGAAATCAGGTGGTTCCAGCCAAATTTAAGTCGTCGCGTATGTGATGCGACTAGGCAACCGGGCCACCTGAGCTTGCGAGATATATCCTATCTGCGGACTGCGTGTTGGTGGCTTAGACGTTGAGTGAGACAAGTAAATTGGGAACATGCCTTGGTGAGTTGGGGTCTTAGGGTAGCAAGCAGGCCATCATGATGCAAAGGAACGCCAACAATGCACGGAGTAGGCACTTGGGTGTTAAGAGTGTCTTGGATCGCCAGAGTAGATTTTTATGTGGTTTCGGGAGGTATACCTTGCAAGCGTAAGTGAACCATCAGTAGTGCAAACATCTCGGCTTGCCAGCGTAGCCCTTGTGGTATGAGATATGTGTTGATAGTATCTATAGCTTGCTGTAGGGTGTCTTGTTTAGCTCCAACTAACCTTGAATTCTCCACAGTATGATGTGATCGGCATAGAAAGTGCGGGGAAGCTATGGTATTAGGTGGTCTTGTGCGTGGCGGGAGTAACTAGCATTGGAAAGGAGAGGTGATACAACGGAGTCCCCAGAATTTTTTTCAACATGAAAGTGTTTTTATACCGGGATACACAGATATTTCGGTGACGGAATATCCGTCACGGAAGTGACGCCACTACAAGGAAGCAAGTGGCCTTTAAAGGGGCCCTGAAAGGCGTTTTGAGCACAACAAATTGACTAGCGCAATCGTTAGATTGGGTCGTCAACATCATCTGTGCCAAGTATTACTCTTTTACGCGCAGCGGAAAGCTCACACTTTTGTTACAAAGTTTGTCGTTTTTTTCTCACCCTTTCCTTCGTGTTTTTGGACGCCGCCATCTTCACATGTCTACATCATCGATTCCCAGATGTTCGTCATGAGCTAGACATCGTGCTATTGGGCGGCTTTTTCACGCACTTCCGGCAACGAGATGAGTCGTCTGCTCAGCGGTGGCTCGCCGGCTGCTCTGGCAGCGGAGTGCCGGAGTGCTTGGACATTTTACAACAAACGAAGTAAGTGTAAACAAACGCTTAACCGTTTGTATTGAATGCAACACGGCCATAACACGACATGGATATTCTCTTAGTTGAGTACGTTCCATAAAGAAAGCGTTGAAACCCCGTGGCACTTCTTTCTTGCAATCCCAGAGAACGCCCTGAGCCGAATGCCCGGGTTTGACGCATACATTTTATTCAACTTCCAAACAATCCAGAGAT
This sequence comes from Haemaphysalis longicornis, assembly GCA_013339765.2. Classification (NCBI taxonomy): domain Eukaryota; kingdom Metazoa; phylum Arthropoda; class Arachnida; order Ixodida; family Ixodidae; genus Haemaphysalis; species Haemaphysalis longicornis. The sequence goes on along the minus strand of CM023452.1, from coordinate 172,411,887 downwards.
GTGTTTCGAACGAACACAACGTCACAACATGCGTTGCAAGTCCCGAACCGCGACTGACAGACGATGGGTTGCCTCCTCCTGCCCCTCGTAAATTCGGCACTCACCTTGCGCGCGGTTTGCGGGGACGAACAGCAAGTCACTTAACTCTGGCGCACAAGCCGAGATGGCTTTTAGCCACGCACACTGCACATACCCCATTCGAGGTTGAGTCGTACGCCGCTCGAGAAAGATAATCCAGACCATGGGAAGCACTATCCACCCGCAGAAGCACAACATCGCATTTCATCGCGAAACAAAGGCGTCCACAACACACACACCATCGCCTCCTGTAATGCCAAACGCATCTCGCACTTCCAAATGGGAGTGAGTAGTATGCCTGCAGTGTCCATATGCCGCGAGGTGGGGCCCCAAGCTGAACCGGGATCACGCAACCGTAACTGACTTCTATTGCGGTTTGTGCCTTGTTGCCAGGGCAACCGATGTTTGATATTGTCAAAGAAATGGCGCTCGCTCTAGCGCTAGAAAGCTCAGAGGCCGGAGCATGTTTTGCCAACGTTGCCGCTCTCCACCACGCGTCGCCCCAAGCTGAACTGTCGTTTTGTGCACGGGTTCTGTATCAGTTTAAAATGTCTTTTTCACATGCCGCCGGCAGGAATTACCACCGCCACAAAATAAGACCCGGCACCAGCGGCGCCACATTTGATACGGCGCTTTTTGGATAAACAGTGCGCTGTGCATCCAAGGGAGCGATCGCTGGATCCTCCCCGTGCGGCTGCGAGTTCGCCGCCGATTGGCGGTGAGATGTTTGAGTGGCGCCCCCTGGCTCTGACGTCAGCTTACGGACCCGCGCCGCTGTCGTCTGCTACAACCGTGCCGCTACTACACTCGCGCCTCCGTCCCCGCTTGTGATGGGCAGCAGTGCGTGTGCTAGAACCGCCCGCTTAGACGCTTTAGTACATTAAAAAGCGTATTCCCAGTAATTCAGCTGTTCCGCCAGCTTCTGACACCTCTGAATAATTTCAAGCTGTATCCCGCACAAGTCTGCAACACACGAGGAGCGAGATACCAACTTCCTTCAGAGCATTGGTGAGATGATCGTGTGTAACTCGTCCTTTCTAGCTTATTTGCGAGGTTCAGTGCTCAGAGCTCCTCGATAAATATTGAAAATGCGTAGTCTTCCCTACAGTATTTTCGAAGTGCTCTGATGAAGACTCATCAGTCTAATGCTACGCACCAAGCAGCTAGCCCCTACACGGCATCGCACAGCAGGAAATAAAACGGCTGTCGTCTGTTTCTTTGATTGTTCACTTGTATCAGACGAATGTTTTTTTTTTCTCTGTCCAATGCATTAATCTTTCTGCAGATTCACAAACGCCTTATTAAGAGGTGTGGGGATGTTTGGGAGACCCACAAAGTACGTGCGGACCTTCAAAAATTGTCTTCCGTTATGGCTGCGTGCTAGAAGGTTCATATCCGCAGCGTGCGTTGTTTATTCAAATGCAGTGAGGAGGTTTGTGCTACGCCCCAGCGAAACGATGCTCAATGCTCGAAGGCGGCTTTTGTGACCCGAATTTCTATCGTAACCATCGTTATCGTAACGAACGGCACCTCAACACGAACAGTTATGAAATTATTACGGTATTGAAGGCTTGATATACTCTGTAATGAACGCTATAAATCGTATACGTGCCCGTTTTCAGTATAACAAGAATCGAAACCGATGAATATGTCCAAGCATCCCTTTATGGTTTTCAAACCGCTTCAGGCGTAAAGAACAAACCCTGGCCTAATCGGGATGGCGTTTTATGAATTGAAGAAAAACATTTACTCTCTTGTCCTGGACTGAGGAGCCCGCCGATTTTACAGTGAAATAAAGTTTTCTGCTCCTCCATCTCCTCCTCCTCTTGAGTGTAGCTTTACTATAACGCATATCTGAATATTGAGATGATATGGAAATGGGAAATGCACAGAAATATCCCCCGAAGTCTGAACAAACCTACTGTTACTGTATTTTTAACGTACACGACGCTCATTTTGCTCAATAGGCCCCCATACTGGTTGAAAGCCTGGTATAAAACCAACACGCGCCTATACGCACAGCAGGCTATTTGGAGCTCAACCTAAATTTTTTGCGCCCTACGGGGCATGTCTGCATCTTTCATTCCATTACAAGGTAAACTGATGGGATACAATACTTTAAGAGCGTTCGGCAAGGTTGCAACAACTGTCTTACCTTACATACTATTACCGCGAATCATAATGTCTTCTGTCAAAGCCGATAGCCCCTAATGCCTGGAATTTGTTTCGCTCTTGTATTTTCGCTGTTGTCAGTTATTAACCTCTGACTGTTCCCTTTGTTAGAAAGATTGTTGAGTACAGAGCTGACGCCTAGCTTCGACCAGCTCTTCACGCTCCGCACAGGACCGGCTTCGCAAGGAATGGGACGATGCCGGCAATGTTTCCTTCCGGAGCGGTATCAACAGCTATCCTTTAAATCACGCACTGAGCTAGTGCGTGCGATTTTAGATCTTTTATTATGATAAAAAGTTGTGAATACCCATAATCCGCTGCGGACAAGCATCAAAGGTTAAACGAGCGCAAATAAACAGCCAGGAGAGCGAGCCCGATAGAAGCAGACGACAGATGCTATAATCCCTAAGCCGACGTCACGGAGGCGCGCTTCGCAGCGCCGCTTGTCTTCGCGCTCACCGCCAATAAAAAGTCGCGTGCCGCCGATAGCAAAGTTCTGCAGCAACGTACACCGCGAAAGGGCAAGGCCAGGCCGCCGCACACATGGGGCCAGATTTTTCATTCGCTTGAGCTGAGTGCGGGATTCACGGTGTCAACAAATCTTGCCCGTAGCAGACGGCTGTGTGAGCAGCGCAATAGCGGAAGTCCGTCACCGCGGAGGAGCGCAGCTTCATGGGAGGAAGGCTCGCTCGCCTTTAACAGCGGAGAGTAAGTTGAAAGGAGGAGGAAACGCGGCGCGACGATAATGCGCGGTTTTTGATTTACGATTTCTCAGCTAATACTCATCGCTTCAACAAAATTCTCACGGGAGGAGATTGCTAATACATTGCTTTATTTGGTTGCATGTACATCAACGCATCGGCGGAAGGTATTTCAGGACCCCTTTAAAGGGCGTACCCCTGGACACGGGGTGTCCTTGCGGGGAAGCAACCTTTGTACCAAAAAGTATGTTATACTTAGGGTTCATATTCGGGTTTTATATTTTAACACGAAAGTGTTTTATGCCGCGATGCCCCAAGACTTCACTGATGTCACATCCATCCCGGAAATGACGCCAGTACACCTTTGCCAAAGCGGCCCACTGGCAGGACGCCACTCGCCAAACACACCCGCAAGACAGCCGCCGACCCGCACATCATGCTCAGCTGCAGATTTCGCTGCACATTTTACTTTCGTGTTTTACTTATTCCTATGACAGAGTAATCAAGCACAGTTTTTGCCTTTTTAGCTGTAACAGCATGTCGGGAGTTAATAGTCCGGTACAAAAGCCAAACATTGCATAGGGATACTGTCCGCTTGTTTAAGGTGCGTGGCAATTTATTGTGTACCAAGTGTTCAAATGTTTTGCCAACAGAAGAGGCACTGGAGATAGTCCCCAGAGGTTTCTAGATGTTCGGTATGAGGGTGATATCTGCTCGTCCAGTGCGCAGGCAGCTCAAACAGTGCTGGTGTGGGCTCAGTTAGATAACAAAGGCCTTTTTTATGCATTGCCTGGCCTGGCTTGTATTTTTGTCTTTTTTGTTTGTTAATTTTCATCTCTTCATGCTCTTCCATTACTTTGTTTTACACCAATCCTCCCCCAAATCAAATACTAGATACGTAACTCATGGATGGAAGATGCCGCACCAAGATATGCTTTTTTTGCATCCCCACCTTTACGTGTGTTCCCCTTTGTGCTCCCATACTACAACAGCCTTGTGGTTCCTATTTCCCAAAAAAGGCTGGCTGCGTTTGTAGAATTCCACACTTGAAAGACCGCCATCAGTGTCACAGCGGACAGCAAAGATTTGGGCACATGTGGACATTAAATTTGGGTTTTGTGGATTCTCTCTCAGTGAATTTATTTTGAGTGGTATATTACCCTTCTGTGCCACTGAACTTTCATGTAATCCGCCCAATTAGCAATTAGCTCATGATATTTTCCAGCACTAAATTCATTTCAAGTACATTCTATGGCTAGTTTAGACAATTTAGAACCCCGATCGGCTTGGAGGAGGAGAAATCTTTATTCCGTCGAAAGGGGAGGCCTATTCAGGCCTGTGGCGTTCTAGACGACATCCAAAATGCCTTGGCTTCTGGCGATATCTTTGGGCCTTTGGACGGCGCGCTGCTGGATTTTAGGGTTTTCGCTGTCTGGCAGGGTCCCCCCATTGCTCCTTAATCGTGATTTTCCTTTCCTATACTGGGACATTCCCATAGCATGTGAGTCAAGCTTGCAAGCTTGGGACAGTGTTTTCATCGTCCGTTGTGCATTTCTCAATGGAAGGGCCAGTAGAGCCTTGGGTTAGGATAAGTGATCATCTGAAGACGTCTACACGCCACTTCTTGCTTCTTTGTGAGCGACGGGTCAGCATCCGGGTGGCTTCGTCTTTCGCCCACGGTCTGCTCATATAAAATGCGCACGCTGTCTAGTAGGTGCCTGCATGCGGTTGTTTTGGTGAGGTGATCTAGGTGCGCAGTGTGGTGCGCGGCTTGCACCTCGATTAGTACTGCGAGGGTGGCGTACACACACAACGCGTCGTATTTTTTGTTTGAAGCGCAAATGGGTATACTTGGTCATGCTCTCTATTCATGAGGCTGTTTGGTTTGGAGTCATTTCAAAATATTAATATAATTGTGGCGATGTTAGATGTTCGTGTGGGGGAGAGGCTGGAAGATGGGTACTTGTGAGACGTAACGGAGGGGGGGATATGGCGATCCACCCGCCCCAGTTGACTGAATTCTTCACTACATTTCGCAAACTGTGGTCATTTCAAATCTAAGCTGAATGAACTCGTGCAAGCTCTGTTGGGTAGTTAAAATGGAGGTTTAACTATTATGACCCTTCATCGAAATTCCTGTGGTACCTAAATAAATAGTGGGAAGCGGCAGCGTCTCCGGTGTCCTGCGGCTTAAGATCGAAATATGACAGGCGGGAGGTCGGGGGAGGAATGGAGGCGATGCAACGATATGAACTCGACGCTTCTGGCTTCACTGTAATATCAGATCCGTTCGCCCCTAACGAGATCCGCGGCTGGTTTGGTTTTAATTATCCCGGATTAGCTACCTGGCGATGATAAACAAGGGAGTCGAAACAAGCGGCATAAACATGCACAAGCAAACCGCGGTGTGTACATGCATTGCTTAAAATCAGCTGCCCACAGTTTTGACCTACGATTGCCTATGTGCAGTCGGGTGGGCGCCGGCGGGCAGTCTGTTATGTAGCCTTCTGCTTTCCGCAAATATTGACGCCCAGGTGCAGCGTACAACGCGGAGCGCTGCGCGTTCCTCGCGCAAGCATGACCATTGTCCAGGTCAGGGTTGTTTTTCTAGACTGCTCTCACACTACTGAAGTCCGTATCAATCCATATCACGGCCAAACCCGCCGCGGTGGCTCAGTGGCTAAGGCTTTGCTCTGCTAAGCACGAGGTAACGGGTTCGTTTCCGGGCCGCGGCGGCCGCTTTTTTGATGGAGGCGAAAAGCAAAAACGCCCGTGTGTACGAGATTTCGGCGCACGTTAAAGACCCCAGGTGATCAAAATAAATCCGTAGCCCTCCACTACGGCGCGCCTCATCGCCTGCGTTGCGTCGGCGCGTTAAACCCTACAATCAAATAAAATCATATCACGGCACCCCAATGCCGAAAGCACACAACAAACGCCTTAAAATTGAGTATGCAATAATAAAATAAAATAAAAGCACAAGAATTGCACCAACGTCATTGGACATACCGGCCAATAAGATCGCTCTAGCGCCGCCGGAGGGTGCGGTGTGCCGCAGGGACTGTATATAACCATTGGAATGATATTGGCCGCAACGGAGCGACCTTGCCTGAGGTACCGTATGGTGGCCTTTAGCGTCTTCGGTCAGGGAGACAGTCACAGTAGCGCCATGGCCACACCTGGATGACACAACCGCGACGACGACACGACAGTGACGCTGAGGAGTGACCGACCCTTCGTCCAACCGATGAGTTGCCAGCCTGCATTTTGACACTACGCCGATGGCGGCACAAACACTTCGGCCTATGGAAAGTACGCGTAGTGTGACTGGCTCGCCGACCGAAGACGCCGACAAAACCAGTCGGCCGACCTGTCCACCGACGTGTCCTCGGGAATTGATCGAGAAGTAAAACCTGCGCAATGACAACATTCGTGCCGTAATGAATGCGGCTATATTTTGTTAGTTCTTAAAGTGTAATAGACTTAGTAAGGTCAATGAAGCCCATATAACTTAAGGCTAGCAATAATGCGATCCGTATTTTGGCTTTACGACGTTTCGGCTACGTCGCCACCCCAGAGTTTCAAACTGCATCTGCCTGTGCGACCGACCTGCACACTTGTAAAAAATGTAACGTTAATTACGTGCAGACGAAGAGTTGCGGAAGCCAATTTAGGAAATGCGGAAATATTAACGGCCGAAGTATTTAGCGTAAAGCGTAAAAGCAAAGCACAGCATTCACTATTCCTGCAGTGCAAAATCGTAGTCGCAGCCGGGCACACATATTTCTGTGATGTTGTTCTCGAAGCAGCGTAGTTAATTGCGATCAGTAATGCTTCGGGGAGCGTTCCTGTGAAAACGCTATTTAAAAGGCTGGCCCCGTTTCCGCTCCTTTCGTTGCAAATGTCTACGCAAGACGATAGTAGACTGGCAGCCCCTCGCAATGAAATGCATTCCTTCTCTTTCCCGCTCACATCTCATGGCGTATCTCTCCCGTCTCGTTCCTTCCAAGGTAACACGCTACAGGTTTGCTTAAGTTAATTTTAGTTTACCGCGCTCCTCTGCTCCAAGTCGGGTGCCTTAATTCCAGCGCTGCCGTGCGGCAGAGACGCGCGTGAATCAAGGCACCCGACTACAACGTTTATAGAACCACGTTGCCCTACTCCACGAGCGTTCCAAGCGGAACCCGAAACCAATCAAGTGGAGCCTTTCTTTGCAGTTGCTGTTTGATTTTTTTTTAAATTCCGCCAGGTAGCGCGGGCAACAGCAGGCGCCTGTGTTTTTTTTTTTTTTTTTGCAGTTGATGTAGTATTTTATTTGCTATCGCAAAAAGCAAGCATCCGTGAATTTGTACTAAAGGAACACTGCAATATCACTCATGGATTGATTTTCTGCCTTATATTTGCGTAAAGTCCTGTTCTTTTTCAACAATGTTGATAAGTATGAACATTAAAACCGAGCTTAGACGTTTAGTTACGGCTGTGAGTGTATAAGACTATTGAGCAGCACCTATTTTACTGTGGCCAGCTCGCTGAATTAAGCGACAGACAGGAAGACATACAGACAAAAATTTCCCATTTAAGTAGCCGAAAAAAGACTATCGTCTTTAAAAATTCAGTTTACCAGCCAGGAAGTCTGTACACCAGTAGTAAACACCGATGTGTGCCTCTGAGTGTGAGCCTCCATCTAGAATGCCGGTTTATTTGTCAGGTGGCGCAATGGTCTCGAGCGTCGTACGCACTCTATAAACGTGGCGGGCTAAGTTCCTGCGGGCTGTGACTTCTTTCGGCGCGGTTTCTTTAGTGGCGTGATTTGCGTATCCTATTCGCGAATCATTTTTTGCGTGACTCTGAGGAGCAAGAAACTTTGTTATGGAAAATTTATTTCGAAACAGCAAGTGGCGTATCAGAGTCACAACAGTCAATTCAATGTTTTTTGCAACCAGTTTTTCGAAAATTGGATATCATGGTGACGCTGTAAGGCCTTATCTATTACAGGAGGTTTAATTTTCGAAAATGTACCCATTGATTTATATGCATATTCTACGCTCTACTGAGGCCTTTTCGCAGGGGGTCCTCCAGAACACCCGATAGTATTAATGCCCCGGTAACACTGGACCCATCTCCGTGATCCAACACGAAGCTGAGAAGTGCATCAGGTAGAAGCAGTACTCACGCGAGAACAAACGACCCGCTTCAGTCGTGGCAGCAGCAACACGGGATGTCCCTGCTGCCGCAAAGAACGGACAGGGTGTCGTTGCGGTATCTCCGGTGTTCTGTTGCAAGCAGTCGGCCGACAGCGTGCATTTACCGACGCCCCGCCGATCTTTCGACGACGGAGACTGTTGGCCAATGGTCGGCGGCGTCGGCGCGGTGTGATATTGCCGCCGGCAGCTCTCCGACATGGTGCTAGCCGACCAAATTGGCCGATGATCGGGCTAGTGTGACCGCGCCGTAGGCGGACTTTCGATAGGCCGACGTTTTTATATGCAAAGCATCTCTTAGTCGACTCTCCGTAGTCCATCGGCGTCCCGCGTACGCACCTCTCCTTCACGTCCCCCTCTCCACGCCAGCTGTGATAACGCCGCGTGGCTCGTCTTGTGCCGGCTCAGGAAGACAGCGGCAACAGTGTCGCTCCAGGGGCACCTGAAGGGGAAGCGTGCTCGTCTCGCGCCGGCCCAGAAAGACACCGGCGACACTGTCGCTCCAGGAGCCATCTCATGGTCGGGGCTATGTCCCTCCCTTGTTGCGCCGTCCACACCCCCACTGCGCATGCGCGTCTCTCCTCCCTTCTCCTCTCCTCCAGCTGTATAAAAGCAGGTGCGCGTGCTGCATGGGAATCAGTCTGCTCCGAGACACCGCCTGCGCCGGTTCTGCTCTGCTTTGCATCACCACATAGTTCCCTTCGGGGAGATGGTGTAATTTGTTGTCGCCCACAGCATCGTGCGACAACGCCGCCTGCTAACACAAAAGTAGGCGTTGGCGTCGTCGTGTCGGCCTTGTGTGAGTGTGCTTTAATGAGAAGTGGAGTAATAGAATATAAAAGAGAAATATAGAGAAACGAACACTATAGCGCGCAAGCGTGGTGCAGGATGTGCTAATTATCCAAAGGCGCCGCTGTGAGCCGCCGACGAGGAACAGACGGCGCTTCTGTTCGCCGGAAGTGCGAGTAAGAATACTCCAGTAGCAAGGATCGCTGCTTCGTTGCGCACGTTGGAGAATAAATGACGCACATTCTTCTATGTTGCGTTGTCCAAAAACGCACATGAAATGGTGGGAAATGGGTAACAATTTTTGCATCGAAAGTGTGAGCTTTTCGCTAGAAAATGTTATACTTGCAACAGATGGCATTGACCCTGCAGCCAAACGGCTCTGCTTGTTCATGTAGAGTTCTCGAAACGCAGTTCTTGAGCGCTTTAGGTTTACTTGAACTCAAGATCGCAATGCAGGCGCAATGTGCACCAGATGCGAGAACTTACGTTTGAAGGGAGGGCGAGCACCCGCTGGGGCAAAGCAACTAAATAATATCTAGTTACTTTTATTTTTTTATTTTTTTATTTTTATTTTCTATATATACTTTTCCCACTAAGTTATGCAACAAATTCATGCAACAACTTGCCCGCCTTGGCGCGTTAGCTCGTTCAGTGTCACGATGTCTAGCCACGGCCGTAATCATGCGAAGAAGCGACGTAATGGACGCTAACAGAGCCTCACGAAGTAATGGCGTAACACAAAATATTCGGAAAACAAGCGGTTTGTATAGACATAACCCTTGGAAACTCCTGAAATGCTGGTACTCCCATTATATATATCCCATTATATAGTGCAAAAAACTGCATGTGCATTTCAGGCAAAATCTGCGTAATTAACTGGCAGCCCTGGCATTCATTTAGTTAAAACTCAAGTTCTGTTGGTTTTTACGATAGTAAGCGAAAAAAGTGGCCGCGGAAGACACGCATTTCAAACTGCACAGGAATGCTCTGGCACATGTCACATGTAAGCGAGGACAAAAAGAACAGAACTGCCGCTCCTGCTGCTCTAGTCAGAGGGCGCTCTAGCACCTGAAAGGTGGGAAATTTGAATTGCCTTTGTCAAACCTCTGTTCAATTTATGAATCGAGGTGATAGACAGGGCGGTGAAGAACTTGAACGCCTCAGCAATGACCGCTGAACGGCGCCACAGCCCCTCTTTCATTCTTTCATTCATTATTTCTTTCAATGATTGTCTTGGTTGACATGGCAAAAGGCAGACACATGCGCGGCTGGGCCATGCCACCCTACAGATGTAGCTGCATCGAATATAACCGTTCACAATTTTCACACAAAACTAAAATAAATGAAAGTAACTGTGGAACCGAAAGAAACTTTATCAGATTAGGTGGACAAAGCATTTGTACTTTACATTGCATAAGCAATAAAAGTAGAATTATAACTATTGTGTACGTGAGCTGATGTTAACTGAAACTAACAAAAACCGCTTGTGATGCATGTAAAAAAGAACACTGCGAATAGGTTATCGAAAGTTTTAACTCTACATTAACTTTGAGATGCACTTTTTTCAAAGAGTCTTCGCTTTCTAAGTATTTTAAAAGAGTTCACTTGTGTAGAACTATTTAAATGTTGCATCAAAATGGGAGTTTTATTTAGCAGTTCACGTGTCTGATAAGTTAATCTGAGGGTACCGTATTTTTTTCGGGAGCGCGGTTCCTCGTTTACGTTTCTTCTGGGATCATGACAGGTGCTTTTCGTGCAGTACTTAGTTTCCAACACTGTCTTATAGGTGCTATGGCGGCGGAATATTTGTAGGCTTAATTTAAATGTGTGTACTTAATAAGTTATAAAGTACGGCGCTGCGCTTTCAGTACTATAGAGGTTGGCAATAGCACAAATTCATCTCTTTTGCAGGCTTAAAATTTTATTAGAGTTAGTCTAAGTTGTTGTCGACCAAACTAAACAACAATAACATACATGAGTGGACGAGCGTGCAATATATACCACGTTCAACGACTGACGGTAGGCAATACCTTAACCTATATCAGATTCCAATTGCACAAGAGATTTGATCAGAAAGAATGTACGTGTGGTGTCCAGGAAAGATTTTCTTAGAACAGAACTTGCAAAAGCGGGGTTGAGATTGGATCCTGAAATGGACAACCTTGAAATTGTGTGCTTAAATTTAAAGGTGCGCATATCCCTCTCGCTTAAACAATACCCATGTGTTTTTTTAAATTTATTTCCAGTTTGTTAGATGTAAGCCACGGACTTAAATCTGGCATCCATCCATTCGCCTGTTTAATTATGACTTGCACGTAGATTCAAGAAAAAAAATACATTCGTATCATCCGTGTACAATATTACCTTGGGGTCACCTCTTCTATTTACCACATCATTTACGTACAAAAGAAAAAGTGTAAGCCCTAGAATAGATCCTTGAGGTGCACCATACTTTAAGCTGTTAATTTCAGAATTGATGCCACTAATTACTGTGTACTGGACTCTAAAGTACCTACAGTTTTTATCACTGACAACGTGCCTCCTCAAATGCCATAGAGAGGCAGTTTTCGTACAAGAATGTCATGCTTAACCAAATCTCAAGCTGTCCTTTATTCAAGGAGTAAATCTAGCGGGAAACGTTTTGCCTTAACATTTTGAAGTATTTGCTCCTTAATATTGAGCAGGGCGCTTTCTTTTGATTTTTTTTTCGGAATCCAAATTGTTCCTTCGCTAAAATACAATTTGCCGTTAGGAATCCTACCAACCTGTTGTTAATAATGTGTTCCGATATTTTCAAAAATACTGACAAAACTGAGATCGGTCTGTATTTATTAAATTCCTCTGCTGATCCACCTTTGTGTAGAGCTACAACGCGACCAAGTTTCAGTTTATCGGGAAAGAGAGCGGTCGTCAGAAACAAGTTACAAATTTTCGCTAATGGTTCTTTTACGTTATAGGTAATAAGTTTAAGTTGCATTTGTTTTACCTCATATACGCCACCAGCACAAGAATCCTTCAGCCTAGCAATTATGCCCGAAATTTCATTCTCATTCGTGTGGTATAGATATAAAGAATTCGGATTGTTTACGCTGATGAATTTCGGGCAAGGTTTTCCGGCTACCTCGCAGGAAGGAGCACCTATGGCGACAATAAAGGTGATGGATAGCATTAAGAAATTTTACACCAGCGAACCTCTCTGTTTTCAACTACGACTTTTTTAGGTGGCCGACACGAAATTATTTCTTGAATACAGTAATCCCTCATTATAACGAACTCGCTTTACTCGAAATATCACTTTATTCAAAATTTCTTCTCGTCCCAACCCAAACACATGCATTTCAGGCAGCATTACTCGAAACGAATGAAGAGCTTAACCCGCTTAGAGCGAAGTGGCGAGCGGAGGCGTTGCCGAGCGGCGGCGACGCAGCGGCGAGTCAGGCTGTCAACGTGGCGGGTCAACGCAAGCTAGTGTTTTACCGTCCATTTTATCGAGCCGGTCATGCTCGATTCACCCCATTCGAATTTAGACAAACGGTTCAAATGCGTGGTAGGACGACTGAATTTTGTTCCTAGACACTGGTCAATAGCGTGGACGAGATGGTGCACGAACACCGACACTTGTTCCATAGAGTCACCAGTGTCATCGACAACAGGTCGCCAAAAAACTTTTTTGTCGCAAACTTAACGGCGGCACAGGTCGAGAAAAAATGTCCAGTGATCATGCAATGTCCTAGTGCAAAATCGGCCAGTTTTCATGATTGTGTTGTGTACCAACAATAAGCGGTTAATCGTTTTTTTTTCAACTCAACAAACACAACCTCAAACTTGAGCCACTGCGTTTGCGGCTCTTTCCACTGCGACAGTATCATAAGGTTCGGTGACGCCCCCAGGCTCGTATAAAAGTGTCCACTGCCACTTTTATGTACGGCTACCGCAGCGTCAAGCAATGCTTAGCCAAATTAGAACAGGGGTTGCTCGTGCCAGCAAGAACTTGAAACAACATTTTTTGCACCTGAATAAACTTTTGCTTCCCGGAATATATTGCGCTTTGATTCCTCACTGCTGTGGCGCAATGCAAGCGTAAATGGTTTAGCTTTTTCGAGTAGTCGCCTATAGCGAAACACTGCTTATAACACTTTTTTGGTTGTAACGAATTTTGGCTATAACAAATTTGGTTATAACGAATTTTCGTTATAACTAGGGATTACTGTACTTTGTCAAATTAATTGAGAATTTGCTAGAGAATATTCCCCAGACGTTGTGTAATATTCACGTTTGGGTTTTTTATGGTCAGCGTTCGGTTTTAAACTATGTCAGATACTCGTTTCTCGTGCTTCGAAACGCATGAAAGATTTGGTTGTGATATCTATTTTTTTTCTAATAGTTCACAAGTTATTCATTGCTTGCGTGTTTTTTTTGTGCTTTTTGTGGGCGTTTAAAAAAAAACATAAAACATAAACGCAGTATGTAGGCAAGTGATCGCTCAGATCACATGGCAATGTGCCTGATCGCTATGCACTACAGGGGAAACTTGAAATGCAAAGTTCACGAATACATTCATGGTTTTCTGTTAACGTGGTTTGAGTAATAATAGTGTTACAACCACCGCATGACTACAATTGTTCTTTCGAAGCAGAATATGTTGCATTTGCAAATAAGGCTTTGAAGTAGAGGTCACCTACAAACACGTTTTGTGATTTCGGTGAGATTTATTGTCACACGCAGTTTGAATTAAGAGAAAGAAATTGTTTATAGAATTACAAGGAGGCAGGTAAATAACTGCAAACAGGATATTGCAACAGTTATTACTGACGCATTTGTAAATTTGAGGAATAAGTTTAAACTCAGAGAGAACCGAATAATTTAACCCAGAACGTATATGTATAGCCACACCTACACCCGTCCTTCGTGTGCGACCTAGCGATACACGTTTGTAGCCAGAAATCGGTGCGTAAGTATTATCGGAAACCACGTCTCAGTATAGCAAAGAAGGTTAAAAGTGTGGTTTAAGATAGAGAAAGATATTACAACATCGTCAACCTTATTTTGACCGGTCACGGTGCCTCAGTGGCTAAGGCGATGCGCTGCTGAGCGCGAGGTCGCGCTTCGGTTCCCGGCCGCGACGGCCACTATTCTGATGGAGGCGAAAAGCAACAACACCCGTGTGTACGAGATTTCGGCGCACGTTAAACATCCCCAGGTGGTAAAAATTAATGCAGAGCCCTGCATTGCGTCGGCGTGTTTAACCCTACAATCCATAAGGTTGTTTTTTTTTTCAAGCAGCGAGTGTTTGAGTTACATACTTACAGTTATGAATAAACATTGAGATCAACGGTGTCACGTGAAAAGTCAAGCGCAGAAGCTATGAAGAAAAGAAACTTATCGAGACAGCAGGAAGTGCGACAGTTATCGGGCGAGGCCGTCAAGGTCAGCTTCACCACGAATAACAACCGCCCGGTCGAACTCTTCTTTCGCACCAGCGCTTAATCTTTTGAAATCCAGGCATGCTCGTATCCCGATATTTTGGCTCATTATCTTGTTGTTGCCCGAAGTTTACGGGAGAACGGAGTCATATTCTCACAGATACATCCAAAATCTTACACAACGTTGCACTAAATGTTGCCCACAAGTTAACGGTAAAGTCTGGCATCTGCATGAGTCAATACCGCGCGGTGTAAGCAGCAGAAGAACAAGGGGTACGAAATTTTAAACTCTGCGCTAGGCGCGTATTTCAGCTGGCGAAGGGAAACAACGGTGCCTAATGAAGTTCGGAGGAGGGCTCTGAGAATTCCCGGCAGTGCGAAGATTCGGAGGAGGGTAAGGCGCTGTCGCACGTACAATACGAACCACCTTGGGAGGTGGAGGTAACCACGGGGCGAACGGAGTGTTCTTGCGAAAAATAGGTAGTGCATAGAGCTTCTGGGGAAGGGAGGAGGGAGGGGTGGGAGGGGGGGGGGGGGGGGCTTTCCAGGAGCTGCTAAAGTGGTGGCGTGGGACGGCACAAAGTTTAACGCAAATTTCAACAGCAGGTCAACAAAAGATCCAACTTTTCTTTCTCCTTCACAATCTTAGAGCGTGTTGGGCTTCCCCAGTAATTTTCTGGTCGCCACAATTCGTTGTAGGTACTAGACCTTCACTTTAGAGTCGAAATTCCCCAAACAGTGAACTCTAGCAGTGGACAATGTAGGCCACCACCATATCAAAGTCCTAATTCAAGGAAACAGCGTAACACTGAGTGTAATAGTTTATGTTTAGACGTCGGAAAATGTTATACAATATTTTACCCTAACAAACCGCAACATTACAAATGACCGTTTTTGAAGCTAGTAATTACCGCCTCACCATGCACTTACAAATACCTTTTCTTTACGCCAAGCCATTAAATCGTACGTTCGTTGCTAAGTACCCCTTTCTATGTGGTTTCAGGTGCAGCGACAATGCCTGACCAATGTACACACGAAAAAAATTCGGGACCATGCCGAGCCGCAATGCCAGCATTTGCACGTAACCCGAGCACTGGAATATGTGAAGAATTTCTTTACGGCGGTTGTTTGGGGAACAAAAACAGATTTAATACGAAAAAGTCCTGCGAAAAATGCTGCGAAGGTAACCAGTACTCACAACTACTCAAATATTTCGTAACAACAAAGCACAAAATATAATTGTGCTGTTTACTAAAACCAGTACATAGGAACAGCGAGAACGCACTCACGCATGTGTGTATGCACGTAAAAATCGGATAAAGGTGAAAACTAAAAATGACTGCGTACAAATAGAGAATGTAAGAAGTGAGACATGCGGAAAGACCAATAAAAGGCGTTTTCTCGCGTATCGGCAACGAGCAAGCCATCCCCTTTACAGATTTAGATCACATTGCTGCGATCTTACTCTGTAACAGGTAAGGGTACAGAATTAGAGAAGTAATGTGATTTAAATCCTCAACCTTACCCTGATGAAAGAATTTTAATACTCAAGAAATCGCCTTTGTTACTCCTCTTCGTGCCAT